>JAHRHJ020000675.1:0-55624 GCA_019776745.2 Taxus chinensis
TATAAAATTCTACTTGTAAGTGTATAAATTGAGCATTTACATCTTATGGTAGACACATTGAGAGTTTCATGGATTTTATTTGGCAATGAAGTTAGCAGCTGTGAGAGGATTATTATATTTATACAAGTCATGAATATTGAATGTCGCATTGGACTTGGCAATTGATTGGGTTTAAAAATTTGGGTCTAGGAAAGACAAATAACTTATTTTACGGATGGGATTTAAGAAGGAAATCGGCAGAGGGTAGGAAAATGGGGAGCTCGTGTATTTAGGAATCAACTTGTGTTCTTGCATGAAATGATAATGTTGAGATGTGGAATTATGCTTCAGATTGGGGGGTGTCACAGCTTTATCGAGAAAATCCGTCAATGACAAATAACGGTGTATTTTTCTATAAATTGGAAAGAGCGGAAGTTAAGTTGGAGGGAAAAAAGTGTTGGTGAATGAGAGCTTATTGCTAAGTTATGAGTATAGCATTGGATGGAACAGGTTTTTCAACAAAAGCGTGGAAAAAAAATGCTGAGCGAAGAAGATTTCTTTGAAACAAGGGAGGAAATCTCTCATTATGGATAGCATTAAGGTGGTTCAATACTTAACTTTGGATGAAAATATACCAGATGATGGTTGAATTATTTCTTCAAGTCGGCAATATTGTCCTCACAAACACTTTTAATTTTCTAAATATTTGTGAAATATTTTTTTATGCTTTTCATACTATCATCTTATTCAATAGGAGTGGTTCATTCTGACTTTCAAAAGCATATCAGGGCCATTTCTCATTAGGGCTTATCTTCTCCTTCACAAAGATTGCCTATCAATTTCCTACCATTCCGCTACCCCTGGTGCCCGCCCATTCCCATTCATAATATTCCACTGTAACCGACAATTTCCAGTCATAGAAATGTCAGAATAAAATCCTTCATTTCTAAAGTACCCATCTTCCTCAGTTGTGTTCTTAGGAAAGCAAAGGATATTTAATAGCCCAAATTTGTTTAACATAGTATGTTAATGAAAGACAATGTTATCAAAGAGAGGAGGAATTTTCCACAATAATGGAATATTGGAAAATGAGGTGGAAAGCATAAAAAATATTTGCATAGCTAATGGCAATAGGGGAAAAAAATTTGAATGATGATGTTGGTATTGGACAGATCAACAATGAATTTTACAAGAAATTGAAATTCCTAATAATAGACTTGGGAATTAAGGATGACTAGATTCACATTATGGCCATCTTCAAGTATATGTGATTTTCTTGATCAACAGGTTAGCAAGCATATATCTGAGTGGAGTCCTGATGACATTATGAGGTCAAAAAAGGAAAGAATCCAAATCATCTCAAACTGTTATGTAAACGAACACGTAATGTCACCATCTGGTATCTATTACCTCTTTGAGACAATCAAATCAAGAATAGATAGGGATTCAGAAGAAAATAACATCTTGAGTTAGGTGTATGTAATCAAGTTTTCTATTTTAATTTATGATATTTTGTTGTTTTTTATGTTGTTTTATTTAAGTTTTATCAATGTCTTACTTTTTCTTAGTAGTATTCTCTTTGGATTACTGGTTGCTTTATGTAATATATGGATTATCTTTTTTTCTACTTATCATGTTTTATCTAGTTGTTGAGCCTCTTTTGTAATAGTTATAATCTTAAACTATTTGCCATTAATAAAAATGAATAATTCTAACGGTGAAATCATACTTAATTTCTATTTTACTCTGTTAAAATCTACTTTCACTTTAATAATATTCCAAGAAAAATCTAGGGAGAAGATGAATCATCACTAAAGCAGAATTAGTTGAGTGTTCTATTTCATAATAGCAATTTATTTTTTAAGCTTTTTTTGCCAATTAAATGATTTGGGGATTCTTATTCTCAATGACTTGTTTTTCTTTTACAATTGGGATCTTAAATATTAAGTTATTTCTCTAAATTTTTTATTATATTGTTGTTAAAGGTAGTAAATCATATGTTATTCTCTAAGTTAACACTTCTTATATATGTAATAAATGGTGGTTGGATTATTTAGGACTTTCCTCCATGCTCTAAATTACTCTATATTCGAGATTACATTAAATGCAAGTATTATTAAACACATTTTTTTTTGGGAGGGTATGAAAATTCACATTTTTCAATGTGTTTTGTATGTAATAATATCTTTGTGATTATATTGAAACTTAACAAGCTTTAGAAAATTATAGTATTTTTTATCATTATTTGTCTAACAATCTTATTCATGATAAAAAGAGTTTTTTTTTTGAAATATATGTATAAGTTATGAGTTATTAATTATGAAAATATTTTTAGATGTTTAGTGTCAATTAAAAGGATTCAGTTATAATAATTTATAACTTATAATGTGTTATAATTTATGTTATTAATTAATATATGTTAATTTTTTCCTGTATTATTAAAGTTTACTCTTTTCTTCCATTAGGTAACGTAGCAGGATTTTGGTCTCCCCAAGGAAAAGGTATTCATGGACTCCAAGCCACAAATGAACGACAATATAAGTTGTTTCAGGTCACGGTGTGATGAGGGAAAGGCAGAGTGGCGTGCAAAGAAATGAAAATTTTGGCTTATTACAGTCAAATTTGATAAAGAGTTTCCCAAACTAGTTATAAAGATTTGTAAAATTGATTCCAACTATTTTTTTTATATTTATCTATTTTCACCGAAAGAACAAAACAGGTTACTGGATATTCTCCAGAACCATGAATATTACAAGTATAATTCGCTGATTTCTATAAGTTTTTTTGTAGCGGGGTTCTTAAAATTTTCCATACTGGAAGGTAAATAGTGGTTAGGTAAAATATTATTATCCTATTAATTATGCTTCCATAATTATAATTTTATTAATTATAGTTATATGGTTATATTTAATTATTAACATCTTTTTGGTTTGTTATTTGGAATATTATGGGGAGCGTTATATTGTTTTTAAAGTATAATTGTTTATTCATTTGTGCTTTCCAATGTTTATTGGTAAGCTAATGTATTGGAATATGGTTGCACTATGCAACTTAGTTTCTGTTTGTTTGCTGTACATTCTATAAATATTGAACCATTCTTTGTATGTTGTGGGTTGAGTTTAATAATATTATTAGGCTTCCACTGATGCTCATCTACCTTTGGTCACAGAGCTGGTTGAATGCTCTGGCGGTGGTGAAAGTTTGTATGATGGAGTGAGATTTGTGGAAGAAGAAATATTCAACATCGGAGAGCAGTGCTGCCTTCCTGCAGCTTCGACCTCCTGAAGTCTCACAACCTCTGTGCATTCCAGGTAACGAAATCAATTTTTTTGGGCTTTTTGGTGCTATTGCCCAGGAAAAATTTATTTTTGGGACTTATACATATACAGGAATTTTTTAAATAATATTAAAAATCAATTTTCCCATTAGGGTTTTGTCACTAATTTGGTGTAGTGCTTTTTATTTTTTTTTTTTTTTTTTTTTTTTTTTTTTTTTTTTTTTTAAAAGTTGTCACTAACACATGTGGTACTGCCAGCTAGGGACTTATGTTAAATTATCCTAGTCTGCATTTGGAGGAAAAATTCAGATTAATCTTACTTGGACAAGTTTTTGCATTAGATCGGAGGCCGGAGTTATCTACATTTGGTGAATTGTTAGCCAACAACTTTTAACACTATAGTGACAGTTAGAGGTACTGTGGCATATTAGTAGAGCTCTGACCAAGATTTGATCGAGCATTCACAACATTGGAGGCTGATTAAGTAATTACACGGTTTTCGATTGCACTTTACAAGGGTGAATGACCCATATATGCATTGGGACAGACTGTGTCTAGTTGTACTGCATGGGGGGTTGTATTGGCTGAACTAGCATAAAATTGACTTGCAGTCCAACATAGCCATGGAAGTTCCACGCACCTACTCAAGAGATCCTTGGCATTAAAAATAATGAACTTAGATTAATATACAGTAATCAAGCAGTCACTCAACATGTTGAAAAAAAAGAAAACATAAAAGCCGGGCAAAGGATTTCTCAAGCATGAAGTTGAATCAGATCGTGGAGAAGAAATAAAAATTACAACGTACAGAAATGCATAAGATAAAGACTATGGATCTATCTTTTCAGAAAAAGAACCTAAAATCACATTCTTCGTCATTTTAACAGTGGAGTTATCGGTTGATTTTCAAAAGGTAATCAATTTTTATCTTTCATTAAATACAAGTTTTTCATTTCATATCAAGCGCCTAAGTGGCCAAGTTGGATAGTGGGAGAGCCTTAGAAGTAGGGAGGTGCTGGTTAAATCACCACAACTTTCTTTAGAATTTTGGGTGGAGATATTTTGTGGACAAATTTTAGTAGATTTGAATTTAGTTTTAATAACTTCTAAATTTAGCCGGAGAATCCTAATTTCAGTAATTTGCTTTTTTTCCATAACCCTGTGTTTTCATTCTAAGGTAACTTTTTCCAAAAAGGGGGATAGTTTAAAATTTGGGCATTTTTAGCTTAGTTTTTGGCAATTCTATGCTTTTGGGTCAATTTTGGCTTCGGTAGGCACCAAAGCCACAAACAAAAAAAATTTGCTTGTCATTCAAAATTTTTTCCAGATTTTTTAAAATTGTAATTTGTATACTTCAGATTTGTACTAACAGGTTTCCATAGTCATAATTGTAATTTTTTTTTTTTTTTTTTTTTTTGTTTTTTTTTTTTTTTTTTTTTTTTTTTTTTTTTTTTTTTTTTACTGCTTAGAAATTGGAAATTGTAATAAAAATAATTAAAATGGTTCTGTAAACACTTCAAGAGATATAGTTCTCATTCGCAATGATTTTGTTATACGGTGCCTCTCGTAAAAAGAGCCATTTCGGGTAAATCGTAATGACTACTGCTCATTAAACCTAATATAGCTGCAACAAATCATCTGGGCATTCGGAACCCTTTAAATTTCGATGGGGAGTAATAGGTCACAGTGCAAACTATGAACCTCCATCCGTTGTGATATTGCACGAATAATCATGATAATTATCCAAGATATAGGAGTACACACGTGTATGAAGGATATTTCTTTGAGCTGGTGTCAAAATAACACAGACCATAGTACTGTCTTGGTACCACATATTGAAATTCTTCACTGTACGTTAATGCTCTTTACGTACCAATGGGTATATAGAAAGGGTGAGATTCTTCACATACCAAATGGTTATATTGGAAGGGTGCATATATACGAAGTTTGTATATTAGACTGACGGGTATATTGATCTGGGAAACCTAATACCTAAGAGTGATAAGAGCAAACCATATAGTGATCTCTGGCAAAATGGCACAATGCCCCCAATTTCTTTTCTTTCTGATTCCAATTTGTTATAGGATAACTATGTTACATGGAAGACTAAAATCAGACAAGGTTGAGTTTGAATGAAATTGGCCTGTTGTGAGTGGTATCTGACAGATAACCATGATAAACAACATGGTAATTTGATAAAGCAGATCAAAAGGACAACTCATCATCTTGTTTAGAGTGTCCGATTGATGTGTACCACATTCAGATGCAAAAAAGTAAAAGAAGCATGGGATGAATTTGAGCATAGTATATGAGGATAAGAACAAGAATGTTATACTCATTTTAGAGTCAATTACATACCACCTGAAGTTAAGAAAAATGAGAAAATTGAAGCTTTTTAAGAATAAGTTGACAGATTGAGGGCTTTCATTTTTAGCCCTGGGAAGAACGGTAACATATGATGCTCTCATTCCATTTGTTTTTGGAGAGAACCCTTATTTTCCACATTTTTGTTCACAAAACTAAATGTGCAGATACGACAGTTAGTTTTGACACTACTAAACTACTGCCACAAGAGGAGCATTGCATAATAATGATGATGAAGAGGAGCATGCACTTCTTCACATAAAAATAGGAAATGGAAAAGGGTAAGGGAAACTAATTCTATCAAAAAGGTTCCCAAATCAAAATCAGTATGCAGGGGACAGACAAAGAAGGAAGAACTTCCAATCTGAAAAAGAGGACAAAACTACAGATTCGTTGGTACAATACTTAGCAAAAAGGTTCATGCAGTAACTCTAGCCACAACAAGAAAATACTTTCGGGACATTTCTAACACAATATGGGAAAAAAGGGGAACTAGAAAGAAGACACAACAAGGGTAATATTGCTAAGCAATAAGAAAGTTAGACAATGAAGACTTTGTTATTGTTATCAAGTGAAACATCCACATATCTAGTGATGTCTAGTATGTTGTTCGGGAGCATGAACATGATGGCACAGAGACTGGTTGTTATTTTCAATGAGGGACACGCATCGAAAAATCTGTTTTCATTGAGAGATTGATTCCTCATATACATTCAGGGGATTGGAAACATTTCTCTACCCCTTGGTTCCATTCAAATGAAGACTAATCAGATTCCTATATGTCCCTGGGTTGCAAAGAATCTACTTTCATTCATTCAAATCTAGATCACAACCTAAAAAAGGCCTTGATAGTCAATATCCGGCAGAAAATTGTTTGATTCAAGATAAACAAGATGCTCAAAAATAATTACAAAAGCCTCCAATGGGGTACTCACTGTTCCAACTGATTTTGTTCATAGAGATAATCAAGAACTTATGGTAAAACTCCACCTCAGCATAGTGTGGAATAGAAGATTTGGCATGTAAGTTTCAAATACTCGAAACACTTCACCGATGTAATATGGTACATGGGCTACCATCTCTTCAGAAGGATACAGAAAAATGTCCTCCACTGCCTAAGCAGAAAACAACACAAAGCTGAAGCTTCATCCAAGAGTCATTTTAAGCTCATGGTAAACTTGACCTAGTTCATTACCAACCTTTTTGGTCCGATGTTAGCCACGTCATTCTGGTTGTCAAGTATTTCATGTTCTTTGTGGTGACGACTATTCGAGAAAATGTGATTTTCGGTCTTTGCAAGAAAAGTGAAGTGTTTGAAAACCTTTAAAAAAGTTCAAAGTAACAGTTGAGAAGAATGGGCCATCACATTAGAACTCTCCACTTAAATCGAGGGGAGGGAATTCACTAGTGATGAGTTTAGAGACTACCTATAAACTCATAGGATTCGTCGACAGATGCCTCCTCTAGCATTCACCTAGAAACCCAGGCATGTTGGCACAATTGGTTTTGGTGCCATGACCCACCATTTGCAAAATCATAGCATTATGACAACCTGGACAATGAGTCAAACTGCACTATTTCACGATGTATTCAAACAATAGGGCAGCGAAAGCACATGATTAGGCAGATGCAAAAAACTGAAGATAGTGCTATTTTTTTATCAGGGCACCCTACGTCGAGGTGTTAGATCTGAATGAGACATCTCTAGGTTCCATGGATTCAAGATGGAAGTCATCCCGTACAAAGTTGAACGGTTTTTTTGGTGCAAAGAAAGCATGGACATACTTAAGGGACTATGCCCGAAATGAATTAGACCTGAAGTCACAGAAACTCATGTTTCATTGGCTCACCAAAAGTGAATGTGACTCCTGAGTATGGATTCACCTGGATCCTAAGACCCGAATAGTGTACACTAGTAGAGATGTTCAGTTTTTCGAGAAGCGACGAAGTAGCGACTCCTCCAGACTCACAAGATATAGCATTTGACAGCCTTACAATGGCTAAAAACTGAAGTTGATGTTTACACGTATTCAGAAGATGAATAGGGCATGATGAGAGCACCGATGGTGTTGATCAGATAGAAAAAACTGAGACATGGGAATAGTTGTAGAGGGTCCCTATGCATAAATGTGTAGGATCCATCAAGTACATCTACAAGGTACAATGGAGTCTGGATTAGCTCCATTCGTCGATAGTTGAACGGTTTTTTGGTCTTAGGTGTCTTACAGGGACTACGCCCGAGACGAAGTTAACTTTTCTTGGATGAGTAATGACATTGTTGCGCACCAAAACAGATGAGCTCCTCTAGCAATCGAGGAAGCCCTATCTTACCAAATGTTTTGGTGTATATGCCAGTTTGGATGCCTAAATATCACCCACTGATTTACAATAACACTATAGCAGCTTGACTACCTTCCACCATTGGGAAGAAACCTGCACTGGATGTAGATGCAAGTATTTCAAACAAAGTACAGGGAAAGTGAGAGTACCGATTCGAGACAAGAAAAAACCAAGAAAGGATATTGCAAAGAGGTATCCCTAAACAAATAAGGGGTAGGACTCTGAGCAGACATTTCTAGGTGCCACAGATTCTAAGATTAGTCACTCGATCGAAGTTGAATGGTATCTTTGGTCTCATGGCTCTTAAGGGAGTATGCCCGAATGGAAGTATTCCGGAAGCAACGACATTGTCGTACACCAGAAAAAGTGCCTTCCTCTAGTGTTCACTTGGCTACCCAGACGTGTTGGCATAAGAAGAAGTCTTGGTGCCACAACGTCTCGAGGCAGGATTTCTAACTACTCACCTTCGTTCATTTCTTAGTACTCCTAGAAAAGGTTAGTGCTGACTCAGGAAATCTCTATATGGCCACAAAGGTTCAATGCATACCAGGTCAAGCTACTTCAAGATCGGGTGAGTATGATTCTACAACCATGGCATTTGTTAGATCCCTCCATAGCACTCCAAAGGCATATACCCCCAAAAATCAAATGCGTTGGCAGATTCTGATAGTATCGTTGGACCATGACCTCCCGGGGCATGACTTCTCGTGCTACTCGGCTCGCATCAATGAGATTACAACAAGGTTAACACATTACCATGTAAATACTCTAATGATCGTTAAATGATATCTTTTTAAAGCATGTTAATACAAAATAGAGTCTTACATGAATGATTTTTGGGCATGATGCATTGTTCCAACTAAGTATCTACAATGTTTCTATAGTGCCAGACTGAGAATCACAATGTTTCTGTATTTTTTACAAGTGAATTCAAAGTAGGACATTATTGGTACTACACACTCAGTAACAAGTTTAATTTGGACTAATGGATTAACAAATAAATTGCTAAGTACACCTATGGAGAATACATATAAAATGATCTCGTTCAGATAAATCTCCTGAGGTAAGTGCCATTTTTTATTATGTAGCATTGTTTCCCACTTTGGAGTCTTGTTAACCACGTCCTTAAAATAAGAAAATTGATATAAATCCACACTTTGTAATAAGCTATGGAAAAAAATGATCTTGCACCCAAGAACCTTCAAAGTTTGTCATTATATAAGCAATAAGGCATCATATATCATATATCATTTAACAGGATCATATGGATTCATAGATCTTCATATACCATAAGAACGTCAACATAATCAAGGCCATCAATATTCGGAATCAGAACATATAGGTAACTAATATGGTTATGATAGAAAATACACTAGAAGGATTTTTATTCTTTATGTGCATATGGACCAATTAAATCATGGGGAACATAGAATTAATACTTCGTTTCTCACTGAAAACCATACATGCTATATAATGTATCAAACTAGGTGAAGCTCTGGATGTGTATATGAAAATATAAGTTCATACGTCATGTACTCGAAGGACTTAAGTGTGTCATAGGATATACCAACCACTATGCATGTTCACAATTAAGGCTATATATCATGGACTATATTCGCAATCCAATTCGTGAGCTAGAGAACTAGATGGCATATATGATATATATAGTATATATATATACATCTTGCGAACCTGTGAATATAATTATGCACAACATCTTCAACTTCAATCTTTGTCCAATAGCTAGAAGAAGCAAGTAGATATCTTCACAAAGTCGCCTGCACGTGACAAGTTTTAGATGTTCAGGGAGATGCCACTACGGATCTTCATCCATGTGGTCACAATTAAGGGGCGTCTGTTAGGAGAAAATAGGCCTGTAATCTAGCTTGCATGCATTCATAAAAAACAAGTTATTAACACCCAAATTGTTAAAATACATTCAATAATATTAGAAATTTAGAATATTAGCTATATGCATTTGTGAAATCTTACCGCAATCTCGTGATCCCTATCATATTGTATCGTCGACAAGTTATAATTTGTCAATGGTAGTACTCACGAGGGGTAAGCTACATAAAAATAAATAGTGGAAGCTATTGTAATATTTGGTTGTACAAAATTGTGCGACCTATTGTAGATTTAACTACATAAGACTGTAAAATTCCTCCATAAGTATTGCAGTCAAACTATTGAAAATTGGTTGACCTCAGATTAGTAAAATCTACAGATGCTTCCATGGCAATATATATAGCAGATTCTCCAGAGTATTACATATGATTGAAAGGAGTCTCTCTGTGCATGTCATAAGCTATACAAAAAACATGTACAAATAAATATGTAATCTACGTGACTGCCACATAACTAGACCTCAAAGCATCATCTTGATACATAGGTTGAGTTAATGGAACATATTAATTATGCTCAAGATGAAATGCTAACCAAGGATATTACCAGTAGCTTTAATGGTCTTCATTGGAAGCTTCGCATGTTATCTCGAGTCTCCAGGAATTCCTACATAGAGTAGATGATCTACAACTGAACTCAGTGTCACAATGTAGAAACAAATCTATTAAAGTGGAAACTAAGTCCTACACTAAGGTGATTCATGTGAGGTGTGTCACAAACGCTAATTCAGTCCTCCACCAGAGTAGATGAATTGAGTCCTACGCTAGGCTCATTATGCTCTTGTGATAACTCAGACATATACATATTCCAAAGGTACTGATAATGCATGTAAAAACGTGAATTTAAGCCATTATAATAATAAGAAGTGCAATCAAGATGAAATTTGCAAATATAAGAACAACTTGAAACTTACATCAAAAAAATAGTAACACGCCTAAGCTGTAAGTAGCTAGCATGTACATCATGTCAGTTATGATGTCAAAATAGCACCAGGATTAACTTGTTGTTTAAAATAACATAACAAAATTAGTTTTTATCATGTATGTATCTTATGAACGTAATTCAAAAACATATATAAATTCGAAAATCTCAAATGAATTAAACTATCTATCATATGGATACTCCCATATATAGTATTCCCTTGATTTATCTTGATCATTTACCTATGAAAGATACTAATGATCATTTGCATCATCTTCTATTGGAAAACATCTGCCAGTCTTCTCATCATAGATGAAAATAAATCACTGTGATCCATACAGAAGTGAGGGTCTCGCCCACATGTGCATACGTTGCACCACATGATCCACAATGGTATTGGCTTCATTTCCCATGAGACTAGCATCGAGAGCACTAATTGGAGACATAAAAAACTAAGATAGAATATTATACAGGGTCCCTACGCCGAGGTGTAGGCATACCCTAACGAGACATCTCTAGGTCATCTCACGGAGTCATTTAAGTTTCATCTCACCCATCGAAGTTTGAATCGGTTTTTTGGATCTGTAAGTTCCACATCTTAAGAGACTAGGTGCCTCGAACGAAGAATCCTGAGAATTTATTTGATCGTTGTCTTCAGTGCACCGAAATGACGTTTTCATATAGCATTCAATATGGCCACACAAATGTTTATGGTGTCAGTTATAATTGCAAAGTGCCACGACCCATCCGTTTGCAAGTAGCTCTTACACCCATTTGACAACTTCTACATCTAGTTCAAATTGCACTATATTTGACACGTTTGCAAATCAATAGGGTAGCGAGAGCACTGATAGGATACGGAAATATTTTTGAGATGGTAATACTTAGCTACCTTCAAGGGTACACCTACATCTTGAGGTTGATTAGGATCTGATGGAGATGGGTCAATCTAGTTCTAGCCAAACTGAGTCTCAAGTAGTCATCCCATCAAAGTTGAACCTTTTTAATTAGTCTGTGAAGGCTCTTAGGGTGACTACGCCCGAATCCACTCTAGCTCCGAAAGTAATTCGACTTTTATAAGCACACTTCTAAATACCACAGACTCTTCTGAGCATATCACCTAGCCACCCAGAGGAGAGTTGAGAGACTATTCGTTTCAATTGTGCCAATAGACCCACCTGGTTTGCAATGAAGTAGTTCATATTCATCTTGAAACAATCCTTTGATCATTCGAATCAAACTGCACTATGGTTCTATCTTTAATATCAAAAGATAGGGCATCGAGAGCGCCAATTAGAGATGGAAAAAAACAAGTACATGATGATTGTAGAGGGTCACTTGACACTCAAGGTCAAATAGGATATGATCAATAAGTCATTTAGGTGGCATGGAGTTTGAGTAGTCACCTATTCAAAATTGAACGATATCTCATTTGGTCTACAGGTCATCTTAAGGGACTACGTCCCAATACGAAGTAGCCCATGAAGAAATGGCATTGTTGTGCATCCAGAAAATGAAGCCTCTATCTGGTGTTCACATGGCCACCCATATTACTTTGGCATAGGTTAGTTGAGATGCCATGACCCACCGTTTGTAAAATCTAGTGGTTGACAACCTGTAAAGTGATGCTTCAATATTTTCTGCATTGTTATCACACGTCTTGCATGACAATAGGGCATCCCGAGAGAACCGATTTGAGAAGGAAAAAACTGAGACAAGCTTATTCTTCAGAGCTTTTCCTATTGCAAAGATATAGAATCTAACTGTAGACACCAAATTTGTGTCTTACGACCCCTTGTGACCCGCATCTCATCTCGCAACTTAACCTCATCACCTAAACCTTACACAATTATTTATTAATTACCTTGTAATTGATAAATCCACCATCACCTTACCTGCCACCTCATTTTGCCACCTCATCATGACCTAGCCCTAACCCTAAACTAACCTAATTAAGACCTATGACTTGGTTTAGACTCACATCCATAACTAATGCCTCCTTACTCGCACCCAAAACCGACCTTCTAGCCACTTGACCAAGCCCGCAACTAATTCTCTCGGGAGAAAAGTAGGGAAGGATGGGCTGTTTTACTAAAAATAGCCTACTTTTTCCTTATCGATGCCGGTTTCCTACTCGACCGCCATCGGTTACGCAACCGCCATCGGTTCCCTGTAAATGGGCTCCCCAAACCAAAAACAAAGCATCGGAATTTCATTTTGAGAGATCAGAGTCGAAGGATTCTTTGAATCAAGAGGAGAGTCCATTGGGAGTGAAAAACAGAGTCCAGATCTTCACTTGACCGAGCAGAGACGAGTGAAGAAACCAGAAGCGTTTGGCAGTAAAGGAGATCAGCTTGCATCTTCGTCAAAAACCAAGTAAGTCACATCTCGCATGTCCTCTGTTATAACATTTCTTATGCCTTTTGAATTACATTCCTCATAAATCCATCCCTGAATCTACTACCCAGCATGCATATTACCTCTAACTATCATTCATCTACCTCTCATCACCTTATTTCCTAATACCACCTATATACAGCCTTACAAACAACACAGTTACCAAACAACACAAACACCCTACAAAGCGACCAACCTACAGATCCTAGAACCATAACCGGTATCGGTTATCAGTAACCGGCTTCGGTTATCAGTAACCAGCATCGGTTAACCTGACTCCTAAACCCTAACCGGTATCAGTTATCAGTAACTGGTGTCGGTTACTCTGATTCAAAACCAGAAAACCAGCCTTTCCCCTACCCAGTTTCAACGAAGCAACTTAATTGATATTTTACAGTCTTTTGTGTTAATTCATATTAGCAGGGAAACTAACCACCTTTGAAAGGAAGTTTTATATTTCCTGGGCCCAAGGCAGTTTCCTCATTTATTGTTTAATCAAAATCTTGTGGTCTTGTGTTCTTATTTGTAGGTAGTCCTTCCAAGACAAAAAGGAGTTCTTCGCAGTCAACCTGATCTTTCTCTACGGTATGCGCACACCATCTCGACATTCTACAGGTATTCCTCCTAGCCCCTAACCTTATCTGTTTCTAAAAGGAACGAAACATTTTCCGAGTGAAACATTTTGGCACGCCTGGTGGGACCCATCTTGGGTTTCTGTTTCTCTTGCTTATTTTCATTTTAGGAAGCATATTTGTTGTTGCTGCTTTTGTTATATATTTTCGTAAAGAATTTCTCTTGCTTTCCTAGTTTCGCATTAGTGAAAGTCATCTCTCTTGCTTCATCGAACATAATTTTCGATTTGGGTTTTAAAACACGTGCATTACATTCCTGCTTGTTGTTTTTCAATTCTAGTGAACGTATATTAAGTAACAGGTCGTACACGTGGGGGTGATATCCACGGTATTGATAGGAAATTAATCTTACATTCACTGCACAACACATACCGAATCACTTCACAATTAACACAACAGCTCAAACATCCCCCTTTTTTCTGCGGTATTCCTCCGCCCGATTGAGGTAACCTTATAAGCCAAAACAACTTGACATTTCCCCTAAGTCTCTTGTTTAGGATTCTGACATCATTCTTACGTCTAAAGGCATAAGCCCACGATAATTAAAATTAACCCTAGGGTTAATCTCTGGATTTGTGTGTGCATCTTGCTTGTTTGCTAGTTCTGTTTTCTTTCTCATACTCTATCTTCTGTGATCAATAAGTTGGATAATGTATACTAAACGTTGCTAAAAAAAATACAAGTTAGCAGCCCCTTTGTATCTTCTTGTCTTAGATTTTTTTTACACCAGCATCGATTCATAGGACCGACATCGGTTCCCCTGTGACTGACAGTCGGCTATAGTATAACCGACATCGGTTACTGTCTTCATCCAATTCCTGACAAACCAGCAACCTACCAATTTTACTAGTCTGAGTTTGTTTCTATTCCTGACAGATTGAAACCCTACTGGGTGAACACCTAGTCCATGGTTGTTATCACTCGAAAGCAAGCCGCCGCCATGGTTTCACATGCTTGATCTGTTTCTTTACCTGAATCACCCCCTTCACATTCTGCGGGGAATCCTACAGACACCAGTGAGATCCCCCAAATTCCTGTAGGAGACAAGGACTTTGCCAAATTTTTGGATGCTAATCCTAGCGCTGTACAATACTATTTGTCTCATGCCCTTGACCGTACGCCTGATGGTCAACTCTTTGTTGGCATGCCTATTAGTATAGCTGCTCATTTAGCCCCCACTCCGCCTGATAACACCGCCTTGCTTCCGGCATCACTTTAGCCCCATCTCCCAATCTGACATCTTCAGAGGTTCATACGACTCAGATTGGCTTTTCTTTGGCTAACCTTGGACCCCACATATCATTACCACCGACTGCCCCTACCTCATCTCTCTTGCAGACTACTCCATTCATGACTTGCTCTGTGCCACCTATCCACACGAGCTTTCCTTCTCAAGCTCCGCCTACCTTTTCATTCCCATACACGTATCCAGTAACCTCAACACCTTATATGGGACATCCTATTCTATCCCCTCAACATATTCATCCTCCATACCTTATCAACACTTAACCCCACCAGTGTCTAGCGGTGGTCCTTGGCCCAATTTGCCTCTGTTTACCACAACCACACCATCATCTCATCCAACTACTGATCTAATTAAACAAATGATGGCCAAAATGCAAAACCTGGAGGCTTCTATTTCAGGAAGTTGTAGCGCCTTGACATACGAGAAAGTTTTTCGGGAGGCCATTCACCCTTCTGTCCCCCTTCATTCATATCCTCCTCAATGGGAGTTGCCGAAAGTTTACCCTTTTTAACAGTAAAGAGGACCCTCAACAACACTTGCGATCATTTAGACATGCTTGTTATTTGATTGCCCATGATGATGCCTTGTTACTCCACACCTTTCCCATGTCCTTATCAGGACCTGCCTTGGAGTGGTACAGTGCTTTAACCCAGCACTCAATCTTCTCTTTTAACCAACTAGCCCAATCTTTCTTGGATCACTTCTCCATTAAAATTGCTAAGAAAGTATCCATCACGGACCTTTATGCCATTCGACAATTCGAAGAAGAATCTATCACAGATTTCGTCGGACGATGGCGCGGCCTTATCAACCAACTTACATATGCCTTGCCTCAAGACCAAACTTATCAAACTGTTTCACGCGGGCATGTGCTAAGAAAATTTCTCCTACTCTCCAAATCCAAACTTTCTGTACATTCGATGAAGCCTTTACTATGGCTCAAAAACTAGAGATTCGAGCCTTAGAGGAAGAGAAATTGCGGTTGCGTAACAAAAACCCCAATTTCTGAGCTCCTGATTCTACCAATAAACCAAATACCACCACTCCTCACGCATCCACTTCTTCTAAATCAAAAGGAGCTGTCCACGCGGTGATGGTTAAATCTCAAACACCGTCTAATGCTCCACCAAAAACCACCTATAAATACAAAGCCGAACCCATCAGCTACACTCCCTTGGGGGAAACCTATGATGTGATATTGGAGAAATTGCTCAAAGCTGGGGCTATCACCTTGCCCCCTGTTAAACCTCACTCTGGGTTTGACTCCACCCGCGCAATACCTTCCTGGTACAAAGAAAATGACTTTTATAACTTTCACCGCGTAAAAGGACATAGTCATGAAAACTGCAAGATGTTGAAAAACATAGTGCAGGAAATGGTTGATGCAGGGGATAAACCTCGATAATCCTAACGCCCCTGCTAACCGAAATCTTGAAAATTTTCAACAAAGCCATTCCCGAATCACTCGTCCAGCAGCAACGTGAACCAAGATATCTTAGCTAAGGAGAGTGTTCATGAGATCCATGCAGTCTTCGATTCTCAGCCAAAAGCCTCTATCGAGAAAATTTTGAATCAAGCCTCTTCTTCACTAACACAGGAGCCCCCCCGAACCTCCTTTACCACCATCAAGCCAAAGCGAAATCATTCCTTTACCCATAAAAGATTTAACTGCCCAGGCTTCCCTTCCCATCAATGAGTCTTCTTACACCACATCCCTACAAGACTGTGAGCGGATGCTATCTAATTTTATCTATTTCCCAAACGTCCCCTTCTACCACTCTTGCTACACAAGAGGAAGGCTCACCACTCCTTTTGACATCCTTAGACGAGAAATCTCTTACACTAACATCACCACATTCTTTTAACATGACAGATCCCCTCGAAAACGCGCCCTCCTACCTATTAGTCCCTCATCGCCTAAATCTTTTCAACGACCGGTTGACCTCCTAACATCTATTGATACAGTGCCTCATCTACCTCCTGTGTCACACCCACAATGGACTGGAATTACAACCACTTTTTTCTTCCATACCAAAATTACAAATCACACCTGGAGACTGTCATTCCAGAAGAAGATAGACAGGCCCTATGGGAACGTTTGAGTATCCCCTTGTTTCTACTCAAATGCAGATGACCGATCCCGACACCTCTACCATATACCCGAAGTGTTTACAGAAACTCAAAATGCCTATGTCCTCACCTTCACCCCCCTCATCTCTACTCAGTATCCCATTCACCTCTATCAACTTAACCAAATCTTCCCCTACACTTGGGACCCCACCAATACCTACTCGATTATTTCCCAAAATAAACCCCGCCCCCGCCACTAGGAGACACACGCAATCCGGGCCTCTATCAAACCCTCATCTTCAACACTTCACCCCCACCTTCATATTTGGACCTCATGCCCTCCACCTTACATCAATATATCAACCTCCTTTGTTTTCTGCAAAACACCTACGCTCTTTACACCTATACAGAGGATCAAAGGGTATCACAAACATGTTTACGCCTACCACCGCCCCCCACCTCTTATCCGGTCCACCTACAACCCTAAACCCAATCTCCTCTAAAGGATTTATTTTCTGTCACTCCCCTTTCTCCTTGGTTATTTCCATTTCCCGCTACCAGATTCCAATTCTGTAGCCCTATCATCTAACCCTGCTGAACGTACCTTCTGTGGCCAAGAAACCACGTTTAGTGAAAACATGTGTCCTCACCCCTCGACTAAACCACCACCCATAAGAACTAAACACCCCAAAACATTACCCACAAACCCACACATCAATACCCTCTCTCTTCTGATGTTGACCCCTCAAAGGATCCTACTACCAAATCCTTTCTTAATGTTGGTGGAGAAATGCGACCACTCTCTCCCTACCCCCACTTAGACCTTATGCCGTCTAAGAGAGGCCCCGACCCTGTGATTATGATGATTCTAAAATCTGCGCCGTATCACCGCACCCTGGAACATGATTGTATAAGGATGCAAATCTCTAAAACCATCCTGTCGCCAGTCACCCCTCTTCCGGATCGAAACATTAAGAAAAACAACTTACGAGGAGAGACCTCGAGCGCAATTCCTCTACTATACCATCTTCCCCTCCCTCGCCTCCCCGAAGATCACTCCATTATACCACCCCACCTCTTGAAGAACCATGAATGATCCGCAACCATCTTCTTCAATCTCAGGTCTCCGAGATTAATGGATTAGTGTCGCTACTTCGAGACATGAAAACATGGGAAAGCGAAAGAAAACACACCTGCGGCATCTCTTTCTCCTTCAACCACCCCCCGATTACACCACCACCTAAAGTGGTTATTCGTGGGACCCCCGCCCTCGCTATCCCGCTCTAATGGAGTTGCCCCACCGAACCATGATCAAACAGCTTCATCAATCCCCCGTAAAATGACACTATATGATCTCATTCAGACCTCTGAATCTCATCGACAAAGCTCTCGTTGAGATCCTTCAAGGGATAGAGGTTTTACCCAACGAACCCTGCCTGTTACCCTCTCATTCTAACACCCAATCACGTTGCCTCTCTCACCAAACAATCCATCTCCCCCACCACTTCTGTCTCAAAACAACAAGCCGCTGCGGTTATTAGTTTCTCGGAAGATGAAATTATCGACTTTGGTACAGAAGACCCTGACCCTGCCCTTTTCATTTCCGCTTACGTCCGAGACATTCGAGTACGTCGGGTTATGATTGACGGGGGCGCTAGCCTAAACATCATCTCTTCAAAAGCCTTCCAAACAAATGAACATCCCTTCTAGTTGCATGTGTGCCAACCCCATCATGTTGCGGTCATTCAATGATGCTATTACTTCTACCTTAGGCACCGTGATCCTCAACATTCGCGTAGGCCCACGTACTTTGCCCGAACTCTTCTATGTCCTTGAAGGAGAGTTCCAATATAATATATTGCTAGGTCGTCCTTGGATCCGGGCCATGGGATGCGTTCCCTCAACATTACATCGATGTATAAAATTTGAGTACGAGGGGAAGTCCTACACTGTAAAAGCTGATCCTCCCCCCTTCAAAACTTGCAATATGTTATACCGCCCAAACGATGTGCTTATACCAATTAAGACACCCATACATTCACCCCCAACCATCCTCTTCCAATATACCTCAACCGTCCACCTCAACTGCACCTACAAACTGATGAAACCACCGTCGCACAAACCACTTCTCTTCCCGCAGCTAACATCCCAACCTCCGACCCCTTAGTAGACATTTTTCATCGCCTTACGCTGGGGGAGTATCGCCTATATAACGTTAGTTCTTTCCCTACCCCGCAGGAGTACGGACAATTACATGCACACCCCACCTACGACCGTCGCGTGGGGGAGATAATCTCTTACGGACCACCCCATTGTCGCACTAACCTAACATATGGGGGTGTTGACGCATCCTCCATTACCCCTGAACCTCCTCTTGGTGTGGTTCCCTTCCAATCCGATTTTCAATACTGACAATCGTCGTTTCGCCCTCACCTTCTTGCCTCGCTGTGCGTGGAAAGGCTTTGGTTTTGGCCTTTACGAACAAGGCCGACATACTCTCATCCCCATCACCACACGCAAACATAATGATCGCAGTGGTCTTGGTTTTTCCGAAACACCTACGCAGGAGACACCTCCTGTCAGCTGTATCCTGGAAGAAGAGGACGTCGCCCCTACCGAACCATCATCACCCACTTGCCATCATCTCCCACAGAATCGATGGACCCTGAATCTATCCCTCCTAACTTTTTTTTTTCATAAATGCTATCTTCATAGGTCCTCTCACTTATCAACGCGATAATGAGGACCCATCTTCTCTTCCCCTTCTGTATCCAGACATGATCGAAGAGGATTCACCTTTGATTAATGTTGTTGAATGCCAGGATGATGACTCCATCCTCACTTACCTTGGCGCGGATGATTCTTATATTCAACGAGCCTTACCATTTGAAACCCAAACCATGCTGAACGAATCTACTATAGAAATCAATATCCACACGGAGGAGGATCCTCACATTGTGAAGATTGGACAATCCCTTAACACATCAGAACAAGCCGCCTTTACTACCTTTCTCCGTGCTCGCAACCAAGCTTTCACATGGTCTTACGCTGACATGCCAGGAATTGATCCTACCATTTCCGTCCATAACATCACGCTAAACCCCGATTCCAAACCAGTCAAACAGAAATCGAGAAAAATGCATCCACGCATTGCTCTCTTGGTCAAAGAGGAGCTCCAACGACTCCTTTTTGTTTTCTTCATCCTGCCTATCGACTACCCTCAATGGATTTCTAACATCATACCTGTCACCAAAGCGACAAGGGGACTTCAGATATGCATGGATTTCTGAGATCTTAATGTCGCTTGCCCCAAGGATGACTTCCCCTTACCTAGCATTGACCAACTTGTTGATCTAACTACAGGTCATGAGATGCTCTCTCTCATGGATGGCTTTTCAGGATACAACCAAATTTTGGTTTCCCCTGCCGATCAACATAAAACTACCTTCATAACTCCTTGGGGAACCTTCTATTATCATGTCATGTCATTTGGCCTTAAGAATGCTGGTGGCTACCTATCAGCGGGCTATGACCTACATTTTTCATGACATTATGCACACTATCCTTGAAGATTATGTCGACGATCTTCTCGGCAAGTCTAAACATCGTAGTGAACATCTTGATGTTTTAACCATTATTTTTGATCACCTGTTACAATATTCTGTCCACCTTCAACCGAAGAAATGTGTCTTTGGTGTTCTTTCAGGAAAAATTCTTGGCTTTATCATCTCTTTGCGTGGCATTGAGGTCGATCCATCTAAAGTCAAAGCTATCCTAGAAATTCCCCCCACCCAAAAATCTCAAACAATTACGTAGTTTACAAGGTAAGCTCCAATCTATCTGACGTTTCATCTCCCAACTTTCAGATCGATGTCAACCTTTCCATCACCTCCTTAAAAAGGATATTGCATTCCAATGGAGCGAAGAATGTCACCAAGCCTTCGAAGCTCTCAAATCCTATCTCTTGCAGCCACCCGTGCTTATCCCACCCCAAGACGACCGCCCCTTTCTACCTTTACCTTTCCACCACCGATCACGCTGTAGGAGCCATGCTTGCACATCGTGACTCTGAGAATCGCCGAGAGCAAGCTGTTTATTATATAAGTCGTACTTTGGTGGACTATGAGACTAGGTACACACATGTAGAAAAATTGTGCCTTGCCGTATCATTCGTAGCCACCAAACTCTGACACTACCTTCTAAATCACAAGACTTTCGTCATTACCAATACAGACCCCATCCATTACATGTAATGCCAAACCTCATCTGAACCAACGCATTGCTCAGATGGCTCATGCTTCTCGCCGACCTCGACCTTGAGTTTGTCCACCAGAAATCAATTAAAGGACAAACTCATCGTAGACCAACTTGTGGAAGCTCCTTTACCTAGGGAACAATTTACCAATTTTACCTTCCCCGATGAACTCATCACCACTCTTTCACTTCGGAGAAGAGTCGTACCCATTGACCCTCTTCTTCGATGGATCTAAATGCCATCACGATGGAGGAGTCAGGCATTGTTCTTATTCCTCTCGACACTGAGCCTATGCCTCTTTCATTCCGGCTTGATTTCCCTTGCACTAATAATACAGCGGAATACGAGGCCCTTGTTCTGGGTCTCCAAGTTGCGTTACACTTAGGCATCAAATCCATCAACATTTTTGGTGACTCTCAATTGGTAGTCAATCAAGTTATGGGCATCTACCAATGTAAAAATGAGGAACTTCAAAAATACAAACACTACGTGGATTCACTTCTAGCCTTATTTACCCACTATTCTATACAAACCATTCCACGCTCCACTAACAAATCTACGGACACTATGGCTTGCCTAGCCTCGCAAATTCCCGCCGCACCAACTGACTCTGAATTATTCGTTGTGGTCCAGCAACTTTTTGCCCCATCCTATTCAACCCTAGTAGTTTGTATGATAAATACTGTGTCTACTAGTTCGTAGGATACTTGGTATCACCAATTTCACGATTATCTTACAATCTCTGTCCTCCCACCTGACCTTACTAGTAACGGAAAACGTGCTTTTCTTAAAAGTGTTTCACGTTATGTTGTCATGGGGGGACTCCTCTATAAACGTGGCTTTGATGGCATCCTCCTTCGCTGTCTAACTGGCGCGGAGGCCACTCATACCATCCAATAGGTCCATGACGGTATTTGTGGTGGACATTTTAGCGGCCTTGCCGTGGCCAAACGAATCCTTAGCCTTGGTTATTATTGGCCTACTCTCAATAACGACTGCTACGAATATGTTAAGCGTTGTGTTATGTGTCAGCAACATGCCAACCTTCAACATACTCCTAGCCACCCACTCCAGGTCGCTCGAGATCTTTGGCCCTTCTCACAGTGGGGTTTAGACCTTATTGGTGAGATTCACCCAACCTCTTCACAACGTCACCGTTGGATAATCACAGCGATCCGAATATTACACAAAATGGGTGGAGGCTATTCCACTCATTTCAATCAAAAAAGAAAAAATTGTCGAGTTCATTAACCACCACATTATCTGTCATTTTGGTGTTCCTCATCGCCTGATAACAGATAATGGAAAATCTTTCAAAAACAAGTTGTTGCAAGACCTTTGCGACAACTTTGGTATCAAACTGAGTTTCTCATCACCCTACTATCCACAAGCCAATGGGCAAGCCGAGTCCTCTAATAAAACACTAACCAAAATCCTCATGAAAGTCATCAATGAATCCGGAATAAATTGGCACGATCACATTCCCTTTGCCCTTTGGGCTTATCGTACTAGCATTCGTACCTCTACTAATGCCACACCTTTTTCATTTGGTATATAGTACCGAGGCTGTTTTGCCTCTCGAAATACAAATACCCTCCCTTAGAATATCTCTTCAGGATGTTCTCACCAACGATGATTTCCGCCAAGAGCGGTTAGCCCAATTGGAGCTTCTTGACGAACGCCGTCTTGTAGCTCTTGATCACCTTCAAATCTATCAAAAACGCATTAAACGTTGCTTATGATAAGTGACTTCATGAGCGTACCTTTAAGGTTGGTGATCTTGTCCTCAAAGAGAATCAACATGTAACCAAACTAGAAAAGAGAAAATGTGGAAAATTTTTCTCCCAATTGGATTGGGCCTTATATAATCACTCACACCTATGGATCTGGTACTTATCGTTTAGCTTCGCTTAATGGTAAACCTGAGCCTGAACCCCTTAATGCCTTGCATCTTTAACCATTCTACTGTTGAAATCTAGTGTTATATCACTTCTTATCTACCTAATGCTCGTCCCTTGAGCTCACTTACCACTACATACACTCTGTTTCCTATACCTCATAATAAAATCAAGCTCACATAGTTTGATTCTCACCTCCCCTTGATGATGCCTTCCTCTTTTCTAGTCTAGTCCATGACTTCAAAGTATTAAAATAAGCCGTTATTCTTATGGGATTTTCTTGAGTCAAACTTCCTACTACACTAGATGCTTCACGCCAAAAGAACATCTAGTCATCTAAAATTAAATATAGACTGCTCCCTCGAAGGACAGCCATATGCCAAACTATTGCTGCTACTATAAATAGACTGCTCCCCTGAAGGACAGCTATGCACTAAAATCATCTCTGCTACTATAAATAGACTGCTCCCTCGAAGGACAGCTATACACAGTCAGCCTTTATCAGAAGCTTCTCGCATTGATCAGCTTCGTGAAGACCTCAAGAATAATACAATCAATATCCCTTGTAGACTTCCTGCATCGATCAGTCTACATTCAATAAAATAAAAGCCTCATTCAAAAGAACTTTTGAGTCATGGACTTGTCTATTTAGGGTAGGTTCTCTTTCGTCAGAACACTCACTTTGTAATGAGTTCTCTGCACCTCAGCTATACCATCCACCTCACCTCACCATTTGTTTCGACTCAAGGGACATGATGTACGCTCTGATATATTGTGATCACACAACTCTTTTCACCTATTGACTTCTCGTCTATGCACGGTACCTAGGGCTCCAAGCTCGTTCTACGTGTGTGTGTTTTGTTTAGTGCTCTCTTCATCTACGGAGCACTCTTTCCGGCTTTGCCTCACATCTAGGATTGTGTGTTGACCTTAATCAGGACACGATTCCCTACTACTTGGGTAGGCTAACTTTCGCTTCCCTTATACCTTTTACAACATCACCAATTCATTACGAACGCCATCAACCTTACCTTTACTAATCTTAATATTTTTACCAACCAACCAATTGCCTAAACCGTACCAAATTGTCTGAATTCGCCTCTCCCTAATCCTAAGGGAGAACTACATCGGTCTGAGGCCCCTCCTTGCTTTGTGCGAATGGGCTATCTAGGCAGCACTTCGGAGACATGGGGTCTCCCCCAAGGTTAGCTCGACCATTCCCCTACCATAACCTATCATGTGTGGTAAATATAAATATTTTTTGTGTATTTCTATTTAATCACATTCCTCTTTATCCTTTTTTCAAAACACCGAAAGTCAAAACGAAAACATTCTTATTATTATAACTCAAATCAACATACATATCTCATTTTATTTAGATGTTAAACAAATACATCTTCTCTATCATCGACACACAGGTCGGTACTCTTATTTATTCTTATACCTTGCTAACATTTACTCAGGCCCTCACGCCTCATCCCGAACTAGGTGATGATCGTGATCGTCTACCCCTCTCACCAGGCCTCTCTGTCCTCAAAGGTACCACGGCTATTGGTACCCGCCCCACTTATCTGCCAATCTCTCCTGTAACATATGAATAACGCCCTCTTGCATGGAGGACCCCAGCCTCAAGTCCTCTCTGCCTGTGACTCCGCAACCACTAACAATCCTCTTGTCTCATTCACCTACGTTTGAAGATGCTAAACCAAACGCTTGCAGACGATCCCTCTCTACTGTAATCACCGCTATGTCAGGGTGCTCACGTACACCTCACAGTTCTACTACCCACCATAATCTATAGGCCTCTATCGTTCCTGCATCCATTACCCTGCGATCGACTGCTACCATCTTCAGGCCCTTCTGGAGGTGTTGGCAAAACAGGTTAGAATGCTACATTTAGCGTCGATCCTCATATATGGTCTATAAGCCACCGGTATATCGTGCACAAATCCAAATTGTTGCCGCACGTGATCTATAGGAATCCTCTGATACTCACCCAGCCTGTGCCCTGGGATCCACCTCAGATCGCTCTACACCCCTCTACTCCTTAGCTATGTTCTCTGTTAGAAACAGATGAGGTTAGGGTTATGAGCCTCCAATACATGTCCGCAAACCGTCGAGATGGTGTGCGCGGTACCAGCCTGTAAGACTCAAGATCACCCGTTGACTGCCTGGGGAACTGGCCTCTTGTTCTGTCTTGGACCCATCGTTTGACTACCTGTAAACCTAAGAACACCGGTTTCTCTCGACTGGATGGGTCGGCCTATTGATCGCAAACAATACAATGAGGAAATTGCTCATTGGGCCAACAGTGTAATACGTATGAACAATCTTCCGTCGTCGAAGGTGGTCAGTTCCCCTACTAAGCCCATGAACCCCTGTATAGCTCCGCCAAATATGCAGGTGCAAAATATCAAACGTAACATTCCTTTCGTACCAACTCCCAGGTAACACAGATCAATGGCTTTGGAAATCTTCCTGGTTTTGCCCTCAGAGGAATGCATAATGCCGGTTACCGCTATAACCGATACCGGTGGGTTCTAGGATCTTCTTGGTCTCCTCATGGTGTTTTGCATACATTACCTGGTACGTAATGGATGATACCTCGCTAGTGTCAAATCTCGTGCGATGATTAGAAGCAAAAGAATAACAGTTATCGATCCCTAATGACACGTTGGGTAGTGCCTGATATACTAGAGATGGATTAATAGGAGAGACTCAAAATTCGAAACAGAGCATCCAATGTTAATGTCATATCCCCTGTTGGCACATAGCAAGGTATATGACTCGGTGGTTCCATCTCTGGCGAATCAACGCAAGTTGATATACCATGATTACGTGCGATTCGTGACTAATAACTGGATTCCACTTAACCCCACTCGATTTCTCAATGTCCATTCCGTTAAGTGTTAGATCTGGACTCTGTTCCTTGACAACAGCAATGGCTCATTATCGATTCATCCTCAACCCTGCCTCGACCTGCATACTCCCAAACAATGAACAAACCATTCCATCCGTCAGGGTTTTTCAAACATTCTGGGAGCCCATTCCTACAGGGAACCGGTATGGCAGTTATGCATAACCGACGGTCGGTTGAGTAACCGATACCGGTTCATCGGTAACCGAAAAAGTAGGCTCACCGTTAGTAAAATAGCCCATCTTCCCTAAAACTTTTCTCCTACGAGAGATCAGTTGCGGGCTTGGTCAAGTGGCTAGAAGGTCGGCTTTGGGTGCGAGTACAGGAGGCATTAGTTATGAAACCCTGTGATTACCTACCACGTAACACTTACCTCACGGGCCTATAACCCTTAGGTATCATGTTTTCTTCTTCAGGGCTAGGTCACTGATGAGGTGGCAAAGTGAGGTGGCGGGTAAGGTGCATGTGGATTTATCAATTATGAGGTAATTAATAAATATTTACCTGTAAGGGTTAGGTAATGAGGTTGAGGTTGCGAAATGGGATTCCCTCGGGTCACAAGCCTGCTGGATCGTAAGACACAAATCCTGCCATTATCTACACACATCTTTTCAGGGCGGTATAACATATTACAGGTTTCTGAATCTCCGGGGACATACAGCTTTCCTATGGTGTAGGGCTTCCTCCTTCGTCACCTCAAATCTCTTATGCAAATACCTATGTCAGTCGTTGATGGAACGCATCCCATGGCTCGCGTATTTAACCTCAAGGATGACTCTAAGCAATATATTATACTTGGAACTCTGCCACTCCAAGACATAGAAGAGTTTGGGTAAAGCTACGTGGTCCTAAGTCGAATGTTGAGGATCACGGTTGCCTAAGGTAGAAGTAATAGCATCATTGAATGACCAGCTACCGATGATGGGGTTGGCACACCTATGCTTTTCTCAGACAGGTGATTTCTTTTCTTCATTTCTCACCTAAATTTTTGTCTAGAAGTAATAGCGTCACTGAATGACCGCAACATGATGGGGTTGGCACACATGCAACTAGAAGGGATATTCATTTTTTGGAAGGCTTTTGAAGAGATGATGTTTAGGCTAGCACCCCCGTCAATCATAACCACGACGTACCCGAATGTCCTCGGATGTAAGCTGAGATGAAAATGAGCAGGGTCAGGATCTTCTGTACCAAAGTCAACAATTTCATCTTTGGAGAAACTGACTGCAGCAGCTTGTTCTACAGAGACAGAAGTGGTTGGGGCAGTGGGTTGTTTGGTGAGAGAAGCAATGTGATTGGGTGTTGGAATGGAGGTGACAGGCAGGGTTTCATTAGGTAAAACCTCTATCCCTTGAAGGATCTCAACGAGAGCTTGTCGATGAGATTCAGAAGTCTGAATGAGATCATACAGTGTCATTTTTATGGGCGATTGGTGTGAAGCTGTTTAATCATATTTCGGTGGGGCAATGCCATTAGAGATGGGATAAGCGGGTCTGTGAATGACCACTTTAGGTGGTGGTGCAATCGGGATGTTTGACGGAGAAAGAGATGGAGGTGGTGGTGCAATCGGGATGTTTGACGGAGAAGAGATGCCGCAGGTGTGTTTTCTTTTGATTTCCCATTTTTTTCTGCCCTCGAGTAGCGACACTAATCATATTAATCTCGTAGACCTGAGATGAGGAAGATGGTTGGGATAACTCATGGTCTTCAAGAGGTGGGGTTGTAATAATGATAGATCTTGGTGAGGCGGGGACAGATGGTATAGGAGAGGGAATGGAAACTAAAGGGTATCTCCCTTCGTAAGTTGTCTTTCTTAATCTTTCTATCCGGGAGAGGTGACTGACGAAGGATGGTTTTTAGAGCTTTTGCATCCCTCCACATCATGTCCTAGTGTGCGGTGATAAGCACAGAGATTTTAGACTCATCGTAACCCATAGGTCGGGGTTTAGAACAGGTCATAAGGTCTAAGTGGAGGTAGGGAAATGGTCACATTCTCCACCAACATAGCAAGGATTTTGGCGTAAGATCCTTTGAGTGGGGTCAAAATCAGAAGAGGATGAGGGTATTGGTTGTGCGGGTTTTGGTAATGTTTGGGCGTGGTTGGTTCGTACGGGTGGTGGTTTAGCCGAGGGGTGTTGATACGTGGTTTTCACTAAACGTGGTTTCTTTGGCGCAGAAGCTATCAGTTGGATGATGAGGCCACAGATGATGTGGTATCAGAAAACAACCACGGGGAAATAGGAGTGACCGAAAACAAATCTTTTGATGATGGAATTTGTTTAGGGTTGATAGGTGGACAGGATACGCGGAGTGACGGTGTTGCTATACCCTGGAATTTCTGTATGGGTG
The DNA here is from genome assembly GCA_019776745.2 of Taxus chinensis. NCBI lineage: Eukaryota > Viridiplantae > Streptophyta > Pinopsida > Cupressales > Taxaceae > Taxus > Taxus chinensis. The sequence goes on from JAHRHJ020000675.1 coordinate 28,551, forward strand.
CGGAAGGCGTAGGTTGTTTTGAAGAAAACGCAGGAGGTATGATATATTGATGTAAGGTAGAGGGATGAGGTCCCAATATGGAAGGTAGGTATGACGATGATGGTTTTGATTGTGATAGGGGCACGGATTGAGTTTGTCTCCTAGGTGGCGGGACGGATTTATTTTTGGATAGATCGAGTCGCTTAGGCGGGTGCGTTAGACTGGGCATTGGTGAGGTCCCAAGCGTAGGGGAAGATCTGGTTAAGTTGATAGAAGTGGACGGGGCATTTGGTAGAGGTGAGGGGGGTGAAGGTGAGAACAGGGGCATTTTAAGCTTCTGTAAACACTTCGGGTATATGGTGGAGACATCAGGATCAGTCATTTGCATTTGAGTAGAAAAAGGGGTACTCAAACGTTCCCATAGGGCCTGTCTATCTTCTGTGGAATGACAGTCCTCACGTGTGAATTGTAACTTTTGTACGGAAGAACGACGGGTTGTGATTCCAGTCCACTGTGGGTGTGACACAGGAGGTAGATGAGGCACTGTATCAATAGATGTTAAGAGGTCAACCGGTCGTTGAAAAGATTTAGGCGATGAGGGACTAATAGGTAGGAGGGCGTGTTTGAGGGGATCTGTCATGTTTAAAGAATGTGGTGATGTCAGTGTAAGAGATTTCTCGTCTAAGGATGTCAAAAGGAGTGGCGAGCCTTCCTCTTGTGCAGCAAGAGGTAGAAGGGGACGTTTGGGAAATAGATAAATTAGATAACATCCGCTCACAGTCTTGTAGGGATGTGGTGTAAGAAGACTCATCGATGAGAAGAGAAGTCCGGGCAGTTAACTCTTTTATGGGTAAAGGAATGATTTCACTTTGGCTTGATGGTGGTGAAGGAGGTTCAGACTCCTGTGTTGGTGGAGAGGCTTGATTCAAAAAAATTTCAATAGAGGCTTTTGGCTGAGAATCGAAGACTGCATGGATCTCATGAACACTCTCCTCGGCTAAGATATCTTGGTTTACGTTACTGTTGGACGAGTGATTCGGGAATGGCTTGTTGAAAATTTTCAGATTTCGGTTAGCAGGGGCATTAGGATTATCGAGGGTTATATCCCCTGCGTCAACCATTTCCTGCACTATGTTTTTCAACATCTTGCAGTTTTCATGACTATGTCCTTTTACGCGGTGAAAGTTACAAAAGTCATTTTCTTTGTACCAGGAAGGTATTGCGCGGGTGGAGTCAAACCCAGAGTGAGGTTTAACAGGGGGCAAGGTGATAGCCCCAGCTTTGAGCAATTTCTCCAGGATGACGCCATAAGTTTCTCCCAAGGGAGTGTAATTGATGGGCTCAGCTTTGTACTTATAGGTGGTTTTCGGCGGAGTATTGGACGGTGTTTGAGATTTGACCATTACCGCGTGGACAGCTCCTTTTGATTTAGAAGAAGTGGACGCGTGAGGAGTGGTGGTGTTTGGCTTGTTGGTAGAATCTGGAGTTCGGAAATTGGGGTTTTTGTTACGCAACCGCAATTTCTCTTCTTCTAAGGCTCGAATTTCTAGTTTCCGAGCCATGGTAAAGGCCTCGTCGAATGTGCGGAAAGTTTGAATTTGGAGGGTAGGGGAGATGTGCTTAGCACAGGCCCGCGTAAAAAGTTCGATAAGTTCGGTTTGAGGCAAGGCATATGTAAGTTGGTTGATAAGGCCCCGCCATCGTCCAACGAAATCTGCGATAGATTCGTCTTCAAATTGTCGGATGGCATAGAGGTCGGTGATAGATACTTTCTTGGCAATGTTAATGGAGAAATGATCCAAGAAAGATTGGGCTAGTTGGTTAAAAGAGAAGATCGAGTGCTGGGTTAAAGCACTGTACCACTCCAAGGCGGGTCCTGATAAGGACATGGGGAAGGTGCGGAGTAACAAGGCATCATCATGGGCAATCAAATAACAAGCATGTCTAAATGATCGCAAGTGTTGTTGAGGATCCTCTTTACTGTTAAAACGAGTAAATTTTGGCAACTCCCATTGAGGAGGATATGAATGAAGGGGGACAGAAGGGTGAATGGGCTCCCGACAAACTTGCTCGTATGTCAAGGCGCTACGACTTCCCGAAACAGAAGCCTCCAGGTTTTGCATTTTGTCCATCATTTGTTTGATGAAATCTGTGGTTGGATGAGATGATGGTGCGGTTGTGGTAAACGGAGGCAAGTTGGACCAAGGGCTTCCGCTGGACAATGGTGGGGCTAAGTGTTGATAAGGTATGGAGGATGAGTATGTTGGAGCAACAGAATAGGGATGTCCCATATAAGGTGTTGAGGTTACTGGATACGTGTATGGGAATGAAAAGGTAGGCGGAGCTTGAGAAGGAAAGCTCGTGTGGATAGGTGGCAGAGAGTAAGTCATGAATGGAGTGGTCTGAAAGAGAGATGAGGTAGGGGCAGTTGGTGGTAATGATACGTGGGGTCCAAGATTAACCAAAGGAAAGCTAATCGGGGTCGTATGAACCTCTGAAGCCATCGGATTGGGAGACGGGGCTAGAGATGCAGGAAGTAAGGCAGTGTTATCAGGAGGAGTGGGAGCTAAATGAGCAGCTATACTAATAGGCATGCCAACAAGGAGCTGACCATCAGGCGTACGGTCAGGGGCATGAGACAAATAGTATTGTACAGCGCTGGGATTAGCATCCAGAAATTTGGCAAAGTCCTTGTCTCCTACAGGAATTTGGGGGATCTCACTGGTGTCCGTAGGGTTCCCTATAGAATGTGAAGGGGGTGATTCAGGCAAAGACACAGAGCAGGCATGTGAAACCATGGCGGCGGCTTGCTTCCGAGTGATGACAACCATGGACAAGAACACACAGGAAAGTTTCAATCTATCAAGAACAAAAACAACCTCAGAATGATGAATTTGGCAAGTTGCTGGTTTGTCAGGGGCTGATGAAGACAGTAACCGATATCGGTTTACTAACCGGTGTCGGTCACAGAGCAAACGACGTCGGTCAGTTAACCGATGCCGGTGTCAAAAGTCTAGGATAAGAAGATATAAAAGGCTGCTAATTTGATTTTTAGCAACGTTGAGTATATTTGTCAACTTATTGATCACAGAAGACAAAGTATGACAGAGAAAACAGAATTTGAAAACAAGCAAGATGCACACGCAAATCCAGAGACTAATCCTAGGGTTAATTTTAGTTATCGTGGGCTTATGCCTTTAGACGTAAGATGATGTCAGAATCCTAAACAACAAGACCTAGGGGAAATGTCAAGTTTGTTTTGGCTTATAAGGTTACCTCAATCGGGCGGAGGAATACCGCGGAAAAGGGGGGATGTTTGAGCTGTTGTGTTAATTGTGAAGTGATTCGGTATGTGTTGTGCAGTGAAACTAAGGTTAATTTCCTGTCAATACCGTGGATATCACCCCCACGTGTACGACCTGTTACTTAATCTATGTTCACTAGAATTGAAGAACAACAAGCAGGAATGCAATGCATGTGTTTTAAACCCAAATCGAAAATTATGTTCGATGAAGCAAGAGAGATGACTTTCACTAATGCGAAACTAGGAAAGCAAGACAAATTCTTTACGAAATATATAACAAAAGCAGCAACAGCAAGTATGCTTCCTAAAATGAAAATAAGCAAGAGAAAGAAACCCAAAATGGGTCCCACCGGGCGTGCCAAATGTTTCACTCGGAATGTTTCACTCGGAATGAGTTGCTTCGTTCCTTTCATTCCTTTTAGAAACAGATAAGGTTAGGGCTAGGAGGAATACCTGTTGAATGTCGAGATGGTGTGCGCGTACCGTAGAGAAAGATCAGGTTGACTGCGAAGAACTCCTTTTTGTCTTGGAAGGACTACCTGCAAATAAGAACACAAGACCACAAGATTTTGATTAAACAATAAATGAGGAAACTGCCTTGGGCCCAGGAAATATAAAACTTCCTTTCGAAGGTGGTCAGTTCCCCTGCTAATATGAATTAACACAAAAGACTGTTGAAAATATCAATTAAATTGTTTCTGGTTCGTTGAACCTGTAGGTTGAAGGTAGGGGAAAGGCTGGTTTTCTGGTTTTGATCAGAGGAACCGATGCCGGTTACTGATAACCGATGCCGGTTACTGATAACCGATACCGGTGGGTTCTAGGATCTTCTTGGTAGCTATGGTGTTTTGTAAGGCTGGTTTATGGATGATATTAGGAAATGGGATGATTAGAGGCAAAAGGATAACAGTTAGATGCAATGACACGTTGGGTAGTAGATTCAGAGACGGATTTAGGAGGACTGAAATTCACAGAGCATAAGAAATGTTATAACAGAGGACATGCAAGATGTGACTTACTGGTTTTGACAAAGATGCAAGTTGATCTCCTTGGTTGTAAACACTTCTGGTATTTCTTCACTCGTCTCTGCTCTGTCAAGTGAAGATCTGGACTCTGTTCCTCGCTCGCAATGCTCTCTGTTGATCCAGAAATCCTTTGACTGATCTCCAAAAAATGAAATTCCGATCCGTTGTTTTGGTTTGGGGAGCCCATTTACAGGGAACCGATGGCGGTTACGTAACCGATGGCGGTCGAGTAGGAACCGGCATCGGTAAGGAAAAAGTAGGCTATTTTTAGTAAAATAGCCCACCTTCCCTGCTTTTCTCCCGAGAGATCAGTTGCGGGCTTGGTCAAGTGGCTAGAAGGTCGGCTTTGGGTGCGAGTAAGGAGGCATTAGTTATGGATGTGAGTCTAGACCAAGTCATGGGTCTTAATTAGGTTAGTTTAGGGTTAGGGCTAGGTCATGATGAGGTGGCAAAGTGAGGTGGCGGGTAAGGTGATGTGGATTTATCAATTATAAGGTAATTAATAAATAATTGTGTAAGGTTTAGGTGATGAGGTTAGGTTGCGAAATGAGATGCGGGTCACAAGGGGTCGTAAGACACAAATTTGGTGTCTACATACCATGCATCATTTTGGTGGTGACAGAGCAATCCATGGTGGAAGATTGTTGTTGCAGGATTGCAATTTCATTGATTGAAGCTTATCGCATACTAGTTGACAGGAAGAGGGTCAACTTTGTATTTTAGCAACTGAATTTGCTCTCCTAACATCTTAGTCTTAGCAGGGTTTATGGATAAAGATTTGCCTCCCATTGTAATTAGAGCACTTGCATAGTTTCACCTGCCTCTATGGGACAGATAGATGAGTTTCCCTAATGGACTTGTGTAATTTGTCTTTGTAATGATCAAGGGAGTAACATCTAGTCATAAAAAATCACCTTGTGGAGTTGACACATGGATCCAAAAATCAAAGTCCTGGAGGAGGCTGTGCCCCACACTGAAGAATAGCTAGATAAGTGAGAGGCTATTCTAGAGCACTGGTGGTTATCAGAGATGAAACTTTCAACATTGAATTCACACTTTGTTTCCAAGATGGCCATAACTTCTGGAGTATTTCATCCCCCCTTTTGATTCTTGCAAGAAATCAACTTGGGGGCAGGGGGGGGGGGGGGAGAACTCATAATTTATTTTGAATCAAAGAGGTTTACATCAAGGAACCTTTTCATGTGGGTCCTTCTCACAAGGATCTTTTTATGTACAAAGGATATGTAGATGGCTACAATCTAGTGTCATCGAAGTCAGAAAATACAAGATTATCATACTCTCTGGAGGTAGGTTGAGATATCAAGCTAAGCTGCTTGACTGAATCGACGTCTCAGTTAGTTTAGAGGCATCTAGTTCTAGAGCCTTCACGTCAGTCCCTCGTATAGGCTACATAAGCTTGATGAGTTGAAATGATTCAGGTAATTGTCTCCAATGATGTTAGAGAGGAGTTCCCTCCCAGTAACTGACCACATGTTTAATTCAACCTCAGTATTGGATTTTCGAGATCTATGAATTCCCATTCATGCTTTTTATATCTGCTGTAATAATTTGAGGTATTGCGTTTTATAGTCCTTAACTATGCTTGGTTAAAAGTGTAAGCAGTTACGAAGAGTAACTGATTGTAATAGCTTTACTTGTAATGGTTGCCTTATCGCCATTATTTAAAGATTAGTGTAGATACCAACATCGGGGGTTATACTTTTAAAAAAAATGATAGTAAATAACTTGTGTCATGGTGAATGGCTCATATACTAGAAGGGCTTTCCATTCTTTGTTATCTGAATTTTTTTATTTGAATAGCGGTTCAGTTAAATGGGTTTGTGAAGATAACAAAATCTCCAGAATTGTAGTCTTGCCGACATGAATACTTTATCATTACTTTAGAAAGCATCATAGTGTTTGTATAATGCCTCCAAGTAAGATGTGAACTTATAGAATGTGCTCCTTGATTAATAGGTGTTACCAGTTAAGAATCTAGTGATGTTCTGGCTTACAAAGTGTTATTTACAGAACTTTGGGCTCATTTAGTTTCCATCTCAAGATTTAACAACGAATGTTGTATCCACTAAGTAAGTTTTCAATGGTCACTATAATTCGTATACACTAGATGAATTACTCTAATTGAAGTAATTTGCATGTTAGGTTATCTAGAAATTCTCCATCAACTTCACTTCCTCAGAGAATTTACATAATTGAAGATGTTTGATCGGGGGGTGAGGTGATAGGAACTATCTTCAAAGTGGAGTTCCAAGTGATAGGTTGTAGGGAAAATACATGGTTTAAAAATGAATATTAGCACCGAGATGGAAGCAATAGAAGTTCAATATTATGAATAAATGAATCATACCATATAGAGGAGTGGGAATATCTTGTCCACTTTGAGTGGGATTGCTCTTCGTAAACCTATTTGACGACCAATAAGCCAATAATAGATGTGGCATATGTCCATGATGATATGACTCCCGGATGACTATGGCCTGAATGAATGTACTGGATGTCCTATGCTATGGAACAAGGGACACCACGAGGTACCCACTAATGCATATAATAACATATATGTAAAGAGAGTACATCACCCATAACCTAATGCATAGCCAATGTAAGTCTGATATACATATCCAATAGATGACTATCATGCTCAAGGTAGATGAGAGATGGATTTATCATGTGAAGCTGACATTGTCCCAAATGACTGATCGATGCCTTTGGATCCTCTTTTTGTAGAAAATTGACATGAAGGCCCAAGCCAGTCCTAATTGTCCTTATAGCATTTAGGATCCACTTGATAAATACAAAGTGATGTTCCTCAAGTCACTTAGTTGCATGTTGTAACAGGATGCATTTGGATCATGTTGCTGCAAATGGTAGTGCTAATTAATCCTGAGTAACAAAAACCATGTAACACATCACTTGGGCATGATGACACAAACTTTAGTCTAATGTCCGCACGATCTTTAGGAAAGAGCCATGGTAAGAAGGAGTATTCGACTGTGGCCGAAGATGAAGGAGTCAACACCACACCCTCCCATACTTTTGAATGGGTGGAGTGATGCTAGATTAATAATCTTCTATGAGTTTCTTAAAAGAACTATCGTAACACTAATCGGAGGCAATAACAAGGAATAGCATGAGGCAATAGCCTTATTCTAGAAGATTAAAGGAATGATTACTATGATGGTTGTAAACACATAAAAAGCCAAGAACACAGATTTCTAATCAATGACTTTATAACATATAAGAATGAAATGAATTCACTTCATGCAATAGCTTATACATATGGCCAATCTTTGCAAACTTGTGAGACAGAAAGTACCTCATGATATTGAATATGATCTTCAACTCTCAATGTCCATAGGTTGGAATATTAATTGATGCTTACAATAGGCATATTGAATCGTACAATCAAAGAACCAGTCATAGGTCATAGATCAAGCCCTGATGTAGAGTCAAGGTAAATAATCATAAGTAACATCAAAGAACGTTGTAGATCATAGACCGATGGAGGGAAGCGTCCTTCATGTCATAGAAAGAACTAATGGACATCAAAGGGGATCTGAGTCAATACCATAGTAATTCCTCAGGATAAGAACTGCGCCCCTAACAACTAGATACATATCTCCTAATGATGCTAACGCCCCCCTAAAAGAAATATACGCACACACATAAGTGTAGATCACTGATACACAAGAATTTTGATAAAAAATTGTCAAAAACTTAAAGTACCTTGGTGAACATGAGCTAAGGTCCAATATCTACTCTAACACCCACGTCCCTCAAGTGAAGCTAGGGGCCAATTAATAGATGTGGCATGTCCATTAGTTATGAGTCCCGGAAACTAGGCCTGATGAGGTACTCATGTACAATAACTAGGGAAAAAAGGGACACCGCAAGGTTAGTTTAAACTAATTTTGTAACAAATCTTGAAAGTAAAGAGAGTAAAGACCCACTCCAATGATCTGTCCCATCGGGAAGCTCGGCTCAAAAAAATGCATACAATGTTGAAGAAGTTTGCCATGTGCACCATGGTCTAAACTAACACTTCTCGATCATTTTAAAACTCAAAAACAACTGAGCACTGGGCTTCACCAGATAATAGCTTCATATAAGGAGACTGTAAACAGAGTGATGTCAACCTTTGAAGTGCAATCAAACTAACACACCAAACATAATTTGACTCTTTAAATTGCTAACTAAATAGGTGTGCCTAGTTAGATCATATAGCAATAAAAACTTGTTATTTTCTTCAACAAGGTAAAGAGACATTTCTAAAATGGGTCCAGAGTGTCACGATCAAAGAATAGCTCTTAGGTAACCAAGGTAAGGACACAAAACCTGGAAGTAAGCATGGATCAAGCATCACACCCTGCCATACTTCTAAATGGAGAATGGAGTGATGCTACAAATCTGTATGAGCTTTTGCCCAAAACAACTACTCGAACATTGAAAAACTGAACACTGGAATGCACCAGAATAGATATTAGAAAAGAAAGGATTTGGGATAATTTTAGATCATACCAAGCCAATGTGGAACACATAGGTCTAATCAAACACCACGATCAATAAGATGAAAGCAATTCACTTTGGAGAAGGTAAGATTTACATAAAACTTGTTAAGCTTGATTAACAACTCATGAGAATTGGAAGGGGTCATATATTATTATGGAACGTCAATAGTTAATACAGGTTGAGAATGGGCCTTCAGAAGCTTAAATAAGTGATTTAGAGGGAAATAAGCAGATTCTGATTAGTTAACCAATCAGAGGTCGTAGATCAAGCCATAAATTCAAAGAAATAAGCTAGTGCATCAAAGAACTAGTGAAATAGACCATTAGTTTATTATAGGAGAGATTTCGACTATACATCAAGGAGTCTAGTCAATGGGAATCCATAGAATTAAGGAGAAGAACTAGTTACCGAACAAACTAGTCATAATATCTGACCTAATATCTAGGAATAATGTTTGTTAATTAGTTAGAATGATCCACATTACGATGGGAATGATAGGAAAGAGGATAGTTAATACAATAAATAGTAAGATAAAGTACCTAGCATGAACATGGAGCTAAGGTAAATACCTACTCTAACACTAAATTAAATTAAATGCTTAATGGAATTTCTGTTGGTACACTATATTAAATGGCTAATGAAATGAATAATGTGCATTGTATTTAGGATCCTACATGGAAAATAGTTGGAGTCGGCGGCTCTAGAATCCTAGAGGATCCTTCATCTATGATATTTGAGAATTGGGAAGGGATGCATTGCAATTATTTAATAATAGCGATAGCCACTATAATGAGGAGTAATTACTTTTGGCCTTGGCATTTTGTGGTTTGATTTTAAGTATCCTTCCTTACCTATTCAACATTTAGACTCCTCTCCCTATCTGTTTCTATCATCATGGTGGTTCCATATCTTCCTGTCATTTTTCTATGAAGCGACATAAAAGAAATGGCCTTCTTCAATTCCATTTCTCAGGTCACGTCTCAAGAGAGGTTTTCAAGCTTTATTCTCCATATACATGTGAAGCCATTGAATGTTTTGGGTGACACCTATAAATGTTCTGGGTGATCCTCCTATCTTTTTGATTCCAAAAGAGCTCAGGTTAACTCATGTAAATTCACCTTGGTGTTTGTTTCAGAATCTAGATTTCTGGTTATCCATAACAAATTGGAAGTTAGCTATGATTTCCCTTTTTTTATCTTTCCCTCTCATAGGATTGGTTTGGATGAAGAAAGTCGAGCATTTTAATCTCAACACTTTATCCCTGTTACATTAGTCCTGATGCAGAAGTTGGTTGGATCCAATTGTTCTTTGGTGAAACCTTTGGTGGAGAGGAATGGAGGCCTCACCCACTTTGTATTAGGTTTGTCTTAGAATTTTGTACATCCCCAAACCCACCACCTCTCAATCTTCCTAACATTGATTTAATAGATATTCATGTTCACTATCCTCCCTAATTCTTTGGGTGTTTCTGTGTTGTGAGAGGTGATTGCATCCCACCTACACATTCCTATTAAATATTACCACTACTAGTGGTGGTTTCCATCGTATGGCTACTAGGGGTAGCTCTACGGTTTCTTCCTTCTCATTCGCTAATGTCAAAGAATATCCAATCAAGATTTCTGATGGTGAATTAATCTGGGATTCTTAGTTCTTTTGTGGTCTTTTTTGGTAAATTAAATATGCATTTTGTAGTTTTCTCTCTTCGTGTTTCCTTTTTGGTCACTTCTAATTTTTATTTTGAACGTAAAATTTATTTTTATCCCTACAATTACTTATCTTAATTTTATATGTTTTGTTAAATTAGATAAATTATTGATCTTGTTATATTCCAATCACATGTATAAATCATCATCATCTCTATTAGCATAACCATGTTTTAGGTTATTTTCATTTATAAGTAAATGGTGGTAAACAATATATTTGCATGGTGGTCTCGTTATGTCATAGTCAAGAAAAAATATAAATTTAAACATTTAACCCATTCTCAAAACCTAGTTCTAAGAATTATATATATATATATATATATATATATATATATATATATATATATATATATATATATATATGGTGGTCTCATTACGAAAATGGTCTAGAACAAATATAAATTTAAACATTAGCATATTAACCCATTCTATATATTATATATATATATATATATATATATATATATAGTAAGATGAGAACTACATAAATCTTGATCCCTCTCAAGGGTATGTAGTGCAGCACTTGGCTTTGCCAAGGATAGTCCAGCTAGTATAATATAATTATTAATAATTACAAATTAAAATATGTTATTGTCACAATGCACAAATTTCCATTCTATCTTCTATAATTATTATATGAGAATCTTCATATGCCCATTCAAAATATCTATTATTCTTCTATGTTTGCTAATTTTGAATGTGTAAATTGCAAGATGAGAATATATAGAACTACATAAGGCTTATATACCTCTCGAGGGTATGTATACACTTGGCTATGATGAGGGATAGGTCCAACTAGCATAATACAATTATTAATAATTACAAATCAAAAAACATGATCTCACTTTCCCTCCAACAAGTGGTCAAAGACTATGTTTTAAAACAATCACCTTTAATTAATAAATAAACAGTGGTAAATAATTCCCTCCAACAAGTGGTCAAAGACATGTTTTAAAACAATTATGTTTAATTAATAAATAAACGATGTTAAATATATATAATATGAGAAACAATATATTTTAATGATAAATGAGAATGGGATGAGAATGGGCATCTACCCATTCTAAAACAAAATAATAGAACTACATAATATGAGGATGGGAAGATGTCATGGTGGTAAACAATATATTTTAATGATTCCTATATGATAATGGGTAGAGAATAGGCATCGACCCATTCTAAAACAAAATAATATAACTATATAATATGAGAATGGACATCTTCCGATTCTATAAGAAAATAATAAAAACCAAAACGAGACAAATATAAACAAAGAGATGCAATGCTTAGTCCAACTAAAATGATTGAGTTCAATATTTCCCTCCCATTCTAAAAAACAAAATAATAGAACTACATAAGGCTTGATCCCTCTTGAGGTTATGTAGTGAAACACTTGGCTCCACCAAGGTTAGTCTAGCCAAAATGATACAATTATAAACAAAATAATAGAACTACATAAGGCTTGATCCCTCTTGAGGGTATGTAGTGCAACAAGTAGGGTATGTAGTTAGTCCAAACATAACGATACAATTATAAACAAAATAATTAACTGATAAGGTGCCAAGTGCAGTACTTGGCAGTGTTAGCAGTTGGCTCCACCAAGGTTAGTTTAGCCAAAATGATATAATTAAAAAAAAACTAATAGAACTACATAAGACTTGATCCCTCTTCAGTGAGGGTATGTAGTGTAGCACTTGGCGGTGCCAACACTTGGCTCCACCAAGGTTAATCCATTCCAAAATGATACAATTATAAATAAAATAATATAACTACATAAGGCTTGATCCCTCTTATGGGTATGTAGTGCATCACTTGGCTAGTGTCAGCACTTGGCTCCACCAAGGTTAGTCCAACCAAAACTATACAATTATAAAAAAATAGAACTACATAAGGCTTGATCTCCCTCTCGAGGGTATGTAGTGCAACACTTCACTCTGGTAGGGATAGTCCAACTAGTATAATACAATTACTAATTACTTCAAAAACAAACAATGTTTGCTAATATGAGAATATGCTTTTGCCCATTATAAACTTGCAAAAAATTCTATAAAAACTATCACAATGCTAAATGAAATTAAATATAATATGTTAAATAAAGATATCACTTCTTCTATTCTTCTTTTGTTAGATATATAAGAGATTTCAATTAGTTTATACATGAGAATGAGCAAGCATATCTCTATTCTTCTTCTATTAGCTATATATCAGAATGGGCATATGCCCTTTTAAAGAAGAAATGGTGAAAAAATAAAGTAGAGAGAGTAAGAGTAGCATAATAATTTTCTTCAAATCTTGTTTAAACTATCACAATGCACATCTTCCAATTCTATTCTATAATTCTTATATGAGAATGGACATATGCCCATTCAAATTATCTATTCTTGTTCTATGTTTCCTAAACACACACACACACACACACACACACACACACACACACACACACACACACATTATAATATGAGAAGTGTATAGAGCATAATATGCTCATTATAAACATCTATTATTCTTGAATCTAGTTATAGACACCTAAAATTAGCACTGCTAATTCTCCTGTCCATATTTGCTAACGCCCCTTTCATTATCACATCACTATTATAAAAACATTAAATCCATTATCACATTAGTATCATTTTATCTATTAAATTCCTTATCCTAAGTTTAATTCCTCCCCATCATATTTACTCTTTGTAAATCCCCCATTACAGATGTCAGTCCCTTTTCCTTTGCATTGTTGGTTATATTTCCTGTTTATTATTTTACTTTACCATTATCATATTAATTTCTTGAACATGGATTAAAATCCTTGCAAGGAAGTCTAGTCACTTCTGGGGACTGGCTTTTGCTAGGAAATCTGCCCATATATATTTAATCCCATCTAGTTTAGTGTCTTTGAGAAAAGGTTTTACACACATGAAAGGAGCTTGTACATATCTTTCATGAAGTGCAATATCAAGCATAATTCATCCACAACCGTAGGTATCTCTAAACCCCATCACTCTGAGGTTAGGTAAGTATTTCTTTATTTCTTATTCAATTAAGTTTAAGAGGTAGTATTTATCATCAACATCTTGGCACGCTCAGTGAGACATGGTCCCTCAATTCATCATCAATTTCATTAAAAATAACATTTATTTTTTATTTTTTAGCTCTTTGCAAAAAGTACTTGCTAGTGATTTAGGAAATTGCCAACGATTGGATGAATCACCAGTGATTTTACCCAATTGTCGATGATTTCCTCAATGTTTTTTTCTTACTTTGTAGTTTTCCCTTTAGTTATTGTTTTTTGTTATTCCTTTTCTTTCTATTAGATAAAGGTTTCATATTACTATTTTTTTTTTCAAAATCTAAAATGAAAAAATATTTTATTCATCTAAAAAATCAAACTTTTGTGTTTTCAGTTTATTGATCAGTAATCACGAGCGATTAGTGTAGTTGCTAGTGATTCCTGCTCCTTTTAATTACTTTATAAGTTGCTTGCTAATATTTGTTTTTTTGTTTTTATTTTGTTGTTTCTGCTAACCTGGTTTTGTAGGTTATCGTTGCTGTAGCTACTTTTGCTTGCTAGATTGCTTGCTTGAAAAGAAAAAAAAAAATGCTAAAAAAAAATATAGAAAGCATTTATCATGGTGAGTCCTAAATTCTTTTAGTATTGCATTTTTGGTTGATTTCCTCATCAGAAATAACATTTCTTTTTAGGTCTTAAAATGAACAACTGCATCCTTCTTGCTTCATATAGTTCTAATTAGAAAGGTAATAAATTACATCAACTATATTTTCCCCCACACACACACAACCAAATCACAATCAAACATAATCTGCATTCAAACATTCTTACCCAGGTGGATACCTACTTGGATTTGATCCCCAAGAGGAGAAGATGACTCAGTGTTCTGGACAAGTATAATCACCTATTTGTCGGTATATTGCAAAAGCATCCATCAACCTTATCACTGCAAGGCCATGAGTGAGTGAGGGGGTAGGCCCAAATACCATGCTTGTATCCATAACAGTAGAGAGTTATGCCTTAATTACCCTCAGGTATATCGAGGTATCTACCCATAAACATACCTGAAACCAACCATAGCTTTCCATTTCCTAGGACCCTTGTTAGCCATTTTACAAATTTCACTTTTTCATAATTACATCAAGATAATATAAAACTATTTTTCTTATTTTTCATATTGTTTGTGATCAAACCAATGTGTGTTTTTCATCATTAGGTGAGCATGTATTTGTTTTTTATTATACTTACTAGATAGTAATCTCATGATTAACTTTATAAACATATGTATACACCATTATCTACACCATTACAAACATCATAACACATTTTATCAACCTATCACATCTCACTCTAACATGTTTTTATAACTGTATAGACCATCTTATGTCCCTTATGGAACTTCTACTACCCTTCAACCCATCCAACATTCATACAATAACCCCCTCCAACAAACCTATGCCTATTATTTATAACCAAGCTATTTCCAAACTATTTTCTTCTCAGAAAATGTCTAATGTATCCCATCAAATAGTCATTTCCACATCTCCTCTTTCATCAAAATCCCATCAGAATCTCAGTATCGCCCTTCTTCATCTAATCAATCCATCTCTACTTCAATCTATTTTTAGTACCTAAAACATCCCAGACCCATACACATGTCCCTACTTATTCCAATAAACTCCTCTCATCCAACAACAACAACATACTCAACATTTTTTGACATCTCCCCACATCCCTTTATCATGACCCACTTTAAAAACAATATCCTCTCAAGCCACCCCTTATCAACCTCCACATCAATCCCATCAACAACAAAATAATCATCCTACTTTCAATTTTCATTAGTTAAATCAATCACATCATCTTGCTAATCCATTCATATCTAATCCCAAAAACGATCCCTTAAATAGATTAGAAAATTTGGAATCCGCCACTAAGTGATCCAAACACATCCTCACCTATGATGAGGTTTGTAATGAACCCATTCATCCATCCTTTCCATACAAGTCATATCCTCCACATTGGGAACTACCTAAGTTTACTATGTTCCATGGTACAAAGGAACCTCAACAACACATACTATCTTTTAGAAAATCATGTTATCTCATCATCTACGATCAATATATCATGCTTAGAACCTTTCCTATGTCACTAGTAAGACTTTCCTTGGATTGGTATAACTCTCTCCCTCGACACTCTTTTATCTCTTTCACTTAGCTTAGCCTTGTTATTACTTGATCATTTCACTATAAATGTGTTAGTGCAAATTCACAGCACCCCCAAAATGAGCTATGGATATGCTTTTCTAAGGAAATGTCATTTGGTGTGAATGCACAACATAGAATTTTCTCCAAGGTGTGGGACCTTACAGATGAGAAAATTCTCCAGAGAAAGATGGTTCTTCCTCCTCTATTTAGGTGTATGCATGTAATTTTGTAGAGGTTTTGGTTCAAAATTCCTACTGTAAAACTACCAAGGAGACAGGGTTGAGAGAAACATGGAAATGGAAAAAAAACTAAGCAAAAAAAACAAAGAGGTGATACACCAAAGGAGTGCAGAACTCCTTGCTTTTTAAATATAGACACAAATCATGAAGATTCGAGCAACAAAACATGCACAAATTACCAGAATGCAATGAAGGATCAGAAGACAATAATAACTGCATGAGAGGATTGAAAATTGATCACAAAACATACATTATCATGCCCAGATTTGATACAATACATTGAAATAGCAAAGAGGCAAAAAATGTGTTACAATCTCCATGGTAGGTCTGAAACTACTTCAAATCCACCTACTAAGGGGAAAAGAAGAGATAGCAGAAGCAAGAAAGAACATCCAACCTTTTACAAATGATCCAAACTGGCTTTTAATGGCTGTTGGTCGTCAAATAGGACTTTACGAAGAGCAACAGTCAGGGGACAAGAAGTCCCTCCTCTTTAATGGGAGAGGTTCCCTTATTCAGAAACGAACCTATTTACAAATATACAAAACATGATTTTTTGGTTGAACTTGGATATTACGAAAGTGTTTTCTATAAAGATCATCAATTACAAAAGGACTGAGGAATGAGAATACGAGAATGAGCAGAAAGGCAACATGCAGAATTATAGATAACACAGAGTAATTCTTTATGTATGTGAAGTTATAGTGAATTGAAACAAGATCATTTGTATCATATAAATAAGATGGAATTTAAAGACACAAAGTTCTGTAAATAACATCTGCCAGAACACAAAGTTTCTTAACATAACACAGACAAATGATCTTCAAAAAAATTAAATGAAAGCTTGGGGATAAAAGAGATCAGATAGACAAAGAATGGAAAGCCCTTCTGTATTGATTTCTTTATGATCTATTTACACTTTTAGAAAATAAGCCAAGTTCTTCCTCCTTTCAAAATGGCGTGGAGAGGCCATTATATAGCTTACAAATCAGTTATTCTTTGTAACTACTTATTTTAACTAAAGGTTAGTTAAGGATTGCCAACCGCAATACCTCAAGTAATTACAATGAATCCGAGAAAAGAATTAGAAAAGAAGAGAAGAATAAGGAGAAGAAGACAGGTGGTTATGAATGGGAGGGACCCACTGACTTCAAAATTCGCTGCCTGAATCTCTTCAATGCCTTGGCTATGTCTCTACCACGAGGGACTGACGTGTTGGCTGTAGACTGAGCCCAAAATCCGAGACACTTCTCCATTTCCTTATCAAACTCGACATGAGTATGATAGTCTTTATTTGCTTCTTCAATGGCAGATTGAAAAGAGCAGATCTCCTTCATTTTCTCTTTAGAAATGAAGCTTTCCTTGAATACATTATCTATAACAAAACTCTGAATTAAGCTTTGATTTCTTGCAGGGAAAGAGGCACACTAGAAGTTTCATCTTGAAGATGACAGTGTATATCTTTGAAAGTAGATACAACTAGTGCCTTGAAAGTCTCACTCTTCTGCCAGCTATTCTTCAGCTCACCCAAAGCCTCCTCCAAGACTTTGATCTTCATATTGATAGTAATTCGGAGGGCAGAGCCACAAACTAGACTCGGGAAGGAATTACAGAGGGAAGGGATACACGCGCAGAAATTTAGATTGCAAGGGTTCGAGCAAAGGATAGCATGGAAAGTAGTGTGAAAAATGCATAGCGGGTTCGCTCATAATATAGCCGTTTAGGAGAGAGAAAGATAAAGAATGCGCATTTAATACATACTTACCAATTTGAATAAGCAAGATATTCGGGTAGAGCGGCGGGGGGAAAAATAAGCACGAATGGCACTTGGTTCATTTGGGACATGTGAGACGCAAATGCGCGAAACACGCAGCTCGGCCGATTCGGGTGAAGCGGGGAAAAGACGCACAAATGCCTTTTGGGACATGCGGAACAAAAGTGCGTGAAACACGCGACTTGGCCGGATCAGGCAAAAAATGGAACAACTTGTCAAATTGAACTTGGGACATTTGGGACGTGAAAGCGCAAAGTACGTGGTTCGGGTGATTTGGCCGGAAATGGAACAAATTTCCAATTTGAACTTGGGACATTTGGGACGTGAAAGTGTGAGGTACGTGGTTCGGGCGATTCGGAGGAATGATTCGGCCGAAAATGGAACAACTTGCCTAATTGAACTTGGGACATTTGGGACGAGAAAGTTCCGACGGGCCCGAAAATGGAAAAACTTCTGGGGAAACCGACCGATCGGGGAACAGAGGGCCCATTTGAACTTGGGACACGCGGGACAAAAATGTCGACAGGCCCGAGAAAAACACACAAAATGACCCAAAAAAAAACGTAGATTTTCTCAATTTCTCGACTTTGAACATTGAGTACAACACAGAGAAGACACTTAAACTCAAAATTTAAAAAATTTTCATTTTCTTAAGAGCAGGGGAATTTTGAGTGGACAACAGCTGGCTCCTTCTGGGGATGACTTGGCATAAATTCAAGGAATGAGACAAGGTAAGAACTTAGAAAACTCGGGGAAGAAGACAGACCAGTACCTTATCCATTGGGCCACGGAGCCAAAAAAGCAAACCAATACAGAGGACAACACACCAAAACAAAAAGGAAAAGAAAAAAAAAAAACGCTGTACAGAATATACAAAGGACTCCCTAATCACCTATGACTTGAACAACTTAAGGTACTATCCACTATAAGGAAGTGGGAGAGGAGAACCATCCATGTAATCAAGATAAAAGGAATTCTTACCAGCAAAGTGTCTGATCTTGAAAGGTCCGAGCCAAAGGGAATCAAACTTGCCATGGCTGCCACGAGGTTTCATGCCTTTTATCCCATAAACAACACAGTGTCTCCAACTTGGAAATCTCTGAACCTGGCTTTCTTATCAAACAGGACCTTTACCCTAATTACCCTGTTCCGTTTCTGGGATAGTCAGTCCATCTTCCTTTTCTTTTTCACAACAAAAAACGATCATTCCTGTCGAACACCTTTCAGAAAACAGCCTGTGAATTTTTATTCCTTTTGAGCTGACATATGCCGTCGTTCCTTCAGATTCATTGTCTTGATCGTGACCTGATTCAGACAAGTGGAGTAGACCTTCAAAATATTCCTTAAATTTTCGCCTTCTCTAGAAGACCATAAGTTATTTCATCGTCATATTGGCCAATGTGAGAATTGTCTTGCCAACCTCCTTTCCAAAGACCCCCTCATGGTTATTTGTTTTTTTTAATCCTGGTAGTAGTCATGAGGATTTGAAGCACCATGAATCGGCCATTTATTTTGGTAGCTCTTTGGATGATTCAATGAAAAAGTCATCAAATCTTCAATGCTGTCCCATACTGCATTACGTACTTAGTCCTGAGCCTTCATTCTTCCTTGATATATCCTCCTAACTTGAGTCATCACGACTAGGGCTTGGCACACTTGTACTCTCAGATTTTTTCCCTCTTCTCTTGCTGCCTGCATCCAGTAACAAAGATTCCATACTCAGCAGTGTTATTCGTATTAAAAAACTGATAACTTGAAAGAGAGATGATAATCTCCTCTCGGGAAGATATTAGCATGGCTCGCAGACGCCACATCCACTGTTTACACCCTACCATCAAACTGCAAAGTCCAGATCTTTTAATATCTTCTTCTTAGTGAGAACAACCATTTTGTCATGACTCATAGACAAGAATAGTCCCCCATTCCTGATGATTCCAAGAATTTGCGCTTGGTCCCTCAAGCTGTAACGCAAGTACTTTTTTTGTATGCTGCTCCAAGGGTCTGGATTAACTTTGACAGGGATTCTCCTTAGACATCCATATGAATTCCCCACCAACTTCGCTTAAAAATTTCTCCCAGCAAAATTCCTAGCTGCTATAAGTCACCGGGACGCATTTTACTCCTCTTATCTGGCACGCAAAAATGCAAATTGCGCATCTGTGATTTGACCAATCATGGAACCTCTTGGTTTCCACCCAAGGAATACATCTACCAAAAGCTTGTAAGGGTGAGCCCAAAGCCTGGACAACTTTTCCGGCATGTATCAGCAAGCTCCCGAATCATTATGCATTTACTCAATTTGTGCCATTGATTAAGGAGGGAGAGAATAAAGGGCTCTATTCTTGCCTATTGTAAGATGTGGAAGCAACATTTTATGGCGGATTCAGAGGAGTAAAGATTCCTTTTGGGAAACCTGTTAATTAAAGCTTGGCTTTGAATATACTTGTCAATCTATAGTTGTTCGGGATTTGACTGAAGATACTCACTTCAACATTTGATCTTGGTCTTTAAGCATGATCATGATATCAATGCGGCCAGGTTGTCTTGGTGAAGGAATTCCCTCCCAATTTCATTAGGTGGAGTAGGATTACTCTTTTCTTTAGATATGAAGATTCTGCTTTTTCATCTCGCTTTTTTAAAAGATTTCCTATAAAAACTTGACAGGGAGCATAGGAAGAGGATTACCTCTTTTAGCATGGGTTGAGTGGGTTAGACACGGGCCTCTCCTTCTTCCCTTCTGTCAGCATTGGGCGCACCCTTCCTTCTTTTCCTTGCGACGTGTAAAACAAATATGATTGCCCTTGCATCCTTGGTACCCTCTTCTTCATCAGATTCCTCCTCATCAAATTTCCTTACCTGATAGTAGAGGTCGTCCATCGGCTCACACCGACTCTTGATCAGCTTCGCCTTGAGACGAAGGGTTTCTTCCATAAGCTTGTTCCTCTTCTTCAATTTGGCCAAGCATTACTTGAGGACCTCACCGCCAACCGCTGGGCAGTTGCAGGTAGTGCGGCTTTTGTGAAACATTGTTTAGAAACGAAATTCCTCAGCGGAATATCCCGGTATGAGAACTAGGAGAACTGGCAACGCTTCTTCAATGGCAGCAAGTCGTTTGCCATCTTTTGAAATACCGGATCAAATAAGTAGTGGAGAAGGTCCGAAGTTTAGGCGTGCATGATTCCTTTTTTCAATCACACAATATTATCAAATTATCTCTATTCGATGGCAGCGGCCTGGGCAAGAACAAGGAGCCACTGCTCTTGAAGGACAGAAACTAACTTTTAGCTCATATTGTTCAAAAAGAAACACTTCTATTTTTCCGGTGTTTGGAAGCATGCAACAGGAACAACGGTGATTAATGCATTGAACCTGGGATAAAATCACGCATGGTCTCTTGGCCTCCTTCAGTGAGTGATCTGTGATAATTAATGCAAATGTAATCTTCTGAAAGGCTTTACTTTTCAAAAGCTCCCCCAAGTGGCCCAATTGTAATAGAATCGTCGCAAATGCTGAAACATCACTGCAGTCCTTGTAGATTTTTTCAAAAAATACCCCACTTCCTCATAGTTACTCAAGGAACTGTATGCGACATTATGAATGGGGGGGGGGGGCATATATGTGGAATGCTGTGCTTTGGTTTCCTCCGCTCCCATCAATTTTTGGAGGGAAATTCTTTCATTTTCCGTAGGTACTTTTGAACAGGATGTGGTAATGGTAGAGGATCCATACATTTCCCCCCATGTCACCGCCATCTGGAATCAAAATGCTGTAAAAGAACGGGAAGGTTGGGAGTGCGGTTTCCACGAGCATAAAGCACTGCAAAGGGTGTAGAGGCCTCCTTGGGTTTGAAACTGCTCTACTGGGTGAGGCACTTCTAGTTGACGCGATCAGCTGAACTAGTGAGAAAAGCGCCTGTGCACACTGAAATGTGCCTTTGAAGGCTCATTGAAGTAGATCGACTTCTCCACGCGCTCGCCTAACCCCGTAAATTGCTACGCTGCCAGCGTACCTCCAATTTGGAATGCTGTGGGTGCAGATTTAAATTTATTTTTGGGTGTTATCTTGCTGATTTTCTAGTTTTTCTGACCAAAAACCACCTGGCATGTACTTTTTTAAATATTTAAAAACTAACTATCTCTTTTTGAAAAACGTTGTGGTTATGAAATAATAGCGAGGATAAAATGACAACGAAGATTAGCAGCTAATTTTCAGATCTAAATCTGACTTTTCAAAGATGTTGAAAATTTGTGGTAAATTGGTCAAAACTCAGATCTAGAAAAACACAAATTTTTGGTAAGCGACTCAGCGAACTAAAGATCTCCACTAGGCTAATCTAGATCTCAGAAAAAATTTTTCAATTCGGATCACTTTGGCAAAATTTTGATTTTTGACAAAAAGTTAAATTTTGCAACAAGAGTTATTTTTCTCTTCTGATTTTTCCGGTTTTCTATCCTACCAACTATCAAGACTAATAATCTGTTCATCCTAGTAGAGATCGCAAAACTGATTTGTCCGGAAAATGGTCACTTGGTAGATCTATGGATAGAACGAGCAATGTGTGTAGGGTAATCCCTCTTTTGATCAGAAAGTGAAACTGGTTTATTGACTATTCTACCAGCAGATCCGTCATCTCACAATATTCTGCCTCCCGGGGGTTTGGGATCTGCATCCCAGTAGGGTTTCCGACTGTGAAAAGAAAGACATGAAAAGAAGATGAAGAAAGAGAGTGCAGTCAACGAGAAAAGAAATGATTCAAGCAGAAAGGTCAAAGGTTTATGTTTTGATTGTAGTAAAAACATCCAAACCTACTTGCATAAATGAGCACAGAAATATTGATGATAAAATGACATGAACAGAAGTATATTTCTAGAATAAACCATAGATCTGAATAAGAAAGATCTGATGCAAATACACATTATTTAGCACAAGTCTAAATATTGTAGTAAAAATTATTTCTATTACAAAAGCTCAAAGTCTTTCTTTCTCACTTTCTATTTTTCATCTTAAAGATATTCACTCCTCACATAACAACATGAGGTATTTATAGAGAAGGAAGAAAAGAACAAAAGGACCAACCACCTATTTACAAAGAATATTTACAAAATATACAAAATATCTCAAGTCACGTTGACTTTTGACACTTGATGGATACCTCATCCATGGTGCAACAATGGAAAATGGATGTTCATCATTTTGCCAAACAACTTCAGATAATTCCAGAAAAAAGTCGAAAAAGAGAGAAGAAGAATGAAGAAGAACCCTATTCATCATTGTCATCCCTCGGCCGAAAGGAAGTAGCCTGCTTCGCTGTACTCAGGGGCGACTGTGGAATTGAGCGCGGTATTCCTGACTTGCTGATCATGGGCCCTAGTTGTCTGGAAGGATCCTGTGTGCTCACTGACGCCTACAAGTCTCCCCGCTCAATCTATGACTTCTCGGGGTTTAGAATATTTTTTTTCAAGCTTCTATAGGACCCGATGAATCCCACGCCATCGGTTTTTTAATGACTCTGCTTCGAAGAGACCTGCCCAAGTCCTTCATACCCGATCTCTTTAAGATTCTGATGCTTTTCATTCACTCAACCTTTTTCGCTTATGAAAAGGAAGGAGTAAGCAACCCTGGAGACATGTTGAGAACGATTTTTCCATTGGTGGCATCCGTCAGGGCTTCCTCTTACCCCCTTATTCGTCTTTTCAAGGAAACTCCAGTTGATCGCATCCGCGTAGTCTAAGTGGGAAATGACTTTTTTTATGGCTTTGGGATACCCAAACACACCAGACTTGACCAGTCTTCGACGAACAGCAACATTTGTGTGTTAAAGTCTCATGCTGCAAGCCAGCATGGTCCATCTCTTCTGATATTGGTCCTGCTATGCTTGGATCTTATTCCCTTGTTTGATGTTTCAAATACAACCGAGAACTCGCGATCATTTTTCCACGTCTTGGATCTCTGGCCCTCCAAGCGAAACTGCCTGCCCGTCTCGCCGATATTTGTCATATTCATAATTTTATCGCTGGCGCAGAGGCTCAGAGTCTCGCGGCAGTTGTGGGAGGTGCAAAACTACCCATCTTCTGTAAGCTTGAGCAGATTTGTTTTGCTCTTTCTAGCCTTTTCTCTTCTTTAGCTTCTTGAAGCTTCTTGCAGAGGCGTCGACTGCAGATAGAGGTCTTCTCCTTGAAGGCTCCAAAGAATGTACCCTTGTGACTGAGTCACTGTATAATCCTTCAGAGACAGATCCTTTTATCCTTGAGGGGTTAGGTATCGACTCCATCACCCTCTCCCGAAGCACCTGAGGAAAGCGTGTGACAGGCTTCGCTCTTTTGCCTTAGACGGGATAACGGAAAATCCTCGGTTGCGATGGGAACTTCATTTTCTGCTGATTAAGTGCAGGAGATCCAAGTTGGACTTTGGGAGAAGGGGCCGGAAACAGAAAGGGGCAGCTCAGTAGTAGAGGGGAAACACGTAGAGCACTTGGGGCGGCATTAAGGGACTGAAAAGTGCTCACGGGAGAACAATGGTGCAGAAGAAGACATAGGAAGGTAAGGGAGCTCAGAGATGAGGGAAGATGGAGTGGGACAGGTCGCGAGAGAAGGAAGAGGAAAAAGCGGGAGAACTTAACGAAAGGGAAGGACAGACCAAAGGAATGGTTGCTTGAGTCACTCAGCAAGGGAAGGATGAGAAAGAAGAAGGGACAGAGGGACCTCAAAATGTTGTGTGCAAGTTGCAGTGTGTTTGTCGTAATAGGACTTTACGAAGACAATATCCGGGGACAGAAGTCCCCCTCTTAATAATGGAAATTCCTATTCAGAAAGAATCACCTATTTACAAATAAAAAACATGATTTTCTAGTTACATTGGATATTACGAAGTGTTTCTATAAGTCATCATTACAAAAGGGATGAGGAATGATAGTTCCGAAATGAGCAAATGCAACATACGAATTATATATAACGAGTATTCTTTATGTGTGCGAAGTACAGGGGGGAAGGGGGGGAGGGGGAAAGGGGGGGGGGGGGGGGGGGGGGAGTGAATTGAAACAGATCATTTGTATCATAAATAAGATGGAATTTAAAAAGACAACAAAGTTCTTAGAATTCATTATCAAGCACAAAGTTCCTTCTTGGTTATACAGATCACCCATGCTTGAAAGTTTGAGAGTATGCCATCGGAAGGACTAACAATAGAGACCAATGATCTTCATAAAAAATAAATAAAGCTTAGGGATAACAGAGAATCAATATAAAGATGGAAATCCTTTTGTATTGATTCTTTATGATCTATTGACACTTTCTACAATAACCAAGTTCTTCCTCCTTCAAATGCATGGAGAGGCCATTATAAGCTTACACAATTAAGTTCTCTTTGTAACTACTTCTTTTAACTAAAGATTAGTTAAGGATTGCAATCGCAATACCTCAACTAATACAATGAATTCGAGAAAAAAAGAATTGAAAGGACGAAAAAAACGAGAAGAAACAGGTGGGTTAAAGACTGGGAGTGACCCCACTACTCAAATCATTGCCTGACTCTCTTCAATGCCTCGCTATGGTCTCGCCATCGGGGACTGACGTGTTGGTTGTAACTGGCCCAATTCGAGACCTTCTCTCTCCATTTCCTTACAAACTCGACATGAGATGATAATTTTATTTTCTTCTTCAATGGCGGATTGAAGAGATTAGAATCTCCTTCTTTTCTCTTTGGAGAGGAGCTTTCCTTATGATTATCTTTGACAAAAGCTCGAATTGAGGCTTTGTTTTCTTTCAAGTAAAGGGGCACACCAAATTCACCTGAAGAGGAATTATCTTGAAAGCAGATATAACCAGTGTCTTGAACAGCTTCACACACCCTTCTGGCCGCTATCTTAGGTCTCCCAAGCCCCCAAGACTTTGATCTTCCGCCACGCGTAAACCTAGGACTTTCAGATTATCCTTTTGCATCATCAAACCTATTTCCAATAGACATGGGTTCTTCTGTCTGTCCGCTGAGACGGAGGTCTACTATGGAATTGCTCTCCATAGTTTTAGCTCTTTATCTATGACCCCCGATGGAGAAACTTCTGTTCAGAATTATTGCACCTTCCTTTGAGTTAAAGCTTCACATAAGTTCAATCCTCAACAAGAATCTTCCACCATGGCCTCTATAGCCGTCCAATATAGAAACTTTGCATATCTTTGATACCTGTCTTCCTGGCTCAATTCAGGTGGGGTGGAAGTAGTCAAGGGTAGGTCCCAAAACTTGTCCTTAGCAAAAGAGATTTAGGTGATACAAGGCTATTATAATCTGGGCTTGTTCCTCCAACTGTTCAATGTTTGCTGCCCTTTCTCCTACCTCTAATGACTCTTGTGACTGTTCTAAGGTGTTGGATCTCACCTTCCGGAGTAGACTCTCCCCTTGGAATTCTTGAGAGATTCAAGTCCAGTGCCCTGCAATCCTGCTCTGATTTTTCTACGTAGGCTTAGAAATCCTCCCAGAATTGTTTGACCTAGCATACAACACTACCTGAGTGTTCTGGCTTTCCTTGTCGAAGATAGTGCCAACATGGTACACAGCATCAAAATTTGGCCCCCCCTGAGCTTGAGAGAAGCTTTCCTCTTTCCAAAACTGTCAACAAAGGTGAAACCGACACACTGAGAAGAGGAAGCAGTAGGATGGGCAATAGATCCAAAGACAATAGAGATCATGACTCAAGTTTTCAGAGGCTGTGGTCAAGTTGAGATTGAGTGGGGCGCTGGAGACAATTGTTGGCATGAGAGACAAAGTAAGATGGAGGAGGGACTAGTAAGAATCAATAGCATGAAGTTCATTACTCTGGACTCCTTATCTTTATCCGTTGCTCTTCAGAGCGTTTTAGCAGGGGCTGCCCTTCCACTCTCTTCACTTTCACGATCCAATGATGTTCCTGGTTCCAAAGGCATCTAATCTACCTGTTTACTTAGATATTTTTCCCACTGCTCCTTCTTAACTCTTTGATTTTCTTCTGGTAAGTTGTGGATGAAGAAGATTAAGCTTGCAGGTTCCTTGCGTTGATGAGGCAGAGGGTTTGCCTAGTGTTCTGATAGGGATTTCGATGCTTCCCTCCTTGTTGTTAAAAATCCTTAGAAGAGGATTTCTCCTAGGTCCTCTGAGCCTCTCAACTTTCCTGTCAAACAGACCCTAGTCCCCTGACTAAGACCGTAGCAGGACGCGCCTATCATCTTTCTCTTTCCCTTCCTGTTCCAATCCAGTCCCAAGAGTGTGGCTTAACCACCACAGTCATCTCATATAGTATAGATCAAATTTCATCCTGGAGTCCTTGGAACCGGTACAATAGCC
>JAHRHJ020000788.1:600000-1058648 GCA_019776745.2 Taxus chinensis
ATTTTTAACAATGAGTCATTAATATTAACATAAAACGACCAGGTTTTTTCAATTGTTGCGTTTCTCGTTTTTGCATGTTGCGGGTTTATTGTTTTTAGTTTTGAATTGTATATGTTAGGACGTTGACTAGGTCAACATTCTAATTGAATCATATCGATTCATACGACTGGTTATCTCCTTACCACAGTCATAATCTCCCAATCTCAATATGCAGAATTAACCCTGAAATTCCAAATAACATCATCCAGCAATCATGCATGAAAGTCCCTGATGGCTAATCTTAATTGCAGAATCCATACTTGAGTATAGAAGAAGATAAGTGGAGTTGAGTTTACATGAGCTACGAAAACAGAGAATCAGTGATGCATATTTATATCTCAAGAAATGTGTATTATTTAAC
This sequence comes from Taxus chinensis, assembly GCA_019776745.2. Classification (NCBI taxonomy): domain Eukaryota; kingdom Viridiplantae; phylum Streptophyta; class Pinopsida; order Cupressales; family Taxaceae; genus Taxus; species Taxus chinensis. Next base: position 600,401 of record JAHRHJ020000788.1, read on the forward strand.
ACGGAGGAGATATTCAAACTCAATACACACAATATAGAATCAACTGAGCTCAGGAAGTTTCGGTAGGAGAAACAAGACGCATTACATCCTTTAGATAGAGTCTGAAAGTTGATACCTGGCGACATATCGATGTTGCCCGTATGTCATGCAATTGCAATGTATACCAGTTCATTGGTTAAGATTAGGTGATTCCTATTCAATGATTATAAATTTAAGAATTTTTCCAACACAGTTATTTGCTTAATTATTTGTTGAATTTTCCTTTGATTGATTATGGTCAATTTGCATTCAGTGTTAAAGCATACAATTTATATCTTTTTCTCACAAAATGATCATCGCAAATGTGCAGTTTCTAGATTTTATGCTAGTTTTATGGTTATCGCAACTTTAGTAACAGATGCATGACTTGTTGAAACATTAGGGCTTTACTTGGTTGGTCACAGGACCTCGATATGGGTTCTATTGATATGCGTTAGTTGACCTTCCTTGACACCTTGTAGAAATGAAGAATATCCTATCTTATAGTAATGTTGGCGTTATTGTCTACAGTCACTGCATGTATTTTTGTGTTAAACCAGGAACAATCTGCACTGAAAATTCTCCTCTAATTTCATAGCTTTTTCAGTTATGAAGATATGAATACAAGAGTTCGACACTTGTCCCTGAAAAGTTGATGCAGGTTATCGCATGTTATAGAGAGCTAGCGCAGTCATGATATGTGTCTTTGAAATATGCTTAAAAATGAGACACAAAAACCAGTCAAATAGTGAATACTAATAATTAAAAACTTATATCCTAACATAATTGGAAACTGTTGAGAGTGTCTTTACACATGTTAACATGGAGCATAATTGTTAGATTACCATGTAGACTATTTTTGTTTTTTGTAACTTCCAACATCAATTATACAGGACTAACGTACTACAGTTTTAAAATATTAAATTAAGTAAAATGTTCCCTTTATACAGTGTGTATTGAAGAAACTTTTGCTTGTGGTTTCAAAACACGTAGAGGGAAAATTATGAAATTGAATTTAGTTAAACATGAATCACGTGCTTACATTTGTATCTCGAGCAATGGAATCCTGAAGTTCTTCCCTGGTTTAGATCTCTTGCGGTAAAGAATAGAGTGTTGAACTTTAAACGAACTGTGCAAGTGTAGGGTCATACAAAATTTTCACATCCTAGGCATGACCTTATCAACATCGAAATATATGCACTTGGGTACATAATTATAGGTCCTATAACATGCAAATAAAATATACATGATTCAGCGTTCACACTGAAAATTAGTACATTGCCAATGTCTTTTGCTAGTCTAGGCGTCAGTATCCAAGGTAAAACAAGGATTTTATTGACCTGGCTCACCCTGACAGACCTGTTGATCACATCACTCGATGTGAAACTGGTTGATGGACTATACACAAGGATGATTGCGGAAAGGAGAACTTGTCTATTTCTACAACAAAGGGCGCTGGTAGAGACGGAAAGACACTTTTATCACTCTTTTTGATCAACTTATGGTGATATCCGTATCTGCATACGAGATACAACTTGAAGGTGAACATATTAAATGGATTAATTACGAAATTCAAACAAGACTTGAATCATAGATATACATAATCGTTACTCGTTCAAAATTCATTGTAGAACAAGCATCTGATCATTGAAAATAGTCTGATAACCCAATCTTAAAGTCTCAAATCTGCATAGAACATCATTAAAATATTTTATTTATCACACTCATTCAAGGGACAAGGGTTCCCATTCTTCTGCATACACATTATCCATAGGAGTGCATATGTTCAATATCCATTTCCATACCGTCATACATTGAAAATAAATATATATTATAAATGTTGTTTGACAACTTAGCCCATCATAACCAGCATGTACTACTCCCACAATTGTCCCCACCCCCAAGGCATCAAGAAATGACACGCGTCACATGGAACTACATGGACTGTTTGTAAACATGTTCATTCCACAAGCATGTGGTACCAAGTTAACTCTATGAAATGACTGTTAGGGTCCATTCATTTTCCACATTCTGCATCATTTTTATTAGATTAGACGTATTTTTTCGACATGTTGAAGCTAGATGAATTGGTCTTATTATGTTACCGGTACATTTGACAATCATGGAGTGAAATCAGAGCTACAGTTTTTTACTAGCAGTGAAGCTCCTCCTACATAGAAGAGGCCAGATCTGGATAATCCACACAGATTTTAGCACCCAGTTGTAATCAAATCTTATTATGGGCACTCCTTCTTGGACACATTACTTAGTTTCAGAACCTCCAAAGTAGCATTGATGAGACTCTTATTTAGTCTATTCCAGTATAATCAATTGCCCATATCACTTCCAAATTTCTTGAAAATATATTTAAGTCTTTATATCTCCCTTTAGTTGCATTTGTTTTTACATTTGTATAAGATGTCACTTCACTTACCAGAGTATAGGGGTGTGGAAGATGTAGCTGAACACATGTGCATAAGTGTGAATTATTATGGAGAGCTAAGGGAATAACAACTCCTAATAAGAAGGCAAGTCAGTTTTCCACCACACTTTAAGGGCATGCACATAGCTGGTATAGAAAATATGATCCACATAAGACTACGTGGTGGATTATGATGCAAATTGCGCACTACCTTTTTAGCTAAATTTCACATTCCTGGAGTTTGAACAACAAAGCATTAGCGCACTTAAGGACATCAAGCAGGGCTTGTAAAAGTGTGAGGGAGTATGATGCATGGTTTAAACTTTTTTTCGAAGTTATCTTATGATATTCATCAGAGCCAACATGCACAGTGGTTTGTAGGAGGCTTGTTAACACCATTCAGAAGGGATTTATCACATAAAACATTTACTTGATCCACATGAGGCTTTGGAAGTAGCTCTATGCATGTAGAAGCAGTTGGAAGTGTTGATATATGAGTAAGTCCTTTTCTTGAGGCACAAATAACAGCTATGGCTACACAAATTAGAAAAACTTTTCTACCAATTTGGTGCATGAGACACGTAGTGGTTTATGGTGTACTGATTACAAGGTGGAAGGAGATACAAAGGATAGTTATCCATGCAGGAATGTGTGTGGTTTGTTATAATCTTGTGATATTTTCCACAAGAATCATAATGTTTGGAATTTTCCACTTTTACAAGCGTGCAACACAAAATAACATATCTATGTACTACAAGATTTCTGATGTAAACACCCATGATACAGCTAATTTTCATTTGATCAACCATATTCATGAGGCATGTGAGACTGGATTGTGACAGACCACTGTGGCAAGTAGTTCTTAGGTGAAAGAAGGATAAACCAATGAAGATGCACAACAATGGAATGGTGGATTTTAAGGTGGATATCAGAGTAGAGGCCATGGTGGCGGAGGAATGGTCACATATGGTACATTTTATACTTGTGGATCACCAAATCATTACCATGTGAGTGTCCTAAGAATCAGGTATGCACATACTGTGGAAAGGTGCAAAATGTTGAGGATTTTCCAGACCTCTATGAACATATGCATAAGAATAAAAAGAAAGAAAAAGGTGCGGGGATGATTAAGGTGGAACATGTGAAGAATGAATAATGGGCACCTAAGAAGATTATTGATCTAGAAGCTTCAACCTGTGTTAGTTACTATGCATGTAGAAAACATGCACATGTGCATGAGAATATCTTAAAGAAAAACCCCTTATCAGGAGAGAGGAGGTCATACATGTTAAGTATCCAGATGCTGCTCATCAGAAGGAGGTGTATCAAGAGACCATGGGTTCATCAGAGATTTACAGGGGAGATCCAACACTTGAAAGAACAAGCACATGAGAGGGAACACACAAAGAATATTGAGCTTCCTCAAAAGATGTTGATGATTTGAAGGAAGTATGCAGGATGATAAGGTAGGATAACATCATTCCTTTGTTAGGAGAATGGTTGCATGAGAAAGTACCACGTGCGCAGGAGTTGAATGAGAGCGCCAGATCCTTCATGCAAAATTTACCACCACAAGACCATGAATATGACAAGGAGATTACACTAGATGTAGTGATAGATGGTTGGTTGGTGAGTAACATTCTTATTGACATAGGTGTAGAGGTCAATGTCTTGACATTAGATGCTTGGAACCAAATGGGAAGGCCATAATTGTAGTCATCTTCTAATGTGTTGTACATGGAAAATAAAACAAGGGCCATGCCCATTGGAGTGTTGAAGGATGCTTCAATCACTATTCAAGGTGCTAAATTTACAGGTGATTTTGAAGTACTGGAGCTTGCTGAGGCAGATAACTTCCCAATGTTGCTTGGATGTCCTTGGTGCTATGCAAATAATGTTGATTTGTGCTTTCAACAAAAGATATATCAGTTTTGAGAACAAGGATGAGTGTGCGGTCATACCCTTGGATGATGTGAAGGTTTGCCTTATATTGAGCCTATCAATGAGGAAGAGCTAAATAAATATATGCACATACAGTGTGCATGACCTGAAAATGGACCATCAAAGGAAGGTGTACTTCATTGGGAAGATGTGCAATCTATCAGTGACACTACCAGTGTTGCTTGTGATAATTGGGCCCATGGCACTTATGAAATGGTAGGTCATGAGGTCAAGGGAAGAGTTACTAGGATGATTAGGTCACGCATGATTAGGCGTTTGGGAAAGACTCAGTTACCAAGGTATACTGGAGAAGAGAAACCTGACTCTTTCTTGTGTGCAATGGAAGACCAGTGGAAAAATGAAGGAGATAGATGGAATATGATGGTCTATACATTGCATGGAACAACAATGCACTGGTGGGTGACACACAAAGATAATCTATTGGACTAGCATGAGGTAAGGGTAGCCTTTTTAACAAGGTTTACTTGGAGATATTCCTTCTCTTGTACATGAGTGTGATGTAAAGACTCCAAATTTGGTACACATCCACAATTGTGAGAGACAATGGGCACATAAGGATAAGAGGCTATACCACCATCTCTTTGGGTACATAAGTTCTACTCTACTTCTAATGGATGCGCGTGTGCATGGTATGTGCATGTTGAGTTAAAGCAAGAGACTACAAGTTGGTGAGACATGACTAAAGGTATGGCTCACCATTTTGATTATTTTTTAAATAAACCACAAGTACATGAGGCCTTGTAGATCATGAAGTGCATCACATTGGGAGATAACAAAGTAGAGGAACTTATGGTTCAGCTCTTGGGAGAACCTGAGACTGAGGTGCATGAGGATGTATGGAAATAGAAGAGATACTAGGGGTGTGCATGGAAAGAGAAAGGAAAAAGGGAAGATGGTCTACCTCATTGATGATGAGGAAGTTGAAGACCTGGATATCAAAACACATAAGAGGGTGTGCGTGAAGTGATGGACTCTACAGATGAGTAGGCATGCGCATACCATGTGCCTATGAAGACTAAGAGGTGAATATTGGCACCGAGGATGTGCCTAAGGAGGCTATTATTGGAGATTATTGGTCAAAACCAGAGGTTGTGAAGATCATTGAGTTGTTGTGTGACTTCCATGACTTATTCCCAAGGGGTTATCATGAGTTGAAGGGTGTACATCCCTCATTGGGAGAGATGAATATTAAGTTAAAAGAAGGTGTCCAGTTTGGAAGAGGCCTTATAGGATGAACCCAAACATGCATGAGAAGGTTAAAGAGGAGATTGACAAGATGCTTAAGTCAGGGATCATAGAGCCTATTGAGGAATCTGAGTGGGTCAGCCCCATGGTGATTAGTATCAAGAAGGATGGCTAGATAAGGATCTGTGTTGACTATAGGGTACTCAATGCTTCATGTGTCATAGATCCTTTTCCTACACCATTCACAGAAGAGATCCTTGAAGGGAGTTGTAGGGCATGAAATCTATTCATTCACTGATGGATTCTTAGGGTACCATCAGGTACGCATTACACGTGAGGATCAAGGAAAAGACCACCTTCACCACTGAATGGGGAAGTTTTACATATACTGTGATGCCCTTTGGATTGAAGAATGTGCTAATGGTGTTCTCGTGCATCATTGTTCAGGCATTCTAGGACTTCATTCATAAGTTTTTGTAGGTTTATCTGGATGATTGGACCATCTATGGGCTAGTAAAGGATCATTGTGATAATATGAGATTGATGTTTGAGAGATGTAGGCAACTTAACATATCCCTAAACATTAAGAAGTGTATCTTTTCCACCCCTTTGGTACATTACTTGGGCACATCATTTGTAAAGAAGGATTATTGGTAGACCCTGCTAAGATTGCAGTCATTTTGGGGCTGGAAGAACCTACCAATTAGAGTGAAGTGCATGGTTTCTTGGGGCACACTGGTTATTATAGAAAATTCATTAAGGGTTATGCAAATATTGTTGCGCCCCTGGAGGAATTGCTCAAGGCCAAAGGAAAGTTTTATTGGGGTGATGCGCAACAACAAGCATTTGAGACCTTGAAGGAGAAGCTTACCACTACACCTATCTTGCACTTCCCTTCATGGAACAAACCTTTCCATGTACATGTAGATGCCTCTGGCATGAATATTGTAGCAATCTTGGCACAACTAGGTGAGGGAAATGTGGATCATCCCATATGTTTTGCAAGTAGGAAGTTGACACCAGCTGAGCAGAACTATACAATGACTGAGCACGAGGTGTTATCCATGATCTATGTGCTTCACAAATTTAGACAATACTTATTGGCCACACCATTTATCTTTTATACAGATCATATGGCATTGAAGTACTTAGTCAACAAACCCATTTTGTAAGGGCACATCTGCCGGTGGATACTCCTTTTCAAGTAATTTGACTTTACAGTCATAGTAAATCCAGGAAAGAGAAACCTGGGACCTGACCACTTGTCAAGGATCAACTCTGGAGAGGACGTACATAAAGCTTTGAGGACACTATGCCAAATGCACAATTGTTTAGATTGAACCACCCGCTGGCTGATTTGGAAGATATTGTAGTATTTTTGTGCACTGGACTAGCACCAGAAGGAATGAAGACCTTGGAAAAGAAGTAACTTGATATTTGTGTTGTGCCATATCAACTCATTGGAGGAGACCTGTATAAAATGGGAGAGATGAGGTCTTGCATAGATGTGTTCTAGAGCATGAGCATGAAGCCATCATGGAGGAGGCTCATGGAGGAATATAAGGAGGCCATTATGCAGGAGATGCCACTGTGCACAAGATCCTTTTAGTAGGTCTATGGTGGGAGACATTATACAAGGATACCAAGGATTTTGTCAAAGCATGTGATCACTGTCAGAGAATTGGAAAGCCTGGAAATAGAGATGAGATTCCATTAAGGCCTATAGCAAGCGTGAAACCTTTTCAAAAATGGGCAATTGATTTTATAGGACCTATTGCACCACCCATGCACATAGGACAAGGGTGTGATACATCATCACATGTACTGATTACTTGACAAGGTGGGTAGAGGTTGCACCTACAAAATATTGCACAACAACAACAATAACAAGGTTCCTTTGGGAAAACATCATCAACAGGTATGGATGTCCATTGAGCCTAACAAGTGATAGAGGAACTCATTTTTTAAATGAGACCATTAGAATTTTATTGGAAGAGTTTATGGTGGCACACCATAAGACTACCCCTTATCACCCTCAGGCTAATGACACTGTTGAAGCTTTCAACAAGATCTTGGGACAAACACTAACGAAGATATGTGATGTTGGAAGAAAGGATTGGGATGACAAGGTATCATCCATACTTTGGGCATATAGAACAACCTATAAATGGTTGAATAAGGCCACACCCTTTCAGTTGGTGTTTGGCACAGAGGTTGTATTACCTATGGAATTTATGTTACCATCCCTGCGTATTGCGCGCAGGAGGATTAGATGATGAACAAGCAGTTTATGAGCGCATTGACAAGTTGATGCAATTAGATGAGAGGCACCCCATTGCGCATTGGAGTCATAAGACAGAAAAGGCACGACAAGAAGGCTTGGCATGACAGGCACATCAAGAACAAGTCTTTTGTAGTTGGAAATATGGTACTTCTGTATGACTCCAAGTTTGTGCACCATCCAGGGAAGTTGAAAGTCCATTGGTTGGGACCCTTTGTAGTGACCAAGATACTAGAATCAGGTGCATGTCAATTAGAAGTGCTGGATGGCACTATGTTTCCCAGTTACTTCAATGGGAGTAGGTTGAAGCCCTACTATAAATAAGATTCTTTGTTGTTTGTAATAAGGTAGTATTGCCACTTAGATTAGATTTCCCTTTCATGTTTTTTTGTTTTGTTTTGTTGTAATAAGCACATTCATGTGTGGGAGATGATTACTATTTATTAAGTTGATGCACAGAGGACCACACATACTTTTAGTGTGGGGTAAAATAGGTGCATGTGCATGAAAAAGAGGCTATGTGATGTTGGTATTGTATTGGAGTTGGTTCAGGGGTGTGTGTGAATATGAAAGTAGGGTGCTTGATGAATAAAATGGGTATGCATGAAAGAAAAAGGAAAAATAAAATGATGGTGCTTAAAAGGATATTAATCATATTAGGAAACCATGTGAGAAAGAGGTCATGTAGTGTAACGTGAGGGAGGTAACAACAAGATAAACTACTTGGTATGTGGTGCAGAGGAAGATGGTGTGTGACACAAGGAAGTGTGCGCAAGGAATGACTGCAGCCTAGGAAGTAGTGGCATGCCAGAAGGTTATGACTGTGTGTGTGGAAGAGAAAACATGGAGAAAATAAAAAAAAAGTAAAAAATGTTTAAAAATGAAAAATTAGTTTTAAACCATAAAAGTGAGAAAAAAGTAAAAACATGTTTTAAATCCAAAAAGTGAGTTAGTGGAGTATTAAGTGTGTAAAAGCTATAAAAAGGGGAAAACCAAGTTCATTTGTTACCTTTCATTCGAAGCAATTTGAGTGATTCAGCAACCGAGCGACCAAGTGCTAAGTGAAGAGTGTGAAGAAGAAATTCGAACGGAAAAGAAAACCAGATCAGAGTGCATAAGCCTTCATTTGGGAGCTCCTTCAGTAAGAGGAAGTGGAAGTTTAGAGAAGTGTGAGGGCACAGGTGAGTGGAGATAGGGTTTGTAAGTTTGAAATTTGGAGCTAGGATTTGCATAAGCTTAGAAATTTGAGGCTAGGGTTACAAGATTTAATTCAGAAGCTAGGGCACACATATAGGGCATGAGAGTAGGGTACACAAGCACTAGAGGATTCACACAAGGACATAAGGTTACGAAGAGAAAGTAAGTTATCATACTCATAATACCTAGGGCAAATTAGTAAATGTTACAGTTTGAATTTGGGGATAAACAATGGCACTTAAAAAGGGCACCAAAGGGAAAGAAAAAAAGGAAGGATGGAGGAACTACTAGAAGAATTGGTTCTCAGAAATGCAGTACCCACCAGAGGTAATTGTGGGAAAATGGACCTCGCAACTTACCAAATGTAAGATTAGCGAGTATAATCATAGGGCACCAAGACATGAGGCCACATTAAATAAAGATATGTTATGAGAGTTACCTATGAGGACCGTAAAAGATCGAGCAGTCATGGATGACTCATTATGGAAGAGCCTCAAGAAGGTAGGGGTTCTCCAATTGTTTTAATTTTCCTTATTCAGAAGGCCTAGACACCTCTTCCGGTGGCTGGTGTCATGGTACATGAAGACTATTTCTACTTTTGGGTCAAAGAATGAGGATTATAGCTCGTCTTATTGGAAGAGTAACAGGTTTATGGGAAATACTGGTGAAGACCTAGACCTGGAACTACATGATGAAATGGAAATTGAGGAGTTGGCCACAAAATTACAATATGACAGGGGGCATAGGGAAATGAGTGTTGAGAAGATTGTTGACCCTGCAACCAGCGTAGTGGCATTGACTGGTAAGTTACAAGCTTGGTGCCTCAGAATGATGGGGAGAGGTGAATAAAATTTCCTCTACATTGCACATAAAATGGCACACAAAACTCAATATAATATTACAATTCATACCTGAATGGGATTATAGAAGAGGCCAAGGCACAAACAGAAAAGGGAGACAAGATAACATGGGGATCTATCTTTTTGTTGATTTTCTTCTGGGAGATTGGTGTCCTAGATGGGCCAGAGGAAGATATATGGATACATCCAGTAGAAGACAAGTCCCCCTGTGCAACAATTTTCCAATTTCACATGTAAAGGTGCAATCACAAATCGATACAAGAAATGATTGGAGAAGTGGTACAAGAGGATGTGTGCAGCCTTTGAGAATGAGTGGCATGTGCCAAGGGATTTTACCAGGAGTAGTAGGACAACAGGAAAATTTTATAGTCATGCAACACTTTAGCCTTGTGTTTCATGATGAACAATGGTGAAATGGGAAATTGGTGCAAACTACCATTTGCATTCACTGTTAAGTATTTCAAATGCATAGTTAATAGGATAAAGGATGCATAGAAGATGATGTTTGATGTAGAGAAGGTGGACTCAGACTGGCATACCCTGTATAAGACCTTTGGATATGCTTCCAGGCTTGTGTACTTAGAGTTTATGGATTCGGATACGTTGGACCTTAGTCCAATTATAAATGTAACGGTTAGGAGCATGATATGCAAAGTTTTTGTCACCTTAGGACCAAAGATGAATAATGGAAAGGAATTGAAGTATGTGACTCTCATATGCCTCAGTAACCGAAGAAGAGAGCACAGTTAGGATTCCAAAGAGGAGGCACGAGGAGACTCCACCTCAGCATGAGGAGAAGAAAAGGAAAAGAAGAAGAAGAAGAAGAAGAAGAAGAAGAAGAAGATACTGTGATGGATCAAAGTTATAGGAGAGAAATGAAGAACAAGAGAAGGCAAGAAATAAAGAGAACAAGCTCTTCTCAACAATTTAATGGGTCTCCTTCTATGAAGGCGGCCAAGGTAAGTCCATTAAGGACAAAGAAGGGGTGTAAGAGATCTCAGGTTGTTTTTGATGATGAGGATGAAGAAAAAGAAGGAAGTGGTAGAAGAAGGTACAGTGTGAGGAGTCTATGCATGAGGAAATGAAGGGGATGAGGAACAACATGCATGCAGGATAGAATCAAGCCCAGAGAAAGGAATGAGAAAGGTGAAGAACATATAATAGAATCACATAGAGAAGAAGCACCAGTGTGTGATGAAGAGGAGGATAATACAACAGAGGAAGATCCTGAAGGGAAAAAAGGAGAAGGTGATGACGCTTATGTCATCAAGGAAGATAAGAGCGTTTGTGGAGATTCAAGCGTAAGGCCATTTACACTAAGGAAAACATGCACAAAGGCCAATGAAGTAAAGAAGAGATGGCCTCCACAGTCACCACATATGTCATTTATTGATAATCCTACAAAGGTGTTGAGGGCTAGGTTTCAAATCACGGTGCCTAAGGAGAAATTATTTGGATGGGACCTACTAGATGAAAGAGGAGGGTTCTCATGCATAAGGAAAATGTTATCATGGAGCATGCATACACATGTGGAGGAGCCTGAATTTGAGATAAGACAATAAGTCTTATTCCAAGTTGACATTGAAAAAGGAGCCTAGGGAAAGTATATAATATTATCAACCCCACAAAGCTAACTGATGAATAGGATTGTAATGCACTGAATAAGATGATAACTAAGGTCATGTGTAAGAACTTGGATAAGGGGGATACCATGAGGTCATGGTAGAAGGATAAAAAAGATAAAAAAAATATGAATCAGCTGAAGGAGGATTTAAAGGGAGCAAAAGAAGCAGACAAGGAGGCATATGACAGGGTTGAGAGGACTAGTAAAACAAATTACAAGAACGCATGCCCCACATTGGTGAGCCAAGCCTAAGATGATTATACCATGAAGATGGAGTATCTTGAAGACTTGGTTGAGATGTTGCTTCATAATATCAAGAGTGGCATGGGGCCATATATAGAAGAGTTGGCTGAGGCTAAGAAAGAGGGATAAAGAGGTAGTAGAGGCCAATATAGCAGAATATGAGGCATTAATCACCAAGGTCAAGGAGACCACTGAAATGACTGAATTGGCATTTGATAAATGTAAAAAATGTGATCCCATCTTAAGTGTTTGAGTTACAAGGGAGGAGGTGGAGCTCAAGGAAATTCAAGCAAAAATAACGAGTAACAAGCTTGAGCGAGTAAAGATCATGGCAGAGACATCAGTGCACAAAGAGGATTTAATTAAATCCATGAAGGAGACACTTGAATTATGAATCAAGGAATTCAACTCTTGGTCATGCAAAGAATGGATTCCATGGAAGGAGTGATTGCAAAGTTGGATGTGGTAGTAAAGGAGCTTAAGGAGAAAGTTGATGAGATGACGCCTGATCAAATATCAGGTATTGTTGAGGCCGCATCGGGGAAAGTTGCTGAGGAGCTCACAAAGTGGGAAGAGTTGGAAAATTTTATTGAGTAAATAATTTCTAGAGCTTCTCCAACCACCTAAAGCTTCAGATTAGACGTCACACAAAGTTGGTGAATTCTAATTCTTTAATTCATGAAGTTTTGACCTCAATTCTTTATTCTTTATTATTTGGAAATTATTTGATTCATTCATTCATTGGAGGAGTGAGTTTGATGAAATATTGCGGAGGACGGGCAATAAATTTAGTGTGGGGTGATGTTGAGTGGAAAAATGGCTAAGTACTAGCCATGTGTGGAGGTTAGGAACCACACATAAGGGATGTGCATGAAGGGGTGCACAAGAGAAGGAAGGATCAACGTGTGAAGGTTTGTGCATGAGCATACAGGGATTTGGGACTTAGCCAATTTTCTAGAACACAGATAAAAATAGAAAAGCAGAGATGGAGTGTTGATCCAAGAAAGATATAAAAATAGACAAAACAGGATGCTTGGGATGCACACAAAAAGCTATAATTAGGAAAAGAACACATGCAAGAAAGGATAAAGAAGAACGCATGGAGCAAGCTAATAATAGAATTAAAGTGGATTAAAGCATGAAGATCTTATGTAAATATAGCTTAATCTATTATTAGCACAAGTTGTAAAAACATGCAAGCTATTGTTAAGCACACCTATTATTAGGAAGGTGCATGTAGGCGGTGAAGGGCAAGACCCCACCCTATAAATATAAGTGTTATGCTCATTGTAGAAGACTAAAAAGTTCTAGAGAGAGTGAGTTTAGGGTTAGTTAAGTTAGTTAGAGCTTGAGTAGTTCTTGATGTAAATGTTCTAGATCTATATGTACGCATGCATGGACAATTGGTGATTAAGTACAATGATGTAATCATAGATTCTGTTATGTAATGAATTGATGTTTTATAATGGATAATTGTGTATGGGTTGCTAAATTAACTAGATTCTGAACATGGATTGATGGGTATTCAAATATATTAATCATTCTTTATGTTGAGTAATTTCCTTATTATATGTGTTGTTGAGCTATCATGCCATGATGTTTCTTCTTATGTATGGTTATTATGGTTATGGTTGTTTAAACATGCATGCTAACATCTTGCTAAGCATAAAAACGGAGGGACCTGGAGTTTGTGTGCACTTCGAGTTTTCATGTGGCATGTCTTGATTATGCAGATGACTTTACATTAATATATAAACTATTTCCTAGAAGCTTACAAGATTACGTTATGTGTTGGTTCTATGATCTACCTGTTCACTCAGTAACCTCTTTTACATACCTAGATGATACTTTCCATGCACATTTTTCTATCAATATCGACACCAAGATCTCTTATGCACAATTTGATCAACTTAAACAAGCATCTAATTGTAATGTAATTACTTGTATAAATCTGATTATTAGCAGCAATATAATACCAATGAACGCAATATTTCAGATAAATGATGTTAATGTGCAAGAAGAATAGCTTAGCCACTTCGAGGGGTCAACCTCTAAACCAGACAATAAGACTCAAATGTTGAATATGATTATCAACTACTACCTACTAACCCCTATATATATACTATTCCTATGATATGGCCAACACCAAGGCCGACCCACTAATGAAAATATAACATATATGAAAGAGATACATAATGATAAGAACTTATGATAGCCACAAGTCGGCTATATACATCCAATATAAGATATATGATTAAGGGCATAGCATGCCCCTCCCCTTCGAAGCAACATTGTCCCCAATGTTGAGAAGATCTGGATGCTGCTGCAGTGAAATTTAAATCTTCCCAAGTTGCATCTTCATTGTCCATAGATTTGTTCCACTTGATCAAGGTACTCAGTAATGACCCTTGTCCTCAATCTTTTAGTGCATCTTGAAGGATGCATTTTGGTTCCAAGATGACCATTTTTCCCTCTTCATCAAGCTCGGGTAAGCACTATTTGGGCTGATACTGTCTGTCCAATTACTTTCTTTAGGCAAGAAACATGAAGACTGGATGTAATTCGAGTAGCCGAATTGTGGAAGTTCTAATTTGTATGCTAAATCAACTCCAATCTTTAGCAAATCACTTGATAAGGGCCATAATACTTTGGTGAAAGTTTGTTCATCCTTTTTCTGTTGTTTTAAAGACATTTGCTTATATGGTTGTAAACTGCACAAAAACCTAATCATTGACTTCAAAATGTCTTTCAATGCGATGTTGATCAGTCTGTTGCTTCATGTGGTTTTGTGACATGACCAAATTCTCCTTGAGACTAGAAAGGACCTCTTGTTGAGTACTGAATATGTTCTTCAATTACTCTAACCCGCGGTTTGGCTGGACTCTCAAAGATGATGTGATGGATGGTGGATGGTACCCATTAATGCCATAGAAAGGAGACATTTTAGCTATGAAGTATGGAAGGAGGTGTTATACCACCATTCTGCCAATGGTAACCATTGGACCCATCTTGCTTGCTTATCTAATGTAAGCAACAAAGATATCCCTCCAAGACTTATTTACCAACTTGGATTTTCCCATCAGACTGGGGATGATAAGAAGAACTATGAGCTAGTTACTGAGTACCCAAACATGAGAACAAATTAGTCCAAAAATTACTAGTAAATATAAGGTCCTCGATCACTTACTATAATCTTTGGTGTCCCATGTAGCTTCTGAATTGTGTCCATGAAGGCTGTTGCTACTGTACTTGCAGCAAATGGGTGTGCTAAAGCACAAAAAATGAGCATATTTGGTGAGTTTATCCACCACAACCATGATTACATTTTTTACTTTTGATTTAGGCAATCCTGTGATAAATTCCATGAAAACCTCTTCCCAACTGTTGGCTAGGAATAGATAGAGGTTGTAGAAGACCTAGGGATCTTAATTGTATCACCCTTATTTTGCTGACAAACCATGCATTCTGCCACAATTTTCTGCACATCTCATTTTAGCCCTTCCCAGAAGAAATAATGTTTGACTCGATGATAAGTCTTTAAGAATCCAGAATGCCCCCCCTACTGGAGAAGCAGTGAAGCTTAGATAGAATCCTATTTTTAAGAGATGGAATTCTTACATAGATATAATCTATCTTTATACCATAAAACATATCCTTTCATACAATTTTTTCAGACATGTTTGGATCTTACTGGAGATGATGAATGAGATTTTGTGTGGTTGGGTCATTTCTCCATTCGGACCTTGCCTCCTCTATCCAATCTTCCTGTAATATGGATATGGCACATAACAATGGCTAGGCAATTGATTCATCTTTCTGAGATAAAGCATCCACAACTACATTCTCTTTCCCTTTCTTATAGATGTATCTCAAAATCATATCCCAACATCTTGTGAGACCCATTTTTGTTGTTCTTCAGATGATAAACGTTGCTCTAAGAATTATTTCAAACTATCATGATCTATCTTCACTTTGAAAGTGTCATCCTATTAGATATGGTCTCCATTGCTTCACTGTATGAAGTATTGCTAACATTTCCTTCTCATAAGTTGGCTTAGAAAGATAGTCTTACCTTTGAATTAACAGCTCTCAAAGGCAATGGATCACTCTTCTTGCATTAGTACTGCACCCATACCATACCCTGATGCATCACATTCAACAATGAATGTTTTATGAAAAATCTGGAGTAGGCTAGAACTGGAGTGGTGCACATGGCCTCCTTTAACTTCTCAAATGCTTTGGTAGCTTGCTCGTTCCAGATGCAAAAGATTCCTTCTTTAATAAAGTTGTGAGAGGTGCTAACTATGCTTCCATAATTCCTTACAAATCTTCAGTAATAATCTGTAAGCCCCAAAATTTCTCCTCAGTAGATTCTTTAGGGTTTTTGGGAACCTTCATTCATCATGGCTTTTATCTTATTAGGATCCACTTTAACACCTTCATTGAGAGACAATATGACCCAAATATTCAACCTCCTTGAGTCCAAAAGAACACTTAGAGGGCTTTGCATAAAGTTGATGTTGTTCAAGGGTTTCCAACACCTTATTTATATGATGTAAATGTTCCTCCCATGTTTTACCATAGATTAATATATCATTGAAAGAACACTAAGACAAACTTTCAAAGAAATGACTTAAAGATGGAATTCATCAAGCTTTGAAATGTAGAGGGTGCATTTGTTAGTTCCAAAAGGCATTACCAAGAATTCATAATGGTCCTTCATGTGTTCTGAAAGGTTGTTTTATGAATATCCTCATCCTTGATTCTAATCTGATGATATCCAGAATGAAGATGTAAGCTTTGTAAAGTAAACAACACCATGTAACTCATCTAGCAAATCATCAATTATATGAATAGGAAACTTATCTTTGACTATGTACTTATTGAGTTCCCTTTAATATGGACACATGCACCAATTGTCATCTTTATTTCCTGTACCATCACTACTGGAGAAGAGTAAGCACTTTGACTATAGCGATATAATTCCTACTTGATAACATCTCTTGTACTATCTTCTCAATCTCACTCTTTTGCACATAGGGGGTACCTATAAGGTCTGATGTTGGGTGGTTGACTTCCTGGTACTAGCTGGATAGCATGGTCATGGTCTCTTTTGGAGGTAAACCCTTTGGCATTTCTCCAAACACAACTAAGTGTCATCTATAACTGCTTGCATATTTGATGGTAAAAATGTATTGGAATGATGAGCCTCCAATGAAAATAGTTGTGCCACAAACCCTCTGCACCCTTTCTAAGCAATTTTTGCATCTAATGAGAACTTACTATTTGTGGGGACTTTGCTCTTAAGTCCTTTTAGTTCAAAAGTCCTCCCTTCTTAGTGAAATTGCATGAACAACTCTTGGAAGTTCATCTCAATGGTTCCCAAGGTGGTAAGCCATTGAACTCCTAACACAATACCTGCTCCTCTCATGGAAATGGCATACATGGGACTATTTAGCAAGTAATCTCCCATGGTGAGCTTAATGCTATGGCATTTTTTGAACAACTAACAAGTACCTCCATCAGCAATCATTACTTGACATTCAGGAGTTGGATAAACAAAAGCAGTTCAAGTGCACTGCTAACTTATGATTGATGAATTTATGAGTACTTCCTGAATCAATCAACATTGTTACCCTCCTTTTTTTAAGAATCCAACCACTTTGAGAGTTTGAGCAGTGTTAATTCCTAAAATTGTATGACATGATATCGTTGGCTAAGGATCTCCTAACTCCTCCTCTGGCTCAACCTCTTTGACTTCTTCATTTTCTTCTTCTTCAGTAGGTCCCATGAAATGTAGAACAACTTCTTTTAAGCACATTTATGTTCATGGTCCAAATTTAAGGGTTGTCACAGTTAAAACATAACCCTTTTTCTCTTTTTTCTTCAATTTGTTGAGGTGTTAGTCTCACTGGCCGAGGGAATGATGGTGGCCAAGGTGTGCTACGATCTCTGATAGTTAGTGAAATGTTTGTCTCCTACCAAAAAGAAAATTTCTCCTCTGCCCTACGTGCCATGATCATAGTTTCATAAAACCTTATGAGGATTAAACATACACACCTCAATCTCAATTTGATCCTTAAGACCCCCAAGAAATATGTCATTCAAATTCTCTTCAGTAATATTTTCCACATCGTAAGGAAAGGTTTTGGAATTGATGGATGTAATCCTTGACTGATCCTGTTTGCCTCAACTTTGCTAATTGGCTAAAGTAGTTCTCTGACACACTAGAACTATAGTGCAATTGCAAATATTTGGTGAATATTGTCCATGTTGTTATGTTTGTGGAGCCTATTTTCATGTTAGAGTGTGGTACACCTTCTATGTGTTACACTCGGGTATTTTTACGGCGGTCCCGCTCGCCGGTGAGCGGGTCAGGGGGGTGAAGGGGGTTCGGGGGCGAAGCCCCCGAAGCAAATTTTCATGGGTGGTTTATTAACCCATGGGTAATGGGTAACCGTTATGGGCTGTTTTTGGGCCCATGGTTTTTTCGGTACCCATTGTTTTGATACCCCATTTTTTTTACCCATTGTTTTGATACCCACAGTTTTTTGCCCATGGTTTTGATACCCATGGTTTTGTATCAAACTGCTTAAGCAGTTGTCTATTTATAAGGTCTTATGCATATGATAGATATACAAGCAAATGTATTGCAGATGTGTTTTGAATTCGGGTGTGAATTCTGTAGAGTTTGTTGAGCATAGCTCCAAACGGATCTGGGTATTGTATTGAGAGAGTGGAGGCTTGTAATAAAATCTGAGCAAGTGATTCTTGGTGGACGTAGCCCAAATTGGGTGAACCACGTTAAATCTTGTCTCTCTGTGTTGTGTTATTTATTCTGCACTTTTATTTGAGATCTGTAATATTTTCTGCATATTAGTTTCTACTGTTGCGATTCTGTAAGGGATTATTCCGCATATTTTATCTCTTATTTCCTAACAATTGGTATCAGAGCCTGGTTTGGTTTGCTGAAGTGTTGAATCGCAGGGAAAGTTTTTATCTTGAGTGGGAGCTATGGCAGATGATGGAAGATCTAGGGTTGATAAATTCAACGGGCAGAATTTCAGTCTTTGGAAGATGCAGATGGAAGATTACCTTTATCAGAAGGATCTTTATACTCCGTTGTCTGAGAAGGTGAACAAACCCTCGAGTATGACAGATGCGGAATGGGATTTGTTGGATCGGAAGGCACTTGGAACGATCCGGCTGTGTCTTGCATCTTCGGTATTATTTAATGTTTCAAAGGAAAAGACTACAAAAGATCTAATGGATGCATTAGGGAAGTTGTATGAAAAACCCTCTGCCTCTAATAAGATATTTTTAATGAAAAAGTTGTTTAATATGAAGATGTCTGAGAATAGTTCAGTAGCAGATCATTTAAATGATTTCAATACGGTTGTGAATATGCTAGCTTCGGTTACAATAGAATTTGATGAAGAAGTTAGGGCTTTATTAATTCTGTGCTCTTTACCTGAAAGTTGGAATAGCCTGGTAATGGCGGTAAGCAACTCGGTTCCAGCTAACTCGAAGTTGAAGTTTGAGGATGTTGTAGGGGTGATTCTAAGCGAGGAAATGTGAAGAAAAAGCTCTGGGGAATCTTCTACTTCAGGGAATGCTTTGACAGTGGAAACTAGAGGGAGACAGAAGAATAGAGGAAACCGTGGAAAATCAAAAGATCGGGCAAGGTCAAAATCCAAGAGCAAGATTGTATGTTGGAACTGTGGAAAGTCTGGGCATGCAAAGAAGGACTGTTGGGAGCTTCGGGATAAGAACAAACAACAGGAAGAAAACAAGGAGGCAAATGTGGCATCGGGTAATGTATGTCAGGATGCTTTGATTCTTTCTTTGCATAATATTACTGAATCTTGGGTTTTAGATTCAGGGGCTTCTTTTCATGCTACTCCACATAGGCATTATTTTGTTGATTATGTTCAAGGGGATTTTGGGCATGTTTTTCTTGGTGATGATGAGCCTTGCAGTATAGTTGGAAAAGGTTCTGTTCAGGTTAAGATGCAGAATGGGAATACATGGCTATTGAAGGATGTCAGACATGTGCCTACATTAAGGAGAAATTTGATATCGGCAGGGCAATTGGGAAGTGATGGTTGTACTGTGATATTTACAGCTGACTCTTGGAAGGTTACCAAGGGTGCTCTTGTGGTGGCAAGAGGTAAGAAGGTTGGAACCTTGTATTTAACCACTGATAGTACTAATGATTGTAATCTTGTGGCTTCAGATGCAGATACAACATTATGGCACTATAGGCTCGGTCATATGAGCCATAAGGGCATGGACATCATAAAGAAGAATTTTCCTGGATATACAGAAACAGGTTTGGATTTCTGTGAGAACTGCATATATGGGAAACAGAAGCGAGTAAGGTTTCTCAAGGTTGGACCTACGAAGAAAGAGAGTAAGTTAGAGCTGGTACATTCTGATGTGTGGGGGCCGGCTCAGGTATCATCTCTTGGGGGTTCAAGTTATTATGTTACTTTTATTGATGATGCAACAAGGAAAGTTTGGGTTTATTGTATTAGAAACAAATCTGATGTATTTGACACTTTTGTTAAATGGAAAGCCTTGGTAGAGAATGAAACAGGTCTTAAGCTAAAATGTCTCAGGTCAGATAATGGAGGGGAGTATTGCAGCAATGAATTTAATGATTACTGTTCTAAGAATGGAATCCGCAGGAAAAAGATGGTTCCAGGAACTCCGCAGCAGAATGGGGTATCAGAAAGGATGAACAGAACAATAATGGAACGTGCTAGGAGCATGAGGTTACATGCAGGACTGCCTCTTTCTTTTTGGGCAGAAGCGGTGAGCACAGCTGTGTACTTGATAAACAGAGGACCCTCAAGTGCCTTGGATGGAGGCATACCTGAGGAGGCTTGGTATGGTAAGAAAGTTGATTATTCATTTCTTAGAGTCTTTGGATGTGAGGTGTTTGTTCATATAGACAAGGATGATAGGACCAAGCTAGAGGCTAAATCAGAAAAATGTACTTTCATTGGTTATGGTGGTGATGACTTTGGATTTAAATGTTGGAGTATTAAGGACAAGAAAATCATTCGGTCTAGGGATGTGGTCTTTAATGAGAAAGTCATGTATAAGCAACAGTTGCAGGAAAACAGGGAAGAATCCAAGAAAGAATATGCAGTGGTAGAGGATCTTCCGGATGGGAAAGTGACCCATGAATCAGTTCAGGAACCTACTCAACAGGAACCCCAAACTCCTACAGTGAGGAGGTCTTCTAGGGTAAGAAAAGAACCTGAACATTTTTCTCCTTCTCTTTATTATTTATTACTCACTGATAGTGGAGAGCCAGAGAGCTTTGATGAAGCAATGCAGGTAGATGCCAGTAAGAAGTGGGAGCAAGCCATGGATGAGGAGCATAAGTCTCTCATGGAGAACCAGACTTGGGATTTGGTGAAGCTACCGGAAGGCAAAAGAGCATTGCAGAACAAGTGGGTGTACAGAGTTAAAGATGAAGAAGGAGGAAAGAAAAGATATAAGGCCCGGTTGGTGGTCAAGGGGTTTGCACAGAAACAAGGTATAGATTTTGATGAGATTTTTTCTCCTGTAGTAAAAATGACTTCTATTAGAACTGTTCTTGGAATAGTGGCAGCAGAAGACTTGCACTTAGAACAGTTAGATGTAAAGACTGCATTTCTCCATGGTGATTTGGAGGAGGAACTATATATGCAGCAACCAGAGGGCTATGAGGTCAAAGGTAAAGAGGAGATGGTGTGTAAACTGAAGAAGAGCTTGTATGGCTTGAAACAAGCTCCACGTCAATGGTATAAGAAGTTTGATAGCTTCATGATGGAGCAAGGTTATATTAGATGTCATTCTGACCATTGCGTGTATACAAAGAAATTTGAGGATGGAAGTTATATTATCCTGTGTTTGTATGTTGATGACATGTTGGTTGCAGGTAAAAACATGCAGGAAATAAAAGTACTCAAGAAACAGCTAAGTGAATCCTTTGATATGAAGGATTTGGGGGCAGCCAGACAAATCCTTGGTATGAGGATAACTCGGGATAGGAAGGAACGGAAGTTGACTTTATCTCAGGAAGAGTACATTAAGAAGGTATTGGATAGGTTTAACATGCAGGATGCTAAACCGGTTGGGACTCCTTTGGCAGGCCATTTTAAGTTATCAAAGGAGCAGTGTCCCAAGACAGAGCAGGAAAGAAACCAGATGTCCAAGGTACCTTACTCATCAGCAGTTGGCAGTTTGATGTATGCTATGGTGTGCACTAGGCCTGATATTGCC
Organism: Taxus chinensis; assembly: GCA_019776745.2. Taxonomy (NCBI): domain Eukaryota; kingdom Viridiplantae; phylum Streptophyta; class Pinopsida; order Cupressales; family Taxaceae; genus Taxus; species Taxus chinensis. The sequence continues at coordinate 622,471 of JAHRHJ020000788.1, forward strand.
CATGCAGTGGGAGCTGTGAGTAGATTTATGAGTGATCCAGGTAAAGAGCATTGGCAAGCAGTAAAGTGGATCCTTCGGTATTTGAGAGGGACCATGGGGACAGTTTTGTGCTACAGTGGATCAGACACCACTTTACGTGGTTATGTAGATTCAGACATGGCTGGAGATGTAGACAGCAGGAGGAGCACGACAGGTTATATTTACACTGTAGGTGGGACAACAGTGAGCTGGATTTCACGACTACAGAAGCTGGTGGCTTTGTCAACCACGGAGGCTGAGTATGTTGCTGCCACAGAGGCAAGCAAAGAGATGATTTGGTTACAACAATTGCTTGAGGAGTTGGGGCATAAGCAGGAGGAATGTAAGCTGCATAGTGATAGTCAGAGTGCTATACACCTAGCTAAGAACTCTGCTTTCCACTCCAGGATGAAGCATATACAGTTGAGATATCACTTCATCAGGACAACTTTGGAGGAAGATAAGTTGAAGTTGGAGAAGATTCATACCAGTCAGAATCCTGCAGACATGATGACCAAGGTGGTCACAAGGGATAAACTAAAGCTATGTTCAGCTTTGGTTGGCCTTCGCGGATGACAGTGAAGGGTTGAGAAGCTTGCTCAGTGGAAATCAGTCTCCAAGTGGGAGATTGTTATGTTTGTGGAGCCTATTTTCATGTTAGAGTGTGGTACACCTTCTATGTGTTACACTCGGGTATTTTTACGGTGGTCCCACTCGCCGGTGAGGGGTCAGGGGGGTTCGGGGGCGAAGCCCCCGAAGCAAATTTTCATGGGTGGTTTATTAACCCATGGGTAATGGGTAACCGTTATGGGCTGTTTTTGGGCCCATGGTTTTTTCGGTACCCATTGTTTTGATACCCACGGTTTTTTGCCCATGGTTTTGATACCCACAGTTTTTGCCCATGGTTTTGATACCCACGGTTTTGTATCAAACTGCTTAAGCAATTGTCTATTTATATGGTCTTATGCATATGATACATGTACAAGCAAATGTATTGCAGATGTGTTTTGAATTCGGGTGTGAATTCTGTAGAGTTTGTTGAGCATAGCTCCAAACGGATCTAGGTATTGTATTGAGAGAGTGGAGGCTTGTAATAAAATCTGAGCAAGTGATTCTTGGTGGACGTAGCCCAAATTGGGTGAACCACGTTAAATCTTGTCTCTCTGTGTTGTGTTATTTATTCTGCACTTTTATTTGAGATCTGTAATATTTTCTGCATATTAGTTTCTACTGTTGCGATTCTGTAAGGGATTATTCCGCATATTTTATCTCTTATTTCCTTTTTTTAAACTCAAAGAATGAATCAGGAGCATTGAGGCAAATGGCTTTTGCTGAGAGATAGTTTTTGGCTTGGACCCTGGGTAATCTAAGATATTAATGAATGAGGAAGCAACGCCGCCTAACTGATCTATCAACTTTGATTTGATGTATCATTTCTTCAAAGATTTAAAACTTGACTGATGAGGTTGATCAACCAGAGGTGAAAAAATTTGGGAATTTAGACTGTAGGCTCCTTCTGTAGGGATTTGTGCTAGAATCAAATTCACGAAGATTACAGAGTTGACTGCAATTGCAAAATAAGAAAAATCTGAAGACCAGTAGCTAGAGTGTATGTGATTAGATGTATAAATCTGAATTTTCCTCAGTAACCAGAATGAACACAATTTTAGTAAATCATTGATGCATCTGAAAATGTAAGAGAGAATTTTACATTATAGGGGAATGAGGCCAAACCAGGGAGCAATCTTTAGATCACAGATGATGAAGGTCCTATGAGAGAATCAGCTGTCTACCTAAAACCCGTAACTATGAACTATGTCGACACTAAAATTTTCCTCCGTAATTTCTATTTCATTAATGTATGTATTAGGAATAGGATGTTGTTAAGTATAATTAGTAGTAGCGTCTGATAGAAGATAACGGCGCCGTCAGTACGGTGCCGCCAATAATGTGGAGTACGGTAACAGTCAAAGTACAATAGGAATGTTGTAAAAAGTAAATATTTGTCGTAAGTGGTCCGGTAATGTTAAAATGTCAAAGTTTGGGTAATTAGAGAAGTAGGGTCTACATGATTAGGAATTAGAAATATTATATTGGTAATAAGGACAAGGAGTGAGGTCATAAATATTTTGTGTATTTTATTTGTAAAAAGTCTAAAAATGTGGAACCCATGTAAAATGATAAGGTTTATCTTATCTTAACAGATAAGCTTACATGTACAGATAAGAGTTAAGGTATGGAATATGATTCGTCAGAGTGGATTTCTTATCCTATCTTAGAGATAAGATGGATAAGCCTGGAAGTTCTATAAATAGAGAGGCCACCCCCCTCATTTAGCATAGAAGGAAGTAGTGAGAAATATTGTAGGAAGTGTGCGAAGGAAGCCATCAGTTTAAAGGTGTGTTGAAGAAGCCATTAAGAGGTGTAATTGTAAAGTTTCTCCCATAGTCTTGGTGAAAGGCAAGTGAAGTCAATAACACTTGAAGTACCTCATGGGTGAGATTGTAACAATTTCATGTTAATATTATAATTTACTTTGATATTTCAGATTTGTCATCATTCCGTCTTATCATAGTCGATGGTATTCTTGTGTTATGTTGTTGTTTTGTTTCCAGATTACATCCACCAAACTAAAGGCTGTGCATTAGTAAATAATCATAGCACGAGGAGTTCCCGGTGAAGAATTATCATAGTGCCGGATTGGTGATGACATTTTGGTTCCGTTGCCGGGACCATTCCTCGTTGGTGGATTTTCTGGAGAGATATTCCCACTTAGTCAAAAATCAATTGGAGGGTAACCTTGTTTTTACTGTGCATAGTAGTTACCATGGTAAAGTCATTTTTGCCATGAATAGTAGTTACCATGGTAAAGTCATTTTTGCTGGAATAGTATTTACCGCAGTAAAGTCACTTTTTACCGTGAATAGTATTTACCGCAGTAACTTCACTTTTTACCGTGAATAGTGTTTACCATAGTAAAGTCAGTTTTTACCGCAGTAAGTCAAGTTTTACCATAGTTTACCGTGGTCATTTCTATTTTACTGTAGAAAGGTGTAAAGTCACTTTCTAGTATAGTGATTCCAATTATTTGTGCACATAAGTCTTGTTGATTGTACTTGTGGGTTGGTATTTCACGGTGGTTACTTTTGAAAATGGGAAAGATTCCTGTTTTTTCAGCTCAATCTAATGAAGATGCTTCTTCTTTCATTCAAGAGTTTAAGCGATCTTGTATTTGTAATGGCCTTATAAGAAGGGAACAATGGACTGAATTTTTTCCTACCTTTTTGGATGGTTCAGCACTTAGGTGGTTTGAAACACTAGGTGATAATGTGAAAAATTCATGGGATTTATTAACTGAAAGTTTTCTTGAAGAATTTGGTGAACAACAGAAATATGCAGATCTCATGATCGAGATCACAAAGCTATCCCAAGGAGAGAAGGAGAAGATAAGGGATTATCATGCTCGTGTTCTAGAGCTAAGGAGGAAGCTCGATGCCCAGATCCGGAAGGAAGGACTAGCGGATGGGTTGATGAATGGCGTGGATAATCTCCTCTGTAAGCACTTCATTCTTGGGATGAAGCCAGAGATCAGACAACGAGTGAAGTATGACCGCCCAGCTACCATTGAACAAGCAAAGGAGATTGCAAGAAGGCAAGAAGAAAGCATGGAAGAGGAGCCCAAAGAAATTGTTGCTAAAGTAGAGCCTACACCAGCACCTTTGGTCCAGAATCCACAACCACTCCCGGTGAGCACAAATATTTCTCCTAGTACATCTACTGAGTATGAAGATCTGCTCAAAAAGATGGGTCAGTTAACTATTAATCTTCTTCAAGGAAAGGAATTTAGTTCTCAGGGAGGAGATAGAGGTCCAAAAAGAAATATTTCTGAAGTTGTTTGTTATGGTTGTTATAAAAAGGGTCATTATAAGTATAATTGTCCAGATAGAGCTTCTACATCTGGTAAAGGAGATAATGATAAAGGAAAAGCACCTGTGAATTCTTTTGATGTAGTAGATAAGAGCAGAAATAATGAAGTAGATGTGTTTGTAACAAAAAGAAAGAAAGAAAAAGATAATCAAGATGGAAATGATCCTAAGAAGATGAAAGAAGAAACTAGTAAGAAACATAGGAGAAGAAAGTTGGGTGTGCAGGATTTTCTGATTTCACAGGGGCAAGGACCATACTCCATCTTGGAAGATCTGTCCAAAAGGCCTGCAAATATTACATATGGTCAACTCTTGGCTATGTCTTCTGAGAAGAGGCGGGAGTTGCGAGGTGGACTCAATGCTCGAAGAAGGAAGGAGGTTGAGGTCCCTGTTTTGGAGGCAGAGGCAGATCCCTATGCTCCACAAGCTGAGGTATTATGTAATGGTATTTCAATTCATGATGTCTTAGTTGATGGAGGTGCTGCAGTTAATGTAATGACCGAGTCTGTAATGAATATGTTGGGTTTAAAAATTGATCGCCCTTCAACACTTATGTTAAGGTCATTAAATAAGGGAAAAACTAAACCAGAAGGTGTAGTTTCAAATGTGGCAATATCTGTTATGGGTGTTGTATGTGTGGTAGACTTTCAGGTGATGAAAAATGGTACTGTTGCGTACCCAATGCTGCTGGGAAGACCATGGCTAAGGAGAGTTCATGCAAGAAACTACTGGAATGAAGGTTTCATGACACTTGGACGTGGTAGAGAGAGGGTGAAGATAAATGTGATCCCTCGACATCATAAGGCAGAACCTGTGGATTCAAGTGATGAAACTGATGATTGGACATCCTCTGATTACTCTAGTACCAGTGAAGTGGACACTGAAGATGAAGAAAGTGAGGTGGATGTTTCAGTCATGGATATCCTTCCAGTCACACCAACTCATGACCCCATAAAATTATCTGAAGAAGAAGTTGATGATCGTCTCCAACAAATAAAGATTGGTGATGCTGTGATGGAGAGTGAGAAGGAATCCTACCTCCAGCTCTTTCGAAGGTACATACACCTATTCACTTTTGATTACAAGGAACTCCGTCAAGTAAGTTGGGTAGAACATTGTATTGAGCTGGTAGATGGTGCTAAGCCCATAAAGCAAATGCCATATAGAATGAATCCTAATTTTTCCAAGACTGTAAAAGAAGAAATAGATAAGTTGCTTGATGCAGGATTCATATTTGCTGTGGAGAATTCAGAATGGGTTTCTCCCATTGTGATCTCAATAAAAAAGAATGGGAAGCTACGCATTTGTGTTGATTACAGGAAGCTCAATAAGGCAACAAAGAAGGATCATTACCCTCTTCCATTTTCAGATCAGATCTTGGACGAAGTAGCTGGCCAGGAGTGCTATAGTTTTGCTGATGGATATAGCGGCTACAACCAAGTTCGTATAGCAGAGAAAGATCAGCTGAAGACCACGTTCACCACTCCTTGGGGAACGTTTGCTTATAGAGTTATGCCTTTTGGGTTGTGTAATGCTCCAGCAACATTCCAGCGTTTGATGAATAGGGTGTTCGAACCCTACATTGGGACCTTCATCAGAGTATTTCTGGATGATTTTTGCATCTATGGGAGCAAGTTGGACCACCTGCACCAAATGGAGACAACATTTCAAAGGTTAGATGAAGCACAAGCCTCACTAAACCCTACAAAGTGTGTCTTTGGATGTTCTAAAGGTGTTTTGTTAGGGCATGTTGTATCCAGAGATGGTATTGGTACTGATCCTGATAAAGTTTCAAAAATCAAAGATTTACCATTTCCTATGAATAGAAGTAAGTTGAGATCATTTTTAGGCCATGTGGGTTACTATAGAAGGTTCATCAAGAATTTCTCAAAGATTGCACAGCCACTAACCCAGTTCTTGAAGAAGGATGTTACTTATGAAATAAGGCGCATGAAGCTTTTGGACAATGAAGGAAGCCCTGGTGTCTTCACCTGTTTTGAAGAATCCAGATTGGAGCAAGCCATTCATTGTGTACACTGATGCCTCAGATGCAGCACTAGGAAGTACTTTGAGCCAAAAGGATGAAAAGGAATGAACATCCAATTTACTTTGGGAGCAGACAAATGTGCTATCTGTAACTGAAAAAGAGGCTCTGGCTATCATTTTTTTTGAAGAATACCAGATTGGAGCAAGCCATTCATTGTGTACACTATTAAGATGCAACATACAAGCCAAGTACAAATCAAATTCTAGCAAAAGATGCAGCCTTGCAGGTACATAAATGGGATAAAAGGATTCATGCAGCATTGTGGGCATATAGGGCAACATCAAAGTCAGCAACAGGATACTCCCCATTTCAGTTGGCCTATGGCATTGATCCAGTTCTTCCTATTGAGTTTGATATTCCCACTGTGAGAGTTATGAAAAATGAAAGGATGGATGAAAGTGATTCAGTAAAAGAAAGGTTGGTACATCTTCATTTGCTAGAGGAAATGAGAGAAATAGCAAAGGATACAAGCCATAAGAAGAAAATGAAGCAGAAGGAATACTTTGATCAAAAGATCCGGTGGTCTCCATTTCATGTGAATGACTTGGTTCTAGTATATGATTCCAGATACAAAAAAAGAAGACAGAGAAAATTTCTTCCAAAATGGATGGGGCCCTACAAAATAGCAGCTGTGCATGAAAATGGTACGTACCGACTGGAGGAATTGGATGGCACTCCCATTACGAAATGGGTCAACCACGACAAGTTGAAGATTTTCCAAGCACCAGAATAGTCTACTCCGAGGACGGAGTAGAAGCTAGGAAGGGGGAAGATGTCGACACTAAAATTTTCCTCCGTAATTTCTATTTCATTAATGTATGTATTAGGAATAGGATGTTGTTAAGTATAATTAGTAGTAGCGTCTGATAGAAGATAACGGCGCCGTCAGTACGGTGCCGCCAATAATGTGGAGTACGGTAACAGTCAAAGTACAATAGGAATGTTGTAAAAAGTAAATATTTGTCGTAAGTGGTCCGGTAATGTTAAAATGTCAAAGTTTGGGTAATTAGAGAAGTAGGGTCTACATGATTAGGAATTAGAAATATTATATTGGTAATAAGGACAAGGAGTGAGGTCATAAATATTTTGTGTATTTTATTTGTAAAAAGTCTAAAAATGTGGAACCCATGTAAAATGATAAGGTTTATCTTATCTTAACAGATAAGCTTACATGTACAGATAAGAGTTAAGGTATGGAATATGATTCGTCAGAGTGGATTTCTTATCCTATCTTAGAGATAAGATGGATAAGCCTGGAAGTTCTATAAATAGAGAGGCCACCCCCCTCATTTAGCATAGAAGGAAGTAGTGAGAAATATTGTAGGAAGTGTGCGAAGGAAGCCATCAGTTTAAAGGTGTGTTGAAGAAGCCATTAAGAGGTGTAATTGTAAAGTTTCTCCCATAGTCTTGGTGAAAGGCAAGTGAAGTCAATAACACTTGAAGTACCTCATGGGTGAGATTGTAACAGTTTCATGTTAATATTATAATTTACTTTGATATTTCAGATTTGTCATCATTCTGTCTTATCATAGTCGATGGTATTCTTGTGTTATGTTGTTGTTTTGTTTCCAGATTACATCCACCAAACTAAAGGCTGTGCATTAGTAAATAATCATAGCACGAGGAGTTCCCGGTGAAGAATTATCATAGTGCCGGATTGGTGGAAAATATAACATATATGAAAGAGATACATAATGATAAGAAGTTATGATAGCCACAAGCCGGCTATATACATCCAATATAAGATATATGATTAAGGGCGTAGCACTAATGAGCGTCTAGTAGACTATGTTTTGTATTATAATAAACCTTGCTAAGATGAATAATGTACTAGATGACTCCAAATTGCAAGACCTCTTTATTCAAAGTATCCTACCTCCACTTTAAGAGAGTGTTATCTTTTATGTGCGTCTCCCTAATCTGATCAATTATGTCATACACTTAAATTTCTCGAAACTACTTGGGCCCCATACGCGCCCCTTTTTAGTCCTTAATGGACTCACCTTGGCTCATTGAGAGGGTCTTGAACCAACAATGTGCTTCCACCTATTTTATTGCATTTCCTTTCTCCACCCTTGATCCAACACAACACCTTATTATTCTTCTTATGTCGGGGACTCCTCTCAGCTTTTCTTAGGGACCTCCATTGTGTGCTTCTTTGGTTGTAGTGGGTAAGTTTCACACACTTTTACCTCCACTCCACCCTATATCTTCGGGTGTAAAACCAAAAAAAACCTTGCATATCATTCCTTTGATTGTGATACTCCTCATAAGGTTCAATTCTAAAGTGTCTGGCTCTATGGTTTCCCAAGTATGGAGGCCTGGAATTATATCTAAAGGTGGTGCACAAAGTATGATAATCTAAGTCCACCTTGTCTGCATCAAAAGGCATTCTTTTTACCTTATTAATTATTTTCATTGCACACTTGAAATAATTTTTTATGAATTCAAACACCATTTTTCACCATGGCCTCATCTCTCCATTAGCCATCATGAACCTTGTAAGGCTAAAGTGTTGCATTATTGTAAACTTTTCTTGATCCTTAACCTCTCTAGGCATCTCTCTAGGAATGTGTCATTCGTTCTCAAATGCATCACGCATCTTGTTATACTATTTGTCCAAGAATGCCTTATATTGGTTGTTATATGCCCCTTCACATGTAAACTCTACAAATTGGACTGTGGGGGACTAGGCTTAGGAAAGGTGAACCCACATGTCTTCTTCTGGCCCATCTGGGACACCAACTTCCCAAAACACAATTAGTAACAAAATTGAGCCCCATGTTATCTTGGATCCTTCCTCATTATGTGCCTTTGCCTCCTAAATTATTCCATTGGCGATGAACTGCACAATATTATATTGTGTTTTATGTGTCATTTTGTGCACGATGTAGAGTAATTTTCTATTCACCTCTCCCCATCTTTCCGAGGCACCAAGTTTGCAACTTACCAATATGAAAGCTACCCTAGACGTGGGGTCTATAATTTTTTTCCGTGGTCATTGCCCTACCTACTCTTTCATATTGTAACTTGGTCACCAACTTGTCAATGTTAGCCTCATCACGCAAATCTAGCTCTAGGTCTTATCCGGTCTCTTACAACCCTGCAATGTGTCTAATCAACTGGGCCCTAATTATCATTCTTCGACCTGCGAAGTAGTAGTCTTTGTGTACCCTTGACATTAACCATTGGAAGAGGCATGTAGGTCTTCCAAAGTACAGTAGCTCGAATAACTATAGAAACCGTACCTTCTCAAGACTCATCCTCAATGAATCATTTATCAACAGTTAACCTTCTTTGTTCCTCGTTGGAAACTCTCACAACATGTCCTGGTTTAGCATGGCCTCATTCCCTGACGCCCTATGGTTAAACTCGCTAATTTTGCACTTTGCAAGCTTCGAGGCCCATGATTGTGCCACCATTACTTTAAGGGGATATTGTATTTCTGAATATAATTTTTCCGACGGGTCTTCAACTTCAATCTTCTTAGTTTGGCCCTTGCCCTTTGGCGACGTCGAAGTTGCCTTCTTGGGTGTAATTTCTTGTTCTTATTCCTTCATTGAAACATGTTCCGTAGGTGTTCTTGCTCCGTAACCCCTGATTCTGAGTATTAAAACCTCATGTTACAACACCCGAGCCATATGAATCCTAACTGCTCAATTTCTAACTCTCGTAAACCCTAGTCCACCCGTTGCTTAGGTTTGTTTACTACTCAATTCAATTTTTTGCACTTAGTCACTTGGTTGCTCAATTTCTCAATTCGCTTCGAATGCAAGGTAACAAATAACTTGATTTTCCTCTTTTTATAGCTTTTCGTACTTAAAATCTCCATCGACTTATTTTTTGTCTTTTAAGATGCTTTTTCCCGCTTTTAAATCTAAAAGTACTTTTTCCATTTTAAAACACCTTTTTTTTTCCTAAGGCACTTTTTACTTTCTTTCATGGCTTTCTTTTGTGTGCGTGGAAGTCATAACCTTCTGGTACGCTTACTACTTCCTAAGACTGCAAACATCCATGCACACACTTCCTAGCGCCGCAAAACCATCTTCCCCTGAAACATATTCCAAGTAGTATATCCTGCTGCTGGCTGGCTCCTTGCATTATACTGTGCCACCTCTTATTTGTATGGATTTCATCTAGAACAACTCATATGCACCATCATACCTGGACACTTATATCACCTTCTTTCACCTCCATGCATCCTCAATTCCTATTCACCCCTGCACCTGCCATTTCACCAATGTCGCGTGCACGTCTGTATTTTCTCCATCTTACATATTATCCTTTGATTTTATTTTTCAATAGACAGACCTACTTCTACCCCACACAAAAAATTATGTGCGGTCCTCTACACATTATCTAAATAAATAGTAATCAGCTTTTACGTGTGAACGCGCTTATTACAGAAAAAATAAACAAAGCAAAAATAAAACATGAAAGGGAAATATAATCTTAGTGGAAATATTGCCTATTTACAATTCTTACAAACAGGGTACACCACGTGGAGATCAACCCCTTACCATTCCTGGATCAAAATCCTCCTTGAATGAAATCAACTTTTAGGATGCTTAAAAACCTTCTTGCTCATATGATCCTCATGAAAATAGAGCATTTTTTCAATTATAAGACTTACTGCTTCAATGAAACTCTTTTCTCTATACCCCCTATTAGACTAAAACATTGTGGTTAAATATCCTTCTTTTGTGAGATTTAAGCACACTACAATGTTCTAAGTGAGTGTTTAGAAACACTGTTGTGAGACATTACACTTCATGGACATGCGATATCTTCTTGCTTCTACAAACATGATGTTATTGGGTTGAGGCACATTGGGAGCAATGTATATGATGCAAGAACATCACTATTATTTACCTCAGAGGCTTAATTCATATTAGGTTTTTTTATGGTTAAGGAATAAACCCCAGTTAGATACCTAACCCTTTTAAGGTTGATGATAAGAACATGTAAGACATACAAAAGACAAATGAATGCTAAAATTAAACGATATACCTATTTGGGGGCCCGAGGGGGGCAAGCCATGGTGCAAGGTTTTATCATAGATGATTGTAGTTTGTATGGTGTCTTGGATGTTTTAGATCTTGTTGTAGTCATAGCATAATCACAAAATTGATTGTTGAAAATCACATAGGAGTTGTAAGCCAGTCGCAGGTACAACTAAAAACATTGTTAAAAATCTGAAATCTAATTGTGTGACAAGCTTCGGTTGTCCAAGTTGTATTTTTTCTCTTTGGAAAAACCTTCAGATAAAACATGCACAAGTAATAGCCATTTTTTTTAATCAACCCAAAAGAAGTGAAGGGAGGGTGAATGTGATATTATAGTTTTATGGTGCATAGAATATTGGGATGTACATGGATACATTGTGCATAAAAGGGTGAGATGATAAGGGTCTAATGTGCATTGGAGATGTAAATGGGTAGGTTCAAGTGGTTGAGTGCATGTGAAAACATTAAAATAGTGTGGGTAAGGATTATTGTATGTGGCTCTCTTTAAATTAACCTTATTTTTTAACTTTTTAGGTGTCTTGTGGGAATATTTAATTTTTAGGAATTATTATGTTTTATATTATTTATTGTATTTTATCTTAATGGACCTTATGCGCAAGGGGAAATTTTCTAGTGTCTACAATAACAACCTCAAGAACTGGAGGGAAATATATATAATTGTACCCTAAACTTTTAAAGGACCACTTGGGGTGAAGTAGGTAATCATGTGAATTACCTTCTAAGAGGCATTGTAATTAAAGCTTGGTAGGTTGAAATGCAATGTTAATTGATAACTTTAACATTAGTTTTTATGATCATTCTAAGATTTTCCTTTGAAATTAGGTTTGAATTGAAACTTAGTATTAGGTGTACTATGTGTATTAACAACATACTTAAACTTGTTCATGGGAACTATGTTAGCATCATACTCTTTTAATGCATGACATAATTGATCAAATGACTGAAACTTATCAAAGATAATTGAATCTTTCAAAGGAACAAAAAGGATTTGAGTGAATAGAATTTAGAGCCCACCGTTAGTAAGGATATTGTTTATTTTTTTGAGCATATTCTTATAGAACAAAACATAACCACTATTGGGCTCATTGGATCCTATTTACATCTTAAAATTTGAGCATAGGATATCTTGTCCCCAATATTGTCTAAAAATTTACCAAATAATTGATTAACCAAAGGGGTGAGGGCCCACATTGAGTGAATAGCAAGGTCATAAAACCATTGTAACACATATTGTTCTAGGATTTGAGGAAAGAACTTAGTAAATAGTACATCTTCTAAGCATAATCTAAGGAAGTGTCATGAAAAAAATGAAGGTGTTAGTCAAGGTCACTTTTACCATCATAAATATGGAGCTTAGAAGTGAAAAAACCAATAATAAAATGATAGGAAACCACTTTGGGTACAAGTGGGTTGTCAATTAATGAGTAGAGTCCATGACATTAAAATAAGTAGAGACACCTTGTTGTAAGTGTAATATTTGGGCTTACAAATTAATTGTTGTAATTATGAGCGAGTTGTTCAGGGGCATGTGTAGTAGAAGAGGAGTGATAACCCCTATGTGTGCAAACAATAGATGTAGGAATATTAATATGCATATGAATAAACATTGTAACACTTTGGAGGGAAATATTGGTTGCTCCCAAATATATAGGCACAATGGATGTAGTAATAGTAGATGTAGTCATAGTGGAAGATGTGATAATTAATGTTGGTGTGAGTCATTTTCCATGCCACATGGCAGGTCATCTCAATTATATGAGGTCATCGGTCTATATGTCATAGGGGTCATCATTAGATTTCTTACATGTCATTATGCATATGTACATCAGTGCATCATAAGGGAGTTACTTCCCGGAATGTAACTCCCCTTCTCCACATGAGAGGTCATGATTACAGGCACTAGGGGTTACACAACAACCTCTATTTGTACACATTCCTTCATTCAGATCTATGAGGAGTTAATGAGATTCTTATGACCCTTTGCTAATCTTTGTATGTACATTTATGGTTAATGCTCGCTCTCTATCCAACCTCATCACGTTGTCAGAGTGTAACTCGGTCGATATTTGCGTCATCTCGCATGATCCTCATGATTCACAATTTAGCATTCTTTATCATGGTATCAGAGCATACATTGTGGGATTCGTGTTACTCACCGTCTACTATTGTCATCTTGCTCTATGTTCATGATTTTCTAGTTGCATGTGCGTCCGTCATAATGGCTATTCCATTCGTGCTTTCCTTGCATTGATTCCGGGTTTTCAATCTCGTTCATGGTTGTTGCTCAGGTTTTCATGTGCTCATGGATTTCCAAGGTTTGCATGTCGTTTTTTTAAAGGTCTATTGTAATCTTAGGTTGTAGTTTTGAGGTTTCAAAATTCAGGTTTTGGTGGTTTTTGTTTGAGTTTTGAAAGGTGTGAAGTTGGTTTTTGGGCCCAACTCAGCCCCAACTCACCGAGATGGGAACTGAGCTACCCCTAGCTCACCTATATTTCATTGGCTCTACAACTCGCCACTCTTCTACAACTCACCAACTCGACCTGCGTTGTTTTTTTTTTGTTATGGGTTTCTTTATACATGCCTACGATCATTCAAGCTCCTTTTCGTTGCCCCAACCCACGGTCTCCACAATTTGGCTCATGCTTAATGCTCGTTGTTTCTTCCTAGAACTTGCTCGACCTTTGTGTTCTGCTCCATGCTCGAGCTTCACTGGATTTTGCCTTATATTTTGATCTAGTCGAATCCTGCTGGCTTGCTCGTGTGTTTGCGTTGGTTTGCACTTTACTTGGCTTTCATGCTTGCTCTGACTGGTCTGTGTCCTGCATTGATCGTGGTTCACCCCTGCCAGATTTTTTCCTCGCACCCAACCTTTGTTTCGACTCCAAGCTCAATGCATGGTTCTTGCCAAGCCTTCCATATTTTTTTTTGGGTATCTCACCACCTCAGTCATCTAATTTGTTGCCACATCCAGTACCCAGCTTGATTATTACACTGCGACCTCGCCCCGACACATGTCCTCATCTCACTTGAATTTTATATAGTGCCCTTTTCGACTCAATCTCTGTGTGGACCTCTGTCATCTCGGTGCTTTCTTCATCCTTCAATGATCTTCTCCATGAGGCATCAAATCAAGATCCAATGACGACCTGCCCCCTGATGACCTCAGACTCCTTCCCGATGCATTCCCCAAGCCACCTTGGTGACCCTCCCACTGACCTCCAACGTGGGCTCCCACCAAGCCGCTCAGTGATTCGTATAATTCACCCGAGTCACCTCATCCTTGAGTTTGCAATGCTCTCACCAAGTTGTCTTGAGCATAGCTTGCTGGTGCTTCCCATCTTTCTAGTCTCAGAGAATCCCCAGATCGTCGAGCATCTCAGCTGAGTTGGCTGCTCTTTAGCATCCTTTTTGCACCAAACCCATCTCTCCCCATTTTCTAGATTTTTTTTCATTTTCCCCCCCCTTTTCATATTTTAAAGCAATTTAAAGAGAAAAAAATAAAATTTAGAACCGTATAGGGGGGAGTATCTTTTAGCAAACTCCTTATATAGGGTTATGGGGCTTTCAGGGCCATTTTTTCTGGGTTGTTGCATTGTAATGCTCTTCTTCACCTGCGGCTAGTGAGCGCGTCTACCACAACCTTGTGGCAAGAGAGCCTTCTTTTTGCGATGTGAGATGCCTTCTCTCACACTGAGCAATATTTGTACCCTTGTGTTGCTTACGACCTTTTTTGCTTGATTGTGTGCCGTTCTTCTACTTCTGACTAGGACTTCTTGTGGCCTCCACTCTTGCGTAACTCATCACATATTACAAGGTGAATGGTCTATTGTCTGACATCACATGAATGTGCCTTATTGTAATCACACACTACTTATAAAGTGTAGCAAACATGGGGGTTATCAATGTTTCTCGGGTGTCGTATTTTTTGTAGACACATTCTCGAATGAGTTCGATATCTTGCATTATTGCACCCTTATTCTCGTGCACCTTGCACTTTTTCACTTCTGCATTATGGAGGATGCTCTTTCTATACTTGAGAAAGATCACATTATAGCCTCCAAGATTTCTTCTAGGAAGAGATAACTACGCATCATGGTGTGCTTCTATGGAACGCTACTTTGCCTACAAGGATCTTATACTCTTTCTACATGGGTCAGTTCTTGTACCCACTGATCATCATTGTCTTGAGGACTATCTTGACACATGCAACCATGTTATTAGTCACTTGATGTTGCATATCACCAGATCTCTCCACTTTCACATGGAAAACTTAGATCCTCCCCACACCATCTGGAACATCTTTCATTCCTTATTTAGAGACCCTTCACATATTGTTGTTGTTGTTATCGATTCGGTTGTCTCCTCTTCTGATTTGTGTGATAACAATTCTATTAACACAAACTTGCTTGGTTCCATCTCTGATAATCTACCAATGAATCTTAGAAAAAAAATTAGGTGGACAAATTGGTGGGTTTCCACCAATGCTTTGAGAATCAAGGTCCCTCTGCTTAAATGGTACAACTCCATTTATTATGCGTGAATGAAAATGAAATATGTGGGTGGCCTAGAGGGGGGGATCCAATAGGGATACTCCACTGTACCTACGATAAAAATCTTGTGATTTCTTGTAAGGGAGGAATTTATTGAGTAGGTGGGAGAGGGAGTGGGAAAAAAGAAGGGGCGATTAATGTCTGTAGGTAGAAAATCATATTCCTACAGACCATTAATTAGAAGTACTTCAAACACACATAGATGGAAAGAACACAACTTTCCTACTAGCAACAAGACAAGACAAGATTAAGAACATGAAGGTTTCACATAATCTTCTCATCAACAACGCCAAGAAACTCCTTTCTCTTTCATTGAATTTTTGACAAAGTTGTACATAGTGAGAAAATGGAAGAACATATGAGAGGGAGGGAATAGAAGAAAATGTACTATTTCTTTTGCTTTAACTCTAAGTAGCAATCTCTCCATGAGCATTCAAAATTGACAACCCCTAAAAATGAGGCTGGTTCCATTACAATTTATAGACCATTAGAAGACTCTTCACCTACCCACCACATGGCCTTTCATTTATTCCTCTTATAACATGTGACTTTTTCATATTCCTAGGAATATAATTAAGTCCCCTTTTATAAATTAAGGGTGACTCATTACATTACAAACTAAAGTTGCATTTAAATGAATAAGACAAAATAGGAATAGGACAAAAATGAAAAGTGCAACCCCCTAATGAAGAAACAAAACATGGAGGGGGTAAAAGGGGGAAATGGAACAAGGAGGGAAGGGGGAGAGAAGAGAGAGAGGGAAAGAAGAAGAGGGGACTATTCTGATGAAGACCCTATCACTGATGGACTTTTGGAGAGCTCCTCGGGTGAAATCTCAATGCCTTTGAATTGCTTGTTGAACTTTGCCGTCGTAGGTGCCACTTTTTTAACTTGTGTGATGTGAACAATACTCAGTGATTTGATCCAACTTTCTGCTAGAGATTTAATGTTTCTCCATTACGAGTACCAAGATTAATGATCTTTTGTGGTGTTGGAAATGATTGCTCTTGTTACTGCTAGAGACTCCAAAGTATCTTCATTGAATGAGAATGGATCTTCGACCTCCTGACTAACTAGATCTTCAAAAGGCTTCAACAAATTGTCTATTAAAGTGTCTTTGTTCACTACTGGCACTCCTAGATTTTGTGCCTGAACATTGACATCCTTCAGCATATTTTCAACATCTTCCTCATATAAATCAAAATCTCCAATAGCGTGGTTCATCATTTCATAGTGAGCGACCAAAGTTTGAGCCCATATTTGAGACAAGTCATCTAATACTGAAGAGAATATGCCTTTAATTATTAAGAGGGGAGATTTGAATTTTCCCATCTCAATGACCTATGGATACACTTGATCACATTGATCCTTCTTTACTTCAATCCATTCTCATGCTATGATTATTTTCGTGGCCATAACATCCATGTACTTGAACAATGTCAACATTTTGGGAGCAACACCTTTTCTTTTTCTAGGATTATGTTTACCCACTTGTCATTTACTCTGCGTTGCATGGTGAACCCTTATGTTTTTCTGATAAACTCAAGGTTAAAGCTACTAATGGGAGTAACTTCTTCACCTGGAGAGAGGTGGAAACATTTGGGTCCAAAATTACTTGCCCGTATAAAGTGAGGGTCCTGTTATAGTCTTCTGGTTGGTCCAACTTCTCCTTGTACTCTTGATTTCTCGTGAGGAGGCAAGTGGAAAACTCCTAAAAAAATGAACATCACCCTCATGTATTACTGGGCCCAGGGGAATTTTATTCATCTCATATTTGGATAGGGTCATTTATTCGATGGGCTTGATTACCTTCGGCATGACTACCTCCACATACTGGTTACCCAAGGTGCCATTGAAAAAGCGAGAAGCCGCTTGAGCCAATTTTCCTTTCTTTCATTTGGCCATCAAGGCAATAGTCAAGAAATCAAGAACTATTACCTGTTGCATTATGTGAGCTTCCATTGTAATCATTTGTTTTACCCAAGGAAATATCTCTTTTTTTTTCAGCTTGGTATTTGGCAAGATGACAACTTATTGCTCCAAATGGGAAGGAACATCTTGTGTAGGCAGCGCCAATGCAACAACAGAAGACGAGGAGCTTGGGGATTGCTGAAGGGCTGAGAGGTGAACTGGGTCAATTTACCCTTGCTCTAAGTCAACTACAGGATCCTCCATTTTTCTCACCTTCTTATGCCACCTTTTATAGCGAGGGGCTTTTGGTTCCACTACTTTTCACTTCAATCTTTCTCCCGATTGAGCCAAACTAGGAGCTTTGTCTTTATCCTTGGAAGAAAAATGGTAAGATGTTTTATCTCTAGAGGGTAGGGAAGTTTCTGGATGTGATGAGAGCTACCCTCTTTCTCTTGAACCATTCTTTTGACCTTTTGATGACCACCTCAATGCGCTCCTTGATATCTCCTAACTCGTGAATACTCAAAACAACTTGGGGGAGAGGGAAGCTTTCTCTACTGGGTATTCTACATCATAAATTTTTATGCCATCCTCTTCAATACCATCTTCACACCATTTAATATTAGAATTTATCATTTGCTTGATCATCATCCTTTTGTGATCTGTCGACAATAAAAATCTGGATGTCTCTCTACAATTTCGACCTCTCCCTTATATAGGATGAAATAGGCCCCAATAGTAACCTCCCCACTCACCAATCACAATCAGTGATTAGCTTCTGATAGAACATAATGTCACCATTTTTTAATGCCTAGGCTGGTCGCATTTTCCTCATAATGTGGAGTACGATAACAATCAAAGTACAATGGGCCATATACATCTAAAAAGGGCCAATATTCATGTCCCTAGGTAAGTCGTCCGGTACTGTCCTAGGAATGATACAAACATAGCATTAGACCCCTTATGCATTTTTTCTAGGGTATTACAACTTAATTTAGGAAGTAGAAATACTTAATATTAAGCCAAATAAAGATTAAGGAGTAAGTGCTTTTAATATATTTTTTTTATTTTATTTGTAAATAGGCTAAAACTGTGGATACTAATTTATTATGACTTAAGGTCACCCTTATATTTTTCCTTTGGCCGATCGGGTTGACAAAATGGGCAGATAAGAGTCTTCGATTTGGAAAAGGGGACATTACAGTCAGAGTGGGGTAGGTGCTTAGCATATGGGAGAAGATAAGATTGGAGATTGCCTGTGGGGTTCTAGAGGTGAGATGAGGCTACCTCCCCTCATGTTCAAGATCAACTACAAGGATCCTCCACTATTCATGAAATATTCTTATCCAACCTTCTATAGCGAAGGAAGCTTCATGTTCCACTGCTTTCCTCTTTGAGCTTTCTCCTTGTTGAACCGAGATGGGAGCCATTAAGTCTTTGTTATTGGAAGAAGAATGGTAATATGCCATACCTCTAGAAGGAAAGGGAAGTGAAGTCAAATGAGACTTGAGAGAAGCCCTCATGGGTGAGATCCTGTAACAGTTCTCATGTGACCTCTTGATAACCTATTATGTGCATATCTTTAGATTTGTCATCCAAACTCGCGAACACTCCAAACAACTTGAGTCGAGAGGAGAATCTTTCACTTCCTGTTGTACTCTATATCATACATTTCCAGATTTCATCTTCCTAAACTAAAGGCCATGCCTCAGTACATAATCATAGCATTGAGGATTTTCTCGGTGAAGAATTCAACAATCAGTGCCGGATTGGTGATGACAGATCACATCCTTAGTATCTTGAGTAGTACTGAAATACATTTCACCGAGAAAATATTCAGATTTGATGGGGACATGGTTTAGATCAGGACAAGTGAAAAGTGTCTTGAAAATTATCATCCACGATGTAAAAAATGTTCCCTTGGTAATATTTGACCTGCATTTTCTAAATGGGGGAGACAGGGAAACTTCTCAGTGTTGGTCCCCCTTCTCGTTTTTACTTATTGACCTTGACCACACCAACGGATCCTTAAGGGACTCCAAGTAAATTGAAGGCAATCAACTTCTTCTTTCTATTCCTCAGACTTACTGATTGATATGAACCATGTGTGGACTACACATCTCAATTAGAATAATCATGTCACTCCATGTAGCATGGAAATCTCCATGGACCCAAGTTCAAAACCCGACACTACGTAAGTGTATGAGAACCGATGTTGAAAATTGTATGAAGTATGATCCATACCTTTTGATTACAAGATGCAGTGTTCTATGTGTAGACAATCCTTCGAATGTGGGTTACCCTCTAACAGTGTAACAACATACATTGGTGAAATCATCATTCACCTTTTAAAAGTGTCTATTACTTTCCTTATTTCAGTGACCTAGGTGCGGATATTTAAGCTTATCGTGTGTTCATGGAGCCTTTTGAGATACATTTTGAGTCCATAAGTGTTAGAGTTAATCCCCTGAATGGTCTTATGTGTTTCTAATGCATAGACCAAGTTATGAAGATCATGAAGAACTTCTTGGAAGATGACACCTTAGTAAAGTAACTAGCACGATGCAACACTTCACTTGATGATTTTCCCCAGAATAAAAATGTATTTATTTTTCCTTCAAGAGATTACAAGAATGCAGACAACCGTTACAAATGCAGTCATGAAAGTATCTTGGTTGCTCTCTTCTCCCATTACATCGGCTTCAGAGGGAATGATGGCATCTAATAAAAGCCCTCGTGAAATTCATTCACAAGAAAGAGTCTTCATGGCACACAAAGACGGATTCCTCCCTGTAGCTTCAACCATAAGCCAAGATTGAGGCCTTGATCAGGTATGATTCAGTTTTAGACCCACTGTCCCGATGCAACCTCCTTGGTGATCACTACCATGTTTCTCCTGATGGGAATTCACATTCTTTGAGATATTTCTTTTGGGTAAGCACTTGCCAAAGACTGAATTGTCGTCAGCTCTTATGGTTTATGGTATCTGAAATCATAGTGTCTGGGAGTAAGCCAATTTCCAAAATTGTATTTTGCACTGACACATGGGGTGGTTCCCCATTTCATATAATCCACTCGCAAAGACCTTTTCCTTCCACATAGGCTCTCTTGGTCTCACCCAACATTCTGGCTTTGAGGTCCTCTAGAGTCCATGTGGGTCAAACATCATTGTCACCTACACTGGAGTACTCTGATAAAAGATATCCAAAACAAGGCTCAAGGCCAGATAATTTGAACTTCATAATGATAAAATAAGTCAACAATATGAGTGAAAGTGGAGGATGATATGCAACTTCTTGCCCTCAACAATGAAACTTTCTATTTTTAGACCCTGGGATCCAAGAGCTACTATTTTGGGAAAGGTTACTTTTTGTCTTAGAAATCAGATTTTGTTGGATTTCCATCATCATGCTTGGAACACTCCTACAGAATTTTTTATTTCCATTTTTAGCATAACTTTCTATTTTTAGAATGTGCACCAATTTTGTTTTTTACTTTTTATTTTTTTTTTTTTGACAATTAAATCTCCTAGTTTTCCATTTTGGTGATTTTTGAGGGTTTATTGCTTTGAAGGGTTTTCACTATTTTGAGAAAAAATCTATTTATAGAAAGTATGGAGCATTTGAAGGCACTTACTATTTTTAGAAAGGTTTCCACACCTGCATGCCTTGACAAAAAAATCAGCTTCTCTAAATGGGTTTTTCTTCTGGATAATGTGTTCAAAATTTCTAGCTCAAACTCGTCTTCTAAATTGATTGGGAAATTGAAGAAGAAGAAACTAGGGACTAAGGAATATTTTAGGGTTTTCTACCATTAAAAAACTAGGAAACTCTATAAATTTTCTATTCATTGCTTATTACATTATAGGCACCTATGGGAGAGGGAGAGATGGTGAAAAATTTCACCTTTGAAACTTTAAGAATATCTAACTACCCATTTGTGAGATATGAGTTTTTCATGGTTTTTGGGCTATGGAGGCACTCTGGTGAAAAACAGGCATGGTGTCTATAGAAAAAAGCAATCCTTTGGCTTTTTGTTATCAGAAATGAACCTATTTTTATGGATGAAGGAGAAATGACATAAATGGAGAGGGGCATATGAGTTTTTAATAGTTTGTCTTCCAATAGTGAGTTTCTCGAGCACGCACGATAGAGAAACAACACGACAATTAGGGTTTTTACAAAACTTGGCATTTTAAAATTCCCTTTGGCTTGGGCGCATTTTTGTGTCATTGAACTGATTCCCAAGGGGATCCAGGACATATGGTGTCACAGAAAATTTCCCTCACCCTCAGCTTGACAAGTGGCGGATGAGGATTGGTCGGTGGAGGAGGGAGAAAAAGAATTTAAAAAGTCCCCCCATTTATTTGAAACTAGGTCATATTGAGGACCTAAAGAAGGGGCTAGGTCTTGGGCAGCATTTTATATGTCCCAATTGTCCCAAGGGGACATTCTTTGGACAGTAAGGTGCAAGAAAATGTCACCCCTCATGTCTTGGTGATTTACAAGTGGCAGATTGTTGATTTGCAGAGGCATGAGAGGAGAGGGGGACTGAAAAATGGCCTGCAGAGCACCTTCCCGAGGTCACATGAGGAATCAAGGGCCAAGTTGGGCCATGGGGCACATTTTTGTGTCCCAAATTTGTCCCCTACAGTTCTTGGATAAGACACAAGGTGTAAGAAAATGTTTCACTCTGACCATAAATTTGATGACAAGTGGCACAAAATGTGGGATTTGATTTTAGACAGAGAAGAGCTTCACAGGAAGGGTAATGCATCCTCGGGTCTTAACTGGATTGTTTGAGCTCTGCGTTGAGTGATCTTATGATGGTCTAGGGGGTCTATCTTGAATGGATGGGTGTAATTTATTTTAAATTTCCTTTGTGTCCCAAGGGTATGATCACATGTTGGTGCCTTCTGATTGGTATCCTTAACCTAGGAGATGACATGTGTCCCACCCCAGATAATTGATTCAAGTCCCAAAGCATACTTTTGAGAGAAGCTTGACTGAGAGACATCTTGAGAATCCAAAGTATTGATTTTAAGGAACTTATTTATATGATTTTGAGGAAAGGCAATATGGAATACCTAAGAATGATGGGATGGTTTCTCATTTCAAGAGATTCTTCCTAAAAACTCCCTCAAAAAAAGCCTTTTTTCTTAGGACTCGCAGGTAGTCCAAATGCATGTAGAAAGAAAATTATAGGAAGAAATTATTATGTCTTGTGAAGAATATGAAACCAACATCATCTAGAGCTATAAAATACCTTTCCAATGGTGTATTTTTTGACCTCCAAATCATTACAGAGCTCCTGGAATCACTTCTCAAAGCTCAAGTGTTGTTTTGAACTGCAAGCTCCTTCACTTTCAAACACCCGCTTTTGTTGAACTTGTCCCAAAAACTTTAAAACTTTCCAAAATATTCTAAAAATCTTTGAAAAATGTTCCTAGATCCTTAATACTAGTCTCTGATGGATTTGGGCCTTCAAATCCGCTCTGAAGGATGTGCACCTGCCTTACAAAGGCTAAAAATAGCCATTCCTAATCCTCTTGAAAAATTTGCTTTGAAAGGTACCATCTCAAAAGAACTTGAATGAAACTTGTTTTTCCCCTAAATCACCTATGGAAACAGGTTCACAAAACAACACATAGGACTACCTGGAAATGGTTAGGATAGGCCCGACACATGGATGGGTTGATCTAGAGGAGGGTCCGGGTGTAGACACCTAAATTTGGTTACATTCCCCTTAGAACCTGATCGGAGAACCAACTTAAACATGGACACCTAACCATGGCCCCCTTTCACCCCACATTAATATTAATTTAATTATTTTAATTAAATTAAATACCCATCCTCACAATATCCATTATTTTATTACCTTAATTGACCTAATTTCCACCTCACCTAGACACCTCATCCAACCACCTCACCCTAGACCTATTCTTGGCATGTTTCCATAAATAACAATAACTAAGTCTTACTTGCCTTAATGAGCTAAGATTTGGTCTAACCCTAAAATCAATGCCTAAGATTTCTCTAACCACATTCCCACTCATTAGAAGGGAAGCTTCCATTCTGATCTGCATGACAACAAACCAACTTGGCCCAAGAAATTAGAAAAATCTACCCATTTTAGTAAACCTAGGGAATCCCACCTTAACCGACACTGGTAAGATCTAAACCCATGTTGGTCAAGACAGAACCGTCATAGGTTACCATTTATTCACCTTAGCAACCTTGTTTGAGAGGTTGGCACATTCTGAGACCAGAGGAGAAGGAGATCAGAGCTGCATGCAAGTAGAACCAACATCTTTCTGTGCATCCAGACATCCAGAACCATCATCCAGACATATCTAGGAGCATTGCACCCACGGTAGCATTCCGGGAAGCACTACCACGGTACCAAACACCATTCCTCAAATCAACTGTCACCTCCATTCATCCATTAGACCTGCATCACATTGGTAAGTATTTTTAACCAGCATTTTCCATTTTCATTCTAGCTCATAGAGCTTTGTTACTTCTGTTATTAGTCTTCCTACTTTGCAACTCTCATTCCCATTATCTCCATAGCCTATCTTCCTGACAAACCAAAAACCTCTACCCCATCACCATTTAAATCACCCATCTCTGACTTTTTCCAACACCTCTCTAAGTGTACACTTAGCATTCCCACATACCTCACCATCCCCTTCTTTAGCCTCTATCAAATCCTAGATCAAACCACAATAAAGATTTATTGAAATTATCACCCAAGTACCGATGCCGGTTACCCATAACCATCTTTTAGTTCCCCTAAACCGTTCATTCGGTCATACAAGACTGACGTCGGTCTCTGTGTTTTATACCTTGCCCAGAAATAGAGCCAAACAACCTCCTACCAATTGACCTAAACAACCCAGAATCAAACCCTGACCAGACCGAGTACCTTAACAGTTGCCAACCCTTCAGATCTGACTATAGCCTAGCCTGTTGTATTAGATTTTCTTATTGTACTTGAATGAGATACCTAAATCATATCAACTACAGTAGGACTTTACTTATTTCTCACATTAATTTATTTTAAACAGTGGATTGACAGCCATCTAGGAAGTATCACACTTCCTAGAACTAGCATACACTAGGCAGTCCACTGTCATATATCATTTAACTTCTCTTTTGTGGTCTTGTTTTCTATTTCAGGTAGTTCCTCCTAGCCAAAAGGAAGCTCTCACAATCGGCACTGGATCGAGAAGTCAGAACACATGCAACAACCATCAACCAACCCATTTAATAGGTATTCCTCCTAGCCCATAACCTTATTTGTTTCGTCATTCAAAAACGTAAAGAAAATGGTGAAACATTTTGGCATGCCTGGTGGGACCCATCAAGGGTTCTATTGCATTTTCTTCATTTCTAGGTGAAATTTGTGTGTTTGTTTCCCTTTAAAAGGCTTACACAGTAATTTTCTTCCCTAGTAATCCTCTCTTCTTTCTAATTGCTCTAAAAGAAACATTTCTCTTGGTGCATTTAAAAGGAATCATTCTTCTTTCTTGCTTTTTGCATTTAGTGAAAGAGCATACCCTCTCCTATTCATCATTTGCTTCATCGAACGTAATATTTTCAATTTGGGCTTAAAATTGGTTGCATTACATTTTGATTTGTTGCACATTAAAATGAGGGCAACCTATATGCTGGAAGTCATGCCCAGCTGATGGTTGACACAAAGAATCGTAGAAAGCACATTCTCTCTCTCTCTCTCTCTCTCTCTCTCTCTCTCTGTGTCTTACCAAACTTGCACAAAATTGAAATATACACATCTTTCTTAAACAACATCTTACCTGGGAACACCTGTCAGTGATCACATGATCCGATAGGTAGGTACTCCCCAGCTCATTGCTTCTATCAAGTCATTATCTCAGAAGATGGCCCACCCCCACCATAACATACCTGAAACCTCTCCTTTTAGATATCCTTCTTTGTAGGAAGCCTTCCTCACCAAAAACTCTATTCTAAAATTCATGAGTCAGTCTTCTAAATAGCATAAGCTCAACACATTAAAAATCACTTGTTAGGTACATGTTTTTAGTGTTTGATTGACGTGCATTTTGAGGTGTGAGGATACGCTTCTCCATTTTTCCATTTTGTTGCCTTACACACTCCACAATCACAGTTGGAGTATTCTGACTTCTTCTGAGTGTGTCAGGACTTCATTGCATCATCTCCAGACCTCTGGGTTGATTATTTATCTCACTAAAATTCATAACAATCCATTTTTCTACATCTTTCCAATTTTCACAGTAACTGGCATCGGTTACCCCTGACCGGCATCATTTTTTCTTAACCAGCATCAGTTTGTTGTTCTTTTGGGTTAAATTGCCTAAAGAACCCTTGTTTCATTTTCTTTGTTGTCAGAGTTCCCGTGAGTCTCTGTACTCTCTTTGCTTTGATAAACAGTCATCATACAACTTGTTCATCTGACCATCACCAGTATTTTCCTCATTTGATAAAATTGTTCTTGTCTCATAGTAACCGACCTTGGTTACCCCTTAACCGGCATCGGTCATCCTTAACCGGTGTCGGTTACCCTGTATTGAACATCAACTGATATATTACCCAAATCTACCTATAGACACCTATTTTCTTCATTCTTACTACCCCCTGTGTCATCTACAAGATATATAATCACCTGATATATACTTATTCACATGGTGTTGACTCTCAATCAAGCTAATGCTCTTATATTTCACGCAAGTTGTCAACCACTCCCACCTAGTCCTTCACCACCCTCTGTCCTATCACCCATGGATCCAACCTTACCTACCACCATTGCTGCAGGTGACGAGGAATTTGCATGACTCCTTGATCAGAATCCCACAGTATTATAGTTCTACCTTTCCCACTCTTCCACCCAGGACTCCTCAGGTCAGTTGATATATGGCATGCATGTATCCATCTCTCCTACCCTTATTCCCACTTCTGCATCAGCCCCTAATAATGTGGCAATTACCTTCACCTACTTCACCCCCAGTGGTTTCACAGCTAGGACCCATACCCGCCATGACTGTTGCGTCTACAGTATCACTCGCACCTATAGTATCTGTTGTCCCCTCATCGACCACCCATACCATAACCCCATCCGCACCCATTATCTCACAAATACCCATTGCAACACAACACACTGTGGTGTCAGTGACCCCTACTCCATTCCAGAATCTTGTCCTCTCCATCCCACAAACACTACCCCCAATCGCTACTAGAGTCACTACGACCGTCCCACCTACATACACATACTATCAACAACCCCCTATCTCATCTATCACCCATTCTGGATACATGCCCACTATGTCGGTCCCCTATTCTCAACCTCCCTATTCGGCATCACCATACAATGGAATGTCACCCACGTCACAGGTTCAATACCAGCCCCCTTATGCCACAGGAGGAACCCTTCCATCACAACCTACCAATGACCTCATCAAATTGATGATGGAAATGATGCAGACACTGGAAGCATCAGTTTTGGGCTCACGCAATTCTCTCACCTATGATGAAATTTGTAATGATCCCAGTCATCCGTTTATCCCCATTCACCCATACCCTGTACATTGGGAAATGCCAAAATTCAACCATTTCAATAGTAAAGAAGACCCGCAGCAACATTTGCGGTCTTTCAAACATGGGTGTTACCTGATCACCCATGATGACACTTTACTCCTATGGACCTTCCCGATGTCCCTGACAGGACCTGCATTGGACTGGTATAGTGGGCTACCAAGACACTCCATCTACTCATTTAATCAAGTAGCCCAAGCCTTCTTAGATCACTTCTCCATCAACATTGTTAAGAAGGTTACCATGACTGATCTTTATTCCACACGACAGTACGACGATGAGTCTATCACTGACTTTGTCACTCGCTGACGTAGCCTAATTAACCAACTCACATTTCAACTACCTCAAACTGAACTCATAGTTATTTACTCGGGCTTGTGCAAGACACATCTCACCAACCCTGCAGGTGCATACTTTTCACACTTTTGACGAGGCATTCACCATGGCACAGAAATTGGAAATTCATGCTATCGAAGAGAAGAAAATTCAACTTCGTAACAAGAACATCACGTTCAAATCAAATGATGCTTCTTCATCTTCAAAACCCCAAAACAACTATTCAAAACCCAAAGGATCTACCAATTCCGTAGTTCTCAAAGGTTGGCTCCCCCTCATCAATCAAACCCAGCCAAACCTCCTTCTAATCTCTCTCCCATCCAAGCTTTCCAGTTTAGACGAGAACAATGAAAGTACACTTCGATAGGAGAATCTTATTCTTCTATTTTGGAAAATCTTGTTAAGGCTGGTGCCATTACCCTTCCACCTATAAAACCACATATTGGTTTTGACCCTGAGTGCCCCATGCCCGTGTGGTATAAGGAACATGACTTTTACAACTATCATCGTGTCAAAGGTCATAACGACAATAACTACATCACCTTCAAGAATATCATCCAAGAAATGTTAGACAACGGAGATCTAGTCTTGGATAGCCCGAATGCACCCGCTAACCAAAACCTACATATCTTCAAGAATCCATTCCCTAATCATGCCCCATCTTCCAACCAAGCTGGTGACACTTCAAACAATGATAGAAATGTCCATGAGGTCCATGTTATTTTTGATGACATACTAGTTACTTCCCAATTACCTCATGTTCCTTCCATAGATGAAATCTTAGCCTGAGCTCCCCTACCTACACAAGAACCTATTTCATCTACTCCTCCACCCATAGAGGAACCCCCTTCATTTTCTTCCTTCACAAGTGGAAGATCCTATAATTAGCATGCCACCTTTGACCCCTCAAATTTCTGAGCAATTGTTAGTGGCACCTCTCCTACTCATAAAAGAAACATGTCCATAACCTACACCATCATGAGGAGAGTAAACCTCATCTGGTCCATTCTCTCCTCTACACATGGAGGATCCTATAGAAATACCATTTCCTTTAGATGACCATTCACCATCGTACCTTTAGGATCCCGCTGATATACTTTCGTCTCTCTTACCCACAGAATCTGAGGCTATCCATTCCCCTGTGTCTCAAACACATTTTACGGGAATTGCAACTTGATCCACGTCGGTCCCACTTACAATGACACCATTTTCACACTTGGCTGATTGCCTGGACTATTTCGATAGAACCTTACTTTGGGGACGCCTTCTACTTCATGTTTCAACACAAATGCAATTGTCACTCGCTGACACCTCCACTATCTATCCAAAAGTGTTTTGAGTGACCAAACCAAACACAACCATGACTATTGCAACACCTTCCACATCACCACCCATGGCCCAACTCACACCTCTTCCCATAACCCAACATACATCTACACCCAAACACCTACCCATGCCTATATCATCTCCCTTACTAAACCTATCACTACCTTAGGGGTCATACCGACAGCTAGCCTTACTCACCCACCCATCAAATTAGATTTAGCCACATCTTCCAAAACTAACACTAAACTTACCCCGGCCCCTAAAAATAAGATCCAACCTCCTAGGCCTCATACACCAATCTCTCCTACCATGCCATTATCACATTCACCCCTTATGTCCATCGTAGGACCTCACCCCTTGACCCTTGCTAAGCAACCCCTGTCCACCGGTAAACCAAGAACACAACAACCCATTTTCTCATCACAGTCCTCTAATTTACCCAAGAGACCCACATAACTTCCGAACTCACCCATTACCTTCTTACCACCCATACCTCCACACCTGTCCATAACTTCTTCACTACCCATGACACTTTCTTCTCTTTCACTCACACCTCCTGCCCAACCTACACCACCCACCTCCACAACACCTCAGTTACCCCCGTGGGTAACCCTTCCTCTTCCACCATCTAATTTTCCCTCCACATCTCGTACACCGGTGTCACCTTTGCCCAAAAAGATGCAACCTAAAGCTAAAAATCCGTTACCCTTTAATAAGGTAGTTAGACCACCCAAACCTTCCATCACTAGCTCTTCTACCATGCCTGTACCCAAGTAGATGCGACCAAGACCTAAGACCACTTCACATACCAGACTATTAAACCAACCTTCCCCCCTCCTATAAATCCTCTTCCTCCATAATCAGCCATACCTACACCCAAACCCACATTCACCTCCCATTGTGATCCACTAGCAGGATCCTATGCCAAAATCTTAACCAATCTCCTTGAAACTTCCATCATCACATTACCACCTCTTAGACCTTACGACCCACTCAAACCCAAACCAAAACGGGTTTGACGAAACCAAAATTTGAACCTACCATCGTGTGCCAAGACACGATGTAGAGAAATGTAAGGATTTAAAAACCGCTCTTGTCTAATTGTGTCCTCTTGAAGAAAATTTTGACGACGATGATCTTCTTGATGAGGACCCCATTTCACCTTCACCAATTTCCACATATATTCTCCCATTACCTACTCAATGACCAAAATATCCACCCCCACAACTCTTTGATCCACCCTCGAGATTTGATATTAACATGGTTCATGTCAGAGAGTTAGCCAAGCCACCACCAAGATGCGAATGTGCCCTACTCATTTCACGAGGATCGTATCCCCCGCTAGGGGTTTTTCCCTCATGCTGCTATACCTTCCATGACACACCCTCTTCATCCACCTCCCCTCAGATTAACATGATCAACATTGCCACCCGTGCTCAGAAAGACAAGGGAAAGGAAAAAGAAACTGGCCCATCAACCAACCCTGTACCCAACATACCATCTGCACACATACCCAAAGTCACCATTCGAGGTCTTGCATATCCTATTTCTGACAGAGTCACACATTGCACAATGATAAAACAACTACATGAATACCCCCTCAAAATGTCTTTATATGACCCTCGTCCAAACCTCAGAGTTACATGATACATCATCAAGCCCTGATGGAGGTCCTCCAATCTATTGAAGTCTTACCAAATGACCCCACACCTGTAGCCTCCATCATTACCCCTCACCACGTAGCCTCTCTCACTAGATCATCACCTTCCTCTACACCTTCACCTACTTGCCAAGTGGCCACCCTCAGCTTTTCAGATGAAGAGATCACTCCCTTCCAGTCTGATGACCCCGACCCCACTCTTTTCATCTCCATCTTTATCGATAATATACGCATACGATGCATTATGATCAATGGTGGTGCTAGCATTAACATCATCTCCTCCCATGCATACGACCAAATGTGGATACCTACCAATTCCATACACTGTAACTTGGTTATGATGCACTCCTTCAATGATGCCATGACCTCTACCTTGGGTACCATTTTTCTCCATGTCCGCATGGGTCCCTGCATTGTCCCAGAACTTTTCTATGTCCTAGAAGGGGAGTTCTAGTATAACTTGTTGCACAAATGACCTTGGATCCAAGCCATGAGTTGTGTTCCTTTACCTTTACACCATTGCCTCAAATTTGAACACGAGGGACATAATTACACCATCCCTACTGACCCATCACCTTTCAAGACCTATAACATGTTATATCGGCCCAATGATGTGCTTGTACCAGTCAAGGCATCTGCCACTATCACTACTTCACCTTCACCCACAAGCCCATCCACCAAAACTGCCACTACCTCTGTTGCATCTAACCTTGCTATCCCCAC
Organism: Taxus chinensis; assembly: GCA_019776745.2. Classification (NCBI taxonomy): domain Eukaryota; kingdom Viridiplantae; phylum Streptophyta; class Pinopsida; order Cupressales; family Taxaceae; genus Taxus; species Taxus chinensis. Next base: position 653,588 of record JAHRHJ020000788.1, read on the forward strand.
TGCAGCTATAGCCTCTACTGTTGACGCACTTGTTTCCCCATCATCTAGCGATCCATCTATCCCCACTACCCATATACCAACTATTGATCCCTTAGAAGGTGTTTTACAACGCCTCACTCTGGGGGAATACCGCCTTTACAATATCGACACCTTCCTCACCCCACAAGAGTATGGGAATCTGTGTCAACATCCTAGCTACAACATCCGCATCAATGATGTTTTTCCTTATGGCCCTCCCCACCTTTGCACCAATCTAACGTATGGGGAACTTGAAATTTCCACCTATAAACCCAAACCTCCATCCCAAGCCCAATCATTTTTGGTTGACCTACACTCCCTCACTAAGTGCCATTTCACTCACACTTTCCTCCACTGATGCGTATGGAAAGGATTTTGCTTTGGCTTTTATGAATAGGGCTAACATTAAGTAATTTCACGTACCTCTCGTAAACACAAAGACCATAGTGGCATTGGTTTTGATGCTCCACCCTCCAATAAGGTTCACGTTGACCTCATCCAGGATGGGAAATCTTCCCCATCTCATTCACTCACATTACCATCTTCACCCGCGGAGTCCATAGATCCCAAATCTATTCCTCCTAACTTTATTTTTTTGTAAACACCATTTCCCTAGGACTGTTGACCTATCAACGCGATGGTAAAGCTCCCTCTTCTCTCCCATTCCTATATCCTGACATGATCGATGATGATACACCTTCTATTAACGTCATTCAATGTCAGGACGATGAGTCCATCCTCACCTACCTTGGTGTGAAAGACTCTTATATTCATCGGTCATTACCCTCTGAGATGTAAACCATGTTGAACGAATCGACCATCGAAATCAACATTAACACTCAGGATGACCCGTACACATTCTAAAGATCGGCCAATCCTTAGACGCTACCGAACAAGAATCCTTCACCTCTTTCCTTCGGGACCATAAAAATTCTTTTGCCTAGTCCTATGCCGATATGCCTGGTATCGACCCAAAAATTTTGGTCCACAATATCGTAACCACTCTTGATGCCAAACCTAGCAAACAAAAGCTGCGGAAAATACATCCTCGCATTTCTCTTCTGGTCAAAGAATAACTTTAGTGCTTTCTCTTAGTTTCCTTCATTCTACCCATTGATTATCCCCAATGGATTTCTAACATCGTTCCTGTCACAAAGGTGACTAGGGGAACTCCACATCTACATGGACTTCAGTGACCTCAACCTAGCCTGTCCTAAAGACGACTTTCCCCTACCAGGCATTGACCAACTAGTTGATCTCATAGTTGGCCATGAAATGCTATTGCTCATGGATGGTTTCTTGGGTTACAATCAAATATTACTAGCTCCAGAAGATCAACACAAGACTGCCTTCATCACCCCTTGGGGGACCTTCTGCTATTGAGTCATGCCTTTTGGCCTAAAAAATGCTGGTGCTACATATCAGCAAGCCATGACTTACATCTTCCATGACATCATGCATCACATATTGGAAGATTATGTAGATGATTTTCTTTCCAAATCTAAACATCAAACCGAACACCTTCCCGGTCCTTAAATTCATCTTTGACTACCTCATCAAGTATTGTGTTCGTCTTCAATCAAAGAAGTGTATCTTTACAGTACTTTCTAGAAAACTCCTGGGTTTCATCGTTTCTTTGCATGGAATAGAAGTCGATCTTGCTAAAGTCAAGGATATTTTCGAAATACCTCCACCCACTAATCTCTTTGAACTTCGAAGCCTACAAGGTAAGCTGCAATCCATTCATCATTTTATCTCACAACTTTCCAAATGTTGTCAACCATTTCATCATATTCTCAAGAAAGGATTCATTTCATTCAAATGGGATGATGAATGTCATAAAGCATTTGAGGCCTTAAAACAATACCTTCTTCAACCACTAGTGCTCATTCCTCCTAAAGATGACCAATCCGTTTTACCTATATATTTCTATCACTGACCATTCTTTAGGTGCCATGCTCACTCATCGCAACGAGCAACACAGAGAGCAAGCGGTTTAATAAATAAGCCGTACCATTCAATACTATGAAACTAAATATACCCACACCGAAAAACTTTGCTTAGCCTTAGTTTTCGTTGCCACCAAACTCCACCATTACCTACTCAATCACAAAACCTTCATCATTACTAATAATGACCCATTACAATATATGTACGTCAAACCCTATCAACATCAACGTGTCACACGGTGGCTTATGATACTTTTCGACCTTGACCTCGAATTCATTCATAAAAAATCCGTTAAGGGCTAGGCTATCACTGACCAACTGGCTAATGCACCTATTTCTGGGAATCAAAAATTTAACTTTGATTTCCTAGATGAGTCTATAGCTACCATTTCCCTAAACAAACCCGCTTACCAAATGAAACTCTTCTTCGATGGCTTCAAGTGTCACCATGGGGGTGGGGATGGTTTTATCCTCATTCCTCTTAAAGGTGAACCTATTCCTTTGTCTTTCAAACTCAATTTTTATTGTACAAACAATATTGTGGAATATGAAGCACTCGTATTGGGTCTTCAAGTTGCTTATGCCTTAGATGTTAAGACAATCAATATCTTTGGTGACTCTCATTTAGGTCATAAACCAAGTCAATGGTATATGCCAGTGTCGTAATGAGATCCTTGAAAAGTATAAGCATCACGTAGATATGATTTTGACCACCTTTGACCGTTACACACTTCAAACCACCCCACGTTCTACCAATAATTTTATAGATACCATGGCCTATTTGGCTTCTCAGATACCTGCTTCGCCTGCTAACTCTAAAATACTTTGTCACCATATAAAGGCTACAATCACCCTCTTATTTATTGTTATCACCAAATCACTGCACCCTCTGAATGGCCAAAATGTGAACAGGACGTTCGGTGTGATTGGGACACATGGGATCACCTCTCAAGCTGTGGGACTTGGGCTTGAGGTGAACCTTCAGAGAAGGCCGGATTCCTTTTCCTAAATTGAATGCTTTACTACTCCTAGTGTAATAAAATGACCATCGAATCCTAAGCTAACATCTTCATGAGTTTTAAGGAAAGAGATTTCGCAGAAATGAAACTATACTAAGGGTGGTGATGCACCAAATTAAGGGATGTTTAACATCTGGAAGGGTTAATGTGGGAGCGATGCTTGCATCATTGACCACCTTCACCTATCGCAACTTGAAAGGGTACAAAATACCACAAACCAGGGCAGATGTTCCTTCGTTAAACTTGAGTGTTCATAAGGATAGATCGAATTGGATTCGACACACAATTAATTGATCACGAGGAAACCACACATGCATATGTCAAACATCTATTTCTGCAACTAGGGATAATAATGACATAAATTAATACAGAAGGAAAATAGGGTTTTCACAACTGACATAAAAGATAATCGTATTATTCCTTCACAACATGAAATAAAGGTAAGATAATCATTCATACTAAGGAATCATAAATCCACAAAGTAACAACATATAGACATGGAACTTTTAAAACCAACAAGTTCAATGAATCAAAACTTTCCAATAAGGGAAAGATAAGGTCCAAAGTCTCCAGATTCCAACTAAGAGGAAGAAGGTTAATCTTAGAATCTCATAACATTCAACATTTTCTTTATCCTAAGCTTGAATTACCAACTCCTCTTCAAAGAAGGATAATCTAAAGGGGGACTAACAAGAAGCATCAACTATTTTTAATAAAAAACTTAAATCAATCTTTTACAGTTTTGCAACAACATTAACTACAAATAGTTGCTAAATATTCGAAATACATGTCATAACAACTACAATAGATTGTATTGTTCTTTACATGAATGAAGAGAATAAATTTAAAATGCAAGTATTACAAGCCCTCCTCATGAGAGGAGACAACATGCTGCAATTCTTTAATGAACCGTAACTCCATGCAAATAGTAGAAACCTACAACTTTTATAACTTTTTAAATGGCCATTCTTCAAGCTTTGGCCATGGTCATCCAAAAGCTACACCTCCAAAACCCATGAGAAAGCTAAAATGTTGTTCTACCTTCCAACCTATAGGCATCATTTACATGCTTTAAGGTGGACTCAATGAAGCGACATGCTAACCTCCCTCCAATTTCTTTATGGGAAAGAGGGAGAGGCGTAGTGATTCACTACATCTGCCGTCTGCATATGACTTATGTAATCTTGGTTGTCAATCTTTGAAGTGTATTGTCCACTATAGATGGTTCAGTCTATCTATGAACTTAGTGGCACAAGACCAGGTCGGTCAATAGAGTCACTAGTTGAAAGGGTTGGTGTCCACATTGTCAGGCTGCACCAAGTCCGTACACAACATTCCTTTAATCTGATCTTTAGGAAGAGCATCGATATTTTCATTAATCTATAATCATGCCATTGGCCCTATCAAACTTTTCTAAGATGTCGTTCAGGGCATTCCGTGATTTCCATCTTGTTGCTCCTCCAACTTACGTTGAGCAAATCTTGCACGACTTAACACCGGAATTCCAAGCCCTTTTCGATGTGCACATAATTATGTATTGCATCCTCGTATCAACTCTTCCTGATATGGTATCAAAGTTATTATTCGGTAAATGTGCACTCGTCTAATTTCAGTTGCATATTGCCAAATTTAATTTTTGGTTATTATGTGCTTCTTCATGAAAAGTTTTTGATCTACTTTTGGAAATGGTTGTTCTCGCAACTTTAACGATCGTTGTATATCTCAACTGCTTCCTTGATGTAAAGGGTTGGCTTCCTGCAAAGTTCTCTACATCCATGCAGGGTCACTGATCTCCCTTTTCCGGCTAGATCTAGCTAGTCTACAAGTCCATGATAGAGGAATATTATCAAATATAGACATAGGATCTTCATATCTTGTTTTATTAGTTGAGATTTTTAATTAAAAGTGATTTTTAAAGAAATTTTGTGTACTTTGCGCATCAGTGTATTAAGCATTCTCTGACCTTGGCTTTGCAGTTCATTCTAGTTGGTAGCCTTATCTTTGCTCCTATTCTCCTTCCAACTTGAGCCCCAAGAGCATTCTGCAAAGCTCGCTTGAGCTCCTTCATGAGTAAATTGTCTGGCAATGCATGAATTTGGAGATCCGATAATCTAATTTTTTGCTTTATGCATCGATTTGAGATTTGAGTTTTGCATTGCCTAATTGGATTTTTTACTGTTTTTCACCCGTTCTCCTTGCTGGGTTACATTTGGATCCAGACTTGACACGGTTCTTGGTTCTCATTGTGAGATGAGTCTGTTTGGCTTTATGCATCCAACTCATGCTGAGCCAATCTTATAACATTTCCTAGAGGCTGCCTTCGTCTTTTGCTTATGAGATTTGCCTAAACAGGCATTGCCTCAAGTTTTCTCTGTTTGTTTGATGTAGATGGAGCAATAGTATGTTTGTGACCTGAGTCTTTTGTTAAAACATGCATCACTTGAAATTCTAGTTGAGCTATTTTTGCTATGCGTTTTGTGTTTTTACATGGCATGATATTTTGAGGGACAAGTTTAGGTCTCTCCTTGTGCCAACGATGATTAGCTCTACCTTGTTTGGGATTACAAGTCAATGTCATTTTTAAAGCTTTTTGAACCTGTTTGAATTGGTGTGCACCCAACCTGCTTCCCCAACTGATAGAACTGTGTTTTGATTTTAGAATGCTTTGGCTCATAGAAGGGGCTGGGAACCCTACACATCTGTGCACGTCATACACCCTGTAAACTCTACACTTGGAGTCATTTCTCTCGCTCCGTCTGATCCGTTTCCTTCACTTAAAACCTACACATTACTCTCTTGCCTTCCTCACTACGACCTGGGATTCTCCATGACCCTGTTCTCCCCCCATTACACTCTACCTTGAATTTTCAACACATCAACTTGGTCCTCCTCTACATTGGTCTTCCAGCTGAGCACTTCAGCGAAGGCACCTTCGCGCCCCTCATCGATTAACTCGGTTGACCAAAATTTTTCAATTTACCTACTATGCCCTTAACCTATTGCTTGTATTAGGATATGAGTAGCCAACTTGTGGCTTACCATATCATTTTATTATATCATTTATACTTTCTCATGCTTAATAGGTCGGCCTTGGTGATGGCCATAACATATGAATAGTATATATAGGGGATTGTAGGTAGTATTTTATTATCATTTGAGCATTTGAGTCTTATTATATGGTTTGGAGGTTGCCCCCTCAAAGTGGCGAAGCTATTCTAATTGCATATTGAGATCATTATTCTGAAATATTGTGTTATTTGGTGTTTTATTGTTGCTCATAATCTGAATTATACAAGTAATTTCATTACAAGTGGTATCAGAGCTGCGATCTGGGCCAAAATTAGGGTAAAAACCCTAATTTTTTGTTTCCACCATATATTGCAAACAAAAGAGAATTGGTGGGACATGATTTTTACCAGATTTATGAAACATTTCAAGCCTAATTTGTACCAAAACCCTTTCAATTGTTTTAATTTATTTTGCAAAATGGTAGGGCCTTCCAAAGGGTTTTTCATAAAATAATTTAGGCTGCAAATTGTGAAAATTTTCAAATTTCTTTAGATAAAAATATGATAAAAAATTATTTGGATCTTGAAATATGAATTCGTATCGAAGGGATCCCAAACCCTATATTTTGACCTTGATCCCTAAATCCTACTAGGGTTGGCGGGGCCTTCAGGTTGAAAATATGCTCCATCAATCTGGGTATGAGTTGTGAAAAGGATGAGATAAATTGAGGAGTGGGAGATAGAAGTGGTAACTACAGATTCCTTAGGGTTAGGGTTTACTGCAATAGACCATAAGGTCAACTTGAGTTTAACCTATGAGACCTCGAGTCTAGGGTGTCCAATAAAGACGACATGGAAAGGATTGGAGGATTTCATACAAAAATTTAGTTCACATATAATGGGCCCAAATCATAATTCATATCAACCAAGGTGGATCTTTCAGCTGAAAATAATAGAAAAAATGAGCCAAGTTGGATCACTTCTCATAGACCGATCCAAATACAAACACTTATTCGCAACCACGTAACATGTTTCTGAAATTGGAGATGCGTAAATTTGATGGAAAGGATCCCCTAAATTGGATAAACCCTATATGGATAATTTCTTTGAGTTACATCAGATTCCATCAGGACAAAAGGTGACCTTAGCATATTTGTATCTAGAACCAAACCAATTCATTAGGTATCGATGGTTATGTGCTCAAAGGCAAAAGAATGGTCTCGGTGTTACATAGAAAGTCTTCATTAAAGTAGGTACAATTACACTATAGTTCTAATGTGTCAGAAAATTTCTTCAGCCAATTAGAAAAGTTGAGACATACATAATTTGTTAAGGAATTCATCAATTCTAAAACTTTATTTGCGGGTGGAAAATATTACAGAAGGAATCTGAATGACCTATTTCAGTCTTGATCATAAGGTGAGCCAAATTGAGTATGAGTTGTGAACTACTCATAACTTCATAAGATGGTAAGTTAGTTACCTGCCTCAATTATTTTATTTACCCATCTCCATTAATGCAAGTTATGATTACAGATAGTGGGACAGTCAAGTGCACAGGAAAGTGCCATAGTATCAAGATTTTGATGGGAGACTACATGTTAGACTCACTTATGTTTTCTATTTCTATGGGAGGGGCAGATATTGTTTTGGGTGTCCAATGGCTCACAACCTTAGGTATTATAGAGATGAATTTCCAAGAATTGTTCATGTGATTTCATTCAGATGGAAGGACAATACAATTGAATGGGATGGTAGCTAAGTCTCCACAGATTATTAGCTCTCATCAGATGCAGAAGGTTCTTAGAAAAGGAGTAGATGGATTTATAGCAAAGTTATTTTCCATAGAAGTACAAAATACAGAGTCTTCAATGCCACCCGATCTTTAGAAGATTGTTGATGCTCACTCATCTATTTTTGATGCAATTCCAAAGGGACTACCACCAGTTAGGGATCATGATCATGCCATTCAGTTGATTCTAGGGAGCCAAACACCTAACATCAGACCATACAGATACCCATATTCCCAGAAAAGTGAGATCGAGAAAATGGTTCAGGAAATGTTGAAGGCAGGTATCATCAGGCCTAGCCAGAGTGCATATTCTTCACCAGTGGTCATGGTACGTAAGAAGGATGAAACATGGAGGATGTGTCCAGATTATCGAGAACTCAACAAGTACACCATCAAAGATAAGTTTCCTATTCCAGTAATTGATGATTTACTTGATGAATTGCATGGTGCTATTTATTTCACAAAATTAGATCTTCATTCGGGGTACCATCAAATTAGAATAAAAGAGGAAGATGTTCATAAAATGGCTTTCAGGACTCATGAGGGCCATTATGAGTTTTTGGTAATGCCTTTTGGTCTTACAAATGCACCTTCAACCTTTCAAAGCTTGATGAACACTGTTTTCAGGCCATTTTAAAGGAAATTTTTATTAGTTTTCTTTGATGACATATTGATTTACAGTAAGACATGGGAAGAACACTTACAACATGTAAATAAAGTGTTGGAAGTTTTGGAGAAACATACTCTCTATGCAAATCCATCCAAATGTTCTTTTGGTGTACAAGAGGTAGAGTACTTGGGTCACATTGTATCCCATGAAGGCGTCAAAGTTGATCCTCAGAAGATCAAAGCTATGGTGGAATGGCCAAGGCCCAAAACTCTCAAAAATCTTCGTGGGTTCCTAGGACTAACAGGGTACTACAGAAGATTTGTGCGGGGATATGGTAGAATAGCAACCCCACTCACTGCATTGCTAAAGAAGGATGCCTTCCATTGGATAGACTTAGCCACTAAATCCTTTGAGCAGCTGAAGGAAGCCTTGTGCAACACCCCAGTTTTGGCTACTCCCAACTTCTCAAAAACCTTCATTGTTGAATGTGACGCTTCAGGATCAGGATTGGGAGTAGTTCTAATGCAAGAAGGAAGACCAATTGCATTTGAGAGTCACCAATTCAAAGGAAAATATCTACTCAAACCTGTCTATGAGAAAGAAATGATGGCTATTCTTCATGTGGTCAAGCAATGGAGGCCCTATCTCATGGGTAGACACTTCAAGGTAAAAACTGATCATGATAGTCTCAAATACTTTTTGGAGCAAAGGTTATCATCTGAGGAACAACAAAAGTGGGTAACAAAAATGTTGGGTTATGATTTTGAAATCATATACAAAAAGGGTAAAGAAAATGTAGTAGCTGATGCGTTGTCCAGAAGGGATACATCCGCAGATGCCTTACTATGTGGAATGTCCATGTTGACGGCCGATTGGGTGGATGAAGCAAGATTGGAATGGGATCAAGACAAGGATACACAATCTCTAATACAGAATATCAAGCAAGGATCTATGACATCTAACAAATTTGAGTGGAAAGGTAATGCCCTATGGTACAAGGACATGTTATACTTGAGTAAAGATTCTGAGTTGAAGCATAAGATTCTTGCAGAGCTACATGCCTCGCATGTTGGAGGACACTCTGGGTTTTTGAAGACATATCATAGAATAAAAAGAGAATTATTTTGGGAAGGACTCAAGGGGGATGTACAAAAGTTTGTATCAGAGTGTTTAGTGTGCCAACAGAACAAAGGGGAAACAATTAAGACACCAGGTCTGTTGCAACCCTTACCAATTCCTAGCCAGAGATGGGAGGAGGTCTCCATGGATTTCATCACTAGATTGCCTTGTTCAGAGGGTAAGAATGTTATTTTCGTGATTGTGGATAGGCTCACAAAATATGCCCATTTTTGTGCCCTATCACATCCATTTGCAGCTAGTACAGTCGCAACTATTTTTTGGAGACAGTTCAAAGGCTACATGGAACCCCAAAGATAATTGTAAGTGATCGTGATCCTATTTTCACAAGTAATTTTTGGATGGAATTATTTTCATGTTTGGGTACTCAGCTAGCTCACAGTTCATCTTATCATCCTCAAACTGATGGGAAAATGGAAGTGGTCAACAAATGCTTAGAGGGGTATCTACGTTGTTTTGTATCAGATAAGTAGGAAAGGTGGATTAAATGGCTACCACTTGCAGAATGGTGGTATAACACATCTTTTCATACCTCTTCTCAAATGACCCCATTTTTAGCATTATATGGTTACCATCCACCTTCTATCACTTCCTCCTTGAGGGTGCAAACTAAGGTCAGAGATGTTGAGGAACACATTCAACATCAACAATAGGTTTTGGCTAGTTTGAAGGAGAATTTAGCATTAGCACAAAACAAGGATGAAACAACAAGCAGATCAACACCGTAGTGAAAGACATTTTGAAATTGGTGACTGGGTTTTTGTACGTCTCCATCCTTACAAACAGATGTCCCTAAAGCAACAGAAAAAGGACAACAAACTTGCTCCTAAATATTATGGCCCTTATCAGGTTCTACAGAAAATTGGCAGTGTTGCTTATAAACTAGAGTTGCCTCCATCTTCACACATACACCCAGTATTCCATGTTTCATGCCTGAAGAAGGTTATTGGACAGAAATTTGAAGCCCAGACAGAGTTACCAGAACTTGACGAGGAAGGAAGAATCATTTTGGAGCCAGAGAAGATTCTGCAAACACGTACTAAGAGGCTGAGAACCAGAGACATTAAGGAATATCTGATCAAGTGGAAGAATCTGAGCATAGAAGATGCAACCTGGGAGGATGAAGGTTTTCTGCAGCAACATCCAGGATTATTCAACGTTGAGGACAACGTTGGTTTGAAGGGGAAGGGCATGCTACGCCCTTAACCTATTGCTTGTATTAGGATATGAGTAGCCGACTTGTGGCTTACCATATCATTTTATTATATCATTTATACTTTCTCATGCTTAATAGGTCGGCCTTGGTGATGGCCATAGCATATGAATAGTATATATAGGGGATTGTAGGTAGTAGTTCATTATCATTTGAGCATTTGAGTCTTATTATATGGTTTGGAGGTTGCTCCCCTCGAAGTGGCGAAGCTATTATAATTGCATATTGAGATCATTATTCTGAAATATTGTGTTATTTGGTGTTCTATTGCTGCTCATAATCTGAATTATACTAGTAATTTCATTGACAATGGTTGATTGACAATATTATCATTTTTGTATGCCTCATCTAAAACATCATAATTATCTTGCACCTCCATTAGGACATCGGCCAAGCCGAATTGCCGAACCTCATCCAAGGTCAACCTCTCATAATCTCTTTGTCGCATGATGTATTCATCCCCACAATGAATCCAAATATCTTCCAATTGGGACACGTGGGCACTGGACCGACCTGTTTCACCAAACTTACCCCAACAATCAAAATTAGTTCGTGGATGAAAGGTTCGCAAAGTCACTTCTGCCAATTTTGCATCCACATTTTTGGCCCTATGAATATTCAGGCATGTATATCTATCATTTGAAATAGGGAAATGCATTCCCGATTTGTGGCACTTGTTTTGAATTCAATGATAATCCAACAATTGTCTGACTAATTCCAGTAGAACCCATTTATCAGTGGGGCACCTTGGCAATTTGTTAGGGCACCTATAAATCCTGGAACCCGAATGTAAGTGAAAGCAGGGAACTACAAATAGATGGCTCCCCACTCACGCACCTCCTTGAAGGCTTCATAAAAAATCCTCCGGTTATATAACTCTTTGTCAAAATGGTAGAGGATGACAACAAAAGAAAGTGTCATTGACTTTGCAGAAATGCATGTTTCCCTCATCCAAAGTGAGTTGGGGATAAAATTCATATATTTGGGAAGTGTTGCGAACACCTCCGGTATTCAAACCAGTAAAATATCCCATAGCAACAACAACATACACTAGGAAGGATGTCATGTAGAAAGTCTTCATATATGAAACCCTGCCCAATTAATAACAAATGGAGCTACTAATATGCTCCCCCCATCGGATAAACTCATCGTTCTTCTTGACGGTGGTGATGTACAAAACATCCATTCTTGGAATTCCTTTGTAGAAGGGAGACCTAAAACTCTTCTCAGTAAGACAATAAGATCACTGACCTCCTGAATAAAATTTGACCGATGCATAATCTTGGGTAATTTTGGCAAATCTCTTGGCCAGATAAGTTTTCATCATGATTTTTGAGCATACTTCCTCTTCCTTGTCCCAGTGTCCCACTGCTAACTCTAGTGAAATTGTGGCATAATCTTGAACGTCGGGAAGTTGAGCAGATCTTCAAAGAAATCTGGGTCCAAATGGATTACTACCTTATCATCATTATCTATGACTGACATGGAGTCTTTGTCAAAGTGGGTTGTTGTGGTTAAAAAAAAAAAACTCTAGGCAATGCATGGATGTAGGAAAACCGGTAGCAAGGGCAAGCCCATTATCGTAGATGGCCTGCATCCATGATTTCTTGTTTAGAGCCTTTACTCTTTCCTACAAATCTAGAAAATCAATTTGCCCTAGGTCGGTGTCCCATATATTCCCTAAGTCGGAAGACAGGCAGGAGTGAGGAGCAATCCCAAGAAATGAGTCCTTCATTTTCTATTTTCCCTTTAAAGTGGAAGCAGACATCAAGCCCTATGTTTTGGAAGCCGAAGTTGGAGAAATTCAAGTGGGTTATCTACCATTGCAGTACGCCCAAATATTATTTTAAAAAGTTTGTCTATCAAACTTTATAATGAAGATTTTCCACAAATATCTTACACATTTAAGAGTGAAACGACTTGACTGATTCACCCACCCTAATGATTAGGGTGATCCCCCTCAGGATTGGCTATAAGCAACATATATATTTGTACCAGATAGTGATATCAGACTAAGAATGATCTGTGTTAATTAATTCTTCTGAATTGAATGAATGCAAGACACAACTCTGTAATTATTTAAAAAAAGACTAAGGAGTGAAGAGGAAGTGCTAGGTTAAAGTCTCAAAATTCTTAATACAAACTTTGCTTTATTACTATGGGGTTTTTCCTTTGGGTTTCCCCACTTAAATCTGGTATTATTGTCTTTATGAAAATAAAATGCCTATTTTCTTTCATCTCTTACTCGTTAAACTATGCAATTCACTATGTATTTAAGCTAATGTTGTATCTTCAATAACTTGCCCTGTCAATGTAATCTATAGTCTTCACCATTGAAAATGGTGGAACTGTAATTTGTCAATTCATACTTCCCTTAATAAATCTAACAAGAATAATGGTGAGATCAACACATGCGTGTGAGAGTGTCCACAATGAGACTTTTCCACGAGAGGAGACCTAAGTGTCAACATGAGAGGGAGAGAGCGAGAGGTTGTCAAATCCATTATTTTACCTCCTTGGTATACTCATGACACCCTATTGAATGTGCCATAAACGTCCAGATGGTTAGTAAATGCTAGCGAAGGATTCTTAATATGGCTGCAGGACAAAACCCTTCATTGCTTTTGGTCTTGAAACAACTCGTTTGGGTGAAGTTGCTTAAAATCCTTGAGACCAAAAAACCACTATAACTTCAATGGGTGATTTCTCAGTCTCATCATAGAACCAAGTCAGAGGAAGGTCTCAATGTCAGATCCTACAACCTCCTTACATAATATACCCTCTATATAATCACTAATTTTGGTTTTTTCCATCTCAATTTCGCACTTCTACACTATCATATTGTTTGCAAACGTGCCAAATTCATCTGTAGTTTGAGTTAGTATAAGGCTATATGATGGCTATATTCTCTGTAAATGGTAGCTCATGACACCAAAACGGCTATGCCAACATGTCCAAATGGATAGGTAAGCTCTCTAATGAAGTCCATCATCTTGGTGTGGGATGGTGTCATGTATTTATGGGCTTACCTTGTCTAGGGGTAATCACATTGATATTAATTCATCAGATCTTTGGTATTCTTCAATTGGCAGACTATCTTTCCCTTTCCATTCTACCCGTTTGATCTCACTCGTAATGGACAACGAACCTTTCTTAAAAGTGTCTCCCGTTATGTCATCATGGGTGGTCTTCTTTACAAGCCCAGCTTAGATGGATTTCTCTTACGATGCCTTACAAGTTCTGAAATTACCTACACCATTAAGGAAGTCCATGATGGAATTTTTGGAGGTCACTTTAGTGGTTTAGTTTTCGCAAAATGCATCCTTCGCCTTGGCTATTATTGGCCAAACCTAAACCATGATTGTTGTGATTATGTCAAATATGTGCATGAAATGCCAACATCATGCTAATCTCCATCACACACCTAGTCATGCCTTACAGGTCACATGAGACCTTTGGCCTTTCTCTCAATGGGGTTTGGATCTTGTCGGTGAGATCAATCCCCATTCTTCACAACGCCACCAGTATGGATCATAACTGCTACCAAATATTTCACTAAATGGGTAGAGGCCATTCCCCTCATTTCTACAAAATATGAGAAAATATGTGAATTCATCAACCATCACATCATTTTTCACTTTGGTGTTCCTCACTGCCTTATCACTGATAACGGAAAAGCAATTCAAAAACAAAACCCTACGTAAATATGTGATGCTTTTGGCATTCAACTCAGTTTCTCATCACCTTATTACCCGCAAACCAATGGTCAAGTTGAATCAACCAATAAAACCTTGAACGTAAAATTCTTATGAAAGTAGTCAATGATATTGGGAAGGGATTGGCATACGCACATTCCTTTCACTCTTGTGGGCTTATTAGCACTATTATTCACACTTCAACTGCTGCCACTCCTTTTTCTCTGGTCTACGGTACTGAGGTTGTCTTACCTCTCGAAGTCCAGATTCCATCTCTTTGTGTCTCACTACAAGACATGCTCAACGACGATGACTTTCACCAAGATTGTTTGGCACAACTTGAGTTATTAGATGAACATCATCTCAATGCTCTTGACCATCTCCAAATCTACCAAAAATGTATCAAACATGCCTATGAAAAACGTGTTCACGAATGAACCTTTCAGGTCAGTGACCTCATCCTAAAGGAAAATCAACATGTAACCAAAGAAGAGAAAATTAAACGGGGAAAATTTGCTCCTAATTGGCTTGGACCCTATATCGTTACCCATGCCTATGGATCAGGTGCTTATCATTTGTCTTCACTCGAAGGTAAACCCAAACCTGAGCCCCTTAATGCCTTGCATCTTCAACCATTCTATTGTTGACATCAAGTCCTATATCACTTTCTTTAGTTAATCGCTCGTCCCTTGAGCACCATTCACCTTCCATATTACCCATTTTGAGGATCCAGTGACTAAACAAGAATCATGTGATTACCTGTCACCTTTTAGCCTTGTCTTCAATATGAGTACCACAGCTCTAATCATAGCATGATTCTCATGGATACTTTTTCATCTTCTTCAAGATGGAATCCCATGGTCGTTCATCACTACCTACAAACCACCTCTTTCATAGTTAATCTTCTATGTGCTATGGTCTTGTCTTCTAAACAAGAACCTAATCTTCCTCTATAGTCTTGTCCATGACTTAAAGTCATCAAAAAAATAAAAAAATGGGATACAAATCCTTGAGTCAAACTTTTAGCAAAAGA
This sequence comes from Taxus chinensis, assembly GCA_019776745.2. Classification (NCBI taxonomy): domain Eukaryota; kingdom Viridiplantae; phylum Streptophyta; class Pinopsida; order Cupressales; family Taxaceae; genus Taxus; species Taxus chinensis. The sequence continues at coordinate 669,061 of JAHRHJ020000788.1, forward strand.
TGACTCCCTCAAAAGGGACATCTCTTCACTCTATCTCCACCACTATAAATAGACTGCTCCCTTAAAGGACAGCTATATAATAGTCATTACAAAAATCTCTAAAGAAATAAATATCCAGAAGCTTCCCGCATCGATCAGCTTCACGAAGACCTCAAGGAGATAATATACCCATCCCATATAGACTTCCTACATCGATCAGTCTATTAAAAAATATAAAAATTAAACAAATGAAGAAAAAGATAACTTTTTCATTATGGACTTGCCTATTTTGATCCTAGGTCTTGTTTGCCAAAAAACATGCTGTCGTACACTAAGTTACGTTAAACCACCTATTCTCACCTCCTTTCCTTTTTAGCCTAATTTCCTCTTTACTCAAGGGACTTGCCATACCGTGACATTTCGTGATCATGTGACTTTCTTCACCCTTAGAATAGTCCATTATGCAACGCCTTTAGGGTCTTATGTTCATAAGCCAATCTTTGGTATGGTAGACTCATTAGGGTTCTTATCAATTAAGCAGATCTTTTACCACCTCTTACCATTCGCTTTCCTCCTTACTTATTGATTATCCTATACAGGACCAGATCATCGACACCTATATTTAAAAATCAAAAATGCAACTCAAACTCAACCATGCCTATGACCTAAACTCAACCATGCCTAAGTGACCTAAACTATCAATCATGCCTATGACCTACACTCAATAAATGCCTAATTCACCTATGCCAACCCATTCTTCTACTTCATCATAATCTTCCCTAGCTTATGGGAGAACTACATTGGCCTGAGGTCCCATTTTCACCAAGGACTATGTAGGCAGCACTCTGAGGGCATGGGGACCTTGGAGGTTAGCTCAACCACTCTTTACCCTAACCAATTCCCCCCTTTCCCTTTCCTATTCACATTCTACCCTAGTTATTTTCCATTTTATATCAATAAATTGAAATTTAACCAAACAACTCACACAATTTAATCAATTATCCATTTATCAATCACATCCAATCACATCATTTCATCAAAACATTCACCATATATTCCACATATATTTCATAAATATTTCCTAAAATTTCATTAACATAACATTCATACCATCATCATTTTTTTTCCCATGCTACCAATAACGTGAACATTAAATTAAACCAAAACCTGACTCCAACCATGCCTAAACCAACCTGACTCCATCATGCCTAAACCAACCTGACTCCATCATGCCTAAACTCAACCTGACTCAATCCATGCCTAACTCAACAAACTAACTCAATCCCATGCCTAACCCGACAACCTGACTCCATCATGCCTAAACCAACCTTACTCCATCCATGCCTAAACTAGACCTAACTCAATCCATGCTTATGACCTGACTCCATCCATGTCTAAATGACCTGACTCCATCATGCCTAAACAAACCTGACTTGCCATCACATATACAATCTATCATACCTAATCGAAAGTACATATACACATCATGTCATAAACATCATCATACACCATCCATACTATAAATATCAACATCATATATAAATCATCCAAAATCTGTGTAACATGTATCTACATGTGCAGGCCATACATATACAAATCAATAATCGGTATCAATACAAAAAATCATCGGCATGCAGGCCAATATCTCCCATATACAAAACCTCACCATCTTCGATCTCTCCTGCACAGGCCTGTGTATATGATCATAAAATAACAAAAAATGGACTCTCATCTACAGTTGATGGCTCCTCACCTCATCTTTGACACGTAGACTCTGGTATCCACCATATATACTTGCCTTTAACCAACAAACCTAATCAAATAAAATACCACTGATAACCATCTACCACCTCACCCCTACAAACCTAATCGTACAAACCTAAACCATCCAACATATCCCCACATAATAAACCCCAAATCCTCTAAAGGCTAGTGGGGTAACCCCATCAACCACACCCTCAACACCCTAAACCCCAACCCCTCACCCTAACACCCTGAACATAAAACCCTTCAATGGTCCCTCAACCCTAACATAGCATACATCCCTCTCTACATCGGTAGCCTCACTCCTGACCAACACTAGTCAATGCTAAACCGGCATCAGATTTCGGTATCTGCAAATAGCATCGTCGGCCATACTCCTCACGACTGTGGGTCAGTGGCCTGTTACTCTGCCCAAACTTGAGGCCCTAATCCACCTACTAGCTGGCCCCATCCTGGATCTCCATGAGACACCTACCTACGGAAACTTTCACCTAAGTCCCACGTACTTCAACCATATTCAACCTACTTACTGACCTTTCCCCACTCGAGTGCCTGGTCATTCATTTTACCAAAAATTTCAAAATTCTAACCTCCCTGAACAATCAAGTGACCCTACTAACCCATTTCCTTTTTCTATATCTAACAACAATGACATAGAAAATCTTAGCCATATTACCTAGTCTCGGTGGTCGCCTCCATGGTGGCACTCTAGCCTATACCTGTGTTAGTGGTCCACCCAATCCCACTCTCTTGCCTCCACCATGTCCAAATCTACCTCGAATCTCTCCACCAATCCACTCACTCTACTTAATCTTGTGGACCCGTCTACCTGGTTCTCCTCTCACCACCTCGGATATCTCCACCTCACCTCAGGTACAATGTCCCGATGTACTTTCCTCTCAACACGGTTCCCAAAGCTCGTTCATGCTCTGTCATTTTCACAAAAGCCAAAAGCCTACAAATGAATCTGTATATACAGAATTTTTATTTTTATATACCCACATTGACCTTACATTATACCGACTGACTGATCAAGTCTTTGTGCCCTAGCCAACCGATGTTCGATTTACCTAACCGGAATCATTGTGTGCCCTACCTTGGACTACTTATTTACCCCTACTAGTACCTTTTGGAATCCCAGTTACTTTTGACCTCATGACCTTTACCCCATTTTGTCACCTTCATGACCCTTACCCACCCTTATTGAACCATACCTACAAACTCCAATCCTACATTACCTCTCCTTGTCCTTAATTACATTTAGGGACTTTTTATTTTACCCGTACCTCAGCCCTACCCATGTCGTGACCTAGCTACCTGGACTCAAAACATTATTAGTGACTTGTGAACTCATGTGCTCGCTATACCTTGCGACACTGTTACCCATGTTGTTTGACCTAATGACCTTACCTTGCCTATTATCATGTTGTTTATCTTGACCCAACCTTTGGTGTACCAGAACATACCTAAACGTTCCTGCACCTGACCTATGTTGTGTTTCCGCACCATATCATATGCCTTGGATACCAGAATCACTTCAACCTTATTCGGATAAACCTATTGACCTTGGATGATGTAGAGTTTGCAATCTCTTCAACTTGGAACCGTGTCGCAGTTTATACCGTGTGTGTGCGTTTGACTGCTACTACCTTTGACCCTAGTCTATTTACCTGTTTGCCTGTTTTTGACCTCTACCCCTTTCCCACATTCACCCACATTTATGCTCATTTTCCCTACATCCACCTTTTATCAAACCACTCACAACTTCCGTCTTCCACCTCACTAGTTCTTGGTTTGAGGGGGATCACACTTCACCCCACACATGGGACACCCACTTCTTATTTTTTTCAGCATCGCTTACCAATACAAGCTACGTGACAAAAAGGGGCAAAATGTAGACACCTAAATTTGGTTACATTCCCCTTAGTCCCCTGATCGGATAACCAACTTAAACATGGGCACCTAACCATGGCCCCCTTTATACCCCACATTAATAATTAATTTAATTATTTTAATTAAATTAAATACCCATCCTCACAATATCCATTAATTTTATTACCTTAATTGACCTAATTTCCACCTCACCTAGACATCTCATCCAACCACCTCATCCTAGACCTATTCTTGGCATGTTTCCATAACTAACAATAACTAAGTCTTACTTACTTTAATGAGCTAATATTTTGTCAAACCCTAAAATCAATCCCTAAGATTTCTCTAACCACATTCCCGATCATTAGAAGGGAAGCTTCCATTCTGATCCATGAAAACAAACACAACTTGGCCCAATAAATTAGAAAGATCTGCCCATTTTTAGTAAACCTAGGGAATCCCACCTTAACTGACGCCAGTTATACCTAAACTGACACCAGTCAAGATGGAACCAATCATCGCCTACCAGTTTATTCACCTTAGTAACCTTGTTGGAGAGGATGGAACCTTGTTCTGGGAGGTTGGCACATTTTGAGAGCAAGAGGATGAATGAGATCAGAGCTGCATGATAAGAAAAACCAGACATCTTTTTGTGCACCCAGGAATCCACAACCATCAACCAGGACAAATCTAGAGAGTATTGTATCCACGGTAAGCATTCCAGGAAGCACTACCACGGTACCAAACACCATTCTCTTCTAATTCAACTATCATCTCCATTCAGCCATCAAAGCTGTACTCATAGTAAGTATACCTGTTAACAAGAATTTAGTTCTAACTTTAGTATAAGTAGGCCTTGTTACCTCCGTTATTAGCAGTTTATACTTTGAACTGTCACTTCCTCACAATTTATCTACCCACGTACAAGTTTGATCCATTCCTTCTATCCACATCCACCATAATCAACCTGTACCTCGATTATCCTGGACACCACTATGAGTATATCTGATGACCTTCTCCAGACCTACACCCATCCACCCTTCCACCATATGTTTAGTTCCACTTTCAGATCCCCACAATCAGATTCTTATTAAATTCCTTTGACCCCTACCTTGACCGTTATCGAAAACCCACAGTAACCATTAGTTGGTTATCTTCTAAACCGTCATCGGTCATACCTAGACCGACGCATCGGTTTCTTTGTGTTTTGTACCTTTGCCAAGAACAGAGTTATCTTAACTTCTACCAATTGACTCTACACAACCCAGAATCACTTGACCCTGACCAGTTCCTAGTACTTTGACCCTGACAACTACCAACCCTTCAGATCTAACTATAGACCTAACATGTTATATTATATTTACTTACTTGTTATTGAATGAGACACCTAATTCATATCAACTACAGTAGGACTTTTCTTATTTCTTGCATTAATTTGTTTTAAACAATGGATTGATAGCCATCTAAGGAAGTATCACACTTCCCTAGAACTAGCATACACCAGGAAATCCACTATCATATATTATTTAACTATTATTTTGTTGTCTTGTTTTCTATTTCAGGTAGTTCATCCCAGCCAAAAGGAAGCTCTCACAATCGACACTGGGTCATAGAAGTCAGAACGCTGCGCACAACAACCATCAACTAACCTATTTAACAAGTATTCCTCCTATACCTTACCCTTATCTATTTCGTCATCCAAAAATGTAAAGAAAATGGTGAAACACCGGGAGGACTTACAATAAAAAATTTTGTACTAGGGTAAATTTGTCACACATTCAAGTATGAATTTCACCCTTGAAAAAAAAACATGACAACATGGTGATAACGAGGAAACTGTAAAAGGAGAAAGGGTAGTTACAAAAATCTAACTATGTGGTGTTGGGCCCTGTTGGAGCTCAAAATCGCACCCTTTCCTGAATCATGTGAAATCTAAAATTTTGGTCCAACATGGGACTGTCTCCGAGTGTGGGACTTGCAGTTTGAGACAGACCTCCAAAGAATGTCGGCTCCCTCTACCTATCTAACCTAATGTTAACACTACTCAGGTATAGCTAATCTAAAAATAACACATCCAAGAGACCAGGGTTAGAGAGATACATAAAGTAAAACCTAAGCTAAAATAGGAATTGATAGCACCAAAAAGAAGGGATGATCACTCTCCATGAGAAGAAGAAACAGGAAGGAAACAAAAGGAAGAGAGGGGCAGAAAGATGTGTCATAGATCTAACCTTGCACCTAAACTTCCATATCCATGCAACATTAGAAACAAACACAAAATGAAACCAGTGTACCATTTTAGTGGCTAATACTTCGTTACAATTCATGAATAGTTTTATTTTGATACTTTGGATTTAGATCATTTTGAGGGGAAAAGGTCACTTAATATTTTGTCTAACATTTTCTAGGTACAAGTTAATTTTTGAGGGTTGATTCACCATAGCCACGATTTACATTTTTAGCTTAAATTTTGATGGAATAAAATCAATTTTAATAATTATGCAAGAAAGTGAACATGTACTACAGATCGGTATCCTAATGCTATAATCTGATGGTTTCTACCAGACGAAAAGTGCGTGGTCTTTCAATTCATGGCATTTTTGTATGGATACCATTGATAAGTCATTTATATAGGGATATGCCAAGTACAATGGACTATGGTTCCATATTTTTAGGATAAGTCTGTGAAGATAGATCTTAAATGAAAGATTTGTATAGGCCCAAATCCACAGTGCAATTCAACCACCAACATGACCAATGACCATAGTTGTTTTTACGACAGACCAAACAATAAAACATGTTTATAGGGAAGAACGTGCCATCAAATTTGTAGATTTTAAGGAATTACGGCATGCAAAAAATTCATTACATTATTAATTATGAAAAGACATTGAACATGCTACACAGTTAAAATTCAAGGTCTGGAACTCCTCTATGGGAAGTCGAATGACCACTTTTGGCATGGTGTTGTCCATGGTTCAAAAGATGAGATCCTTCTGGACCTACAAGAATGATACGTAGAATCATACTTCTAAAGAAAGAAGGATAAGAGGAAGAGAAGAGGGTCCATTAATTTGCTTATATACTAGGAAGGCACCTAGATACCACTTCTAACCATGTTGACATCATCATATTACGTTTCACAGATTTTGACCTGGGATGGGTGTCAGCTTATCCTTAAATTTGCAAATTGGTGTAGTGTTTCAGGGTCTCAATTTCCAAATCTTTAAAAAAGGTTCTAGACTTTGAGTTGTTCCACACTTTATCTTTCAGTTGCTAATTGCAATTCTGTAACTTACAAGACTTGCAAGATTGTAAACTGACATTCTTTTACGTTTATTTTGTGACTTTCTAAACTTGAGATTTCATAACAGACTTATTAGAACTCATAGCAAGATACTTCAACTTTAGCAAATCAGTCACGTGAGCTCCTCACTCGTACTACCAAAATATCTCGTGGTTTTTACACCTTAATCATATTTGCACAACCTTACCTTTCCCATACTTTTATTAAAATCCTTATGAAGGACCTTATTTCCTCTCACTCAATTGTGTATTTTATCTTGGCGATACTTAGAATCCTAGGAAACATTCAAATAATAACAAACTTGGTTTTGAAGATGTTACATTGTTTCTTGACTTGCTCCACTGCGATTGTAGGTTTCTCTGAAAAATACCAGAAAGTCCTTATGTTGGGATGCAATTCCCTTGAATCACAATCACATATCTTGTACAACTTAACCAAAATGCAACGTACAAAGTTACTTTGTAGTTTCACCCCGAGTAATCTCCTATAGATTTAATGCTTTGAACTGTCAATTGGGGTAGGAAAACCCTACAAGAGACTGATTTTTTATCCATGGAATATTAAATTTCCTCAATGCCATATCCGCGCAGACTAACAACATACTTCTCTGTAAATGCAAATAAATCCACTACGCTTTGCAGATTGCCATCCTTAGTCCAATTTGGATTGATTCTCCCTTGTGAACATCATATACTTAGGAGAGCATGATGGAATACTTCATCACTGAAACTCCATGGAAGGATACTATGACTTAGTCTTAGTACGGATATTGAGTAACCACATGGCTAAGTCTCATTCTATGATAAGTTGTTTAAAATTACACGGTGGTGTACTTTTTGACAATAGTTAGGTGATCTCTAGGGGACATCTTCATACTAAAATCCACTTAAGTCTGGTATCCTTGAATAAGTTGTCCAAAATTAGGCATGGAATCAATGATAACTTTGAAGACAATTGATTTTGGTGACCTCTAGGGGATATATGTCTTTCTGGAGGTGCATGAAGACTTTACACTAGCACTGAACTTGATCCATTGTGGCATGGAGTTGAAAAAATATACACCTTGTAGAAAAACTCTAATCTATCTAACTTACCAAAACTTTCGTCCATAATTTAATCCTGTGTAACAAGGAACAAAAGGCCAAAACAAACTGACGTAAAAAAATGAAAATCATACATTCCCTAAACTAGACTATACATGCAAAAATGTGCACAGAGCACTTTTTTAAAATAATGAAAACCTAATATGTCTCCCACTCTAACCAAAACATACAAGGGAAGATAAAACAAAACCTAATATAATTGATTGGGAGAATTAGCTTCCCTTTCTTACAAAAATTGGACCATGTGATCAATTTCCAAATAAATGGTCACATGAGTGGGAGTGAAATGTCATTGTCTTGCACTTCCATTGTTTACTCAAAGTATCTCAGTCTAAAAGAGAATGGAATACCTCCTCAAGTTGATCTTGCATTTGGTTTCTAGGTGTTGCAAGCTGATCCTTTGATGTCTTGATGGTCTTCCTCATTCTCTAAAGTGAGCATGACTAGTGAAAACTCATAATTTGACTCCAAACCAAGCCAAGTATATAATTGGGAAAATGTTCTTTTGAATCTATTGGACTGATTTACATGGTTTTACCCAATCTTCTGTTCACATTTAGCTCCAAGAATAGGAGATAGTAGAGAAACTGTTCCTCTTCATTTGATACATTTGTGATATGATATGGGCTTGGTATTACTACTGCTCTATGTATTACATATTTGTTTCCAATTTAGGTGTGCGATTTTCCTTCATCTTCAATTTTATACCCTAGTTTAAGTTCTCTACCAGAAGTGAAGAAATTTCAAGGTATGTGGAGAAAATGCATGGGTCATTGCACTCAATTGTTTCACCTTTCTCACTTGGAAAATATTCTTCCTCAAACCCGTGGATGTCACAAGTGTTGAAAAATTTTTTCTCCTCAACCCATAATCTAAATTAATAAGTTTTCATCCATCAAAGTTACCTTCTCTATTTTTTCACTAGACTTCTCCCTTTACAGGATTTTCATCATTTTTCATCCTCCCAATCAAATTCACACCAATATTCAAATAAATATGTAGTTTTCATCCTTTGTGGAATTAGTTGGAGATGAGGCATTGGTAAGGGGTTGATTACTTGATTGCACTTGTTAGGAAGAAAATATGGCTTGGGCTCCAAGAACTTATGATTTGATCAATTGTGAAATCCAAATGATCCTAAAACATGATTCTGATCTCTATGAATTTCCTCCTATCCATGGAAGTAGAAAACATCATGATCTACCCACCTTGTATGATATCTTAATTTAGTGTGGGTTGGTAGAGCATTTAGGAAAGCATTTGGAACCTCACTGCGAGCTTCTCAAGGACATTATGACAAGGTTTAAAGAAGGTAGGTAATGCCTTGGGTGGAGATGGGAGGAATGAATTTTTAGATCATAGAGGATATTTTGGGCATGATAAACTTGTAGAGCACCAAATGAAGGACTAAGAAGTAAATGATCTTCCTATTTTTAGAATGGAATGATGGATTTTTATTGATTTTCACAAGGGGTAAGGATAATTTGAGATGGTGAGGGAAGAAAGGAAAATACCGGGATGGGTTTCCATTTCACCAACCTGAATGAGCATCTTGTCAGCTTGTAATGCAATTGACAAAATCCTAAGGAAGAGTGTTGTCTCCTAGGATTTGGATCAAAACAACTAAATCAACATCTAAGGACCTCAAATAATAAAAGAAAGCCATACCTTGTGAGGGTATGAATTCTTGAGGGATTCTGAGCCATGTCCTTAAGAATATGATGTTGAAGTATGAGATATACTCCATTGAATCTCATTGTATTTTATTGAGGTGTTCCATGAGAGAAATGACATCTGCATTCTCCTTGAACCAGTTGTGTAGTTGTTCTCCTAGCTGATCTCATGTGAAAATTGATTGAGGAGCCAATGATTATGTACCAATCTCATTCTTTACCTCTGAATTATGAAACAAGAATTCTAAGGGCAATGTTCTCTTCTTTGATGTTGTGAATGACACAATGGTTTGCTATATATTGAATGTGATCAATAGGATATTGATATCCATTTCCATGAAAAGGAGATAGGGTTTTTAGGACTATTTTTGGGATATCATCCACTATTGCTACAAATGAAGGGGGATAGAAATGAAATGATAGAATGGATGATCTCTTTGGAGATCCATGAGAGAAATGAAAACATGAAAATGAGTGGAAAGGAGAAGGGAATACTCTACAAACTCAAAGAATGGGTTTCTTGAACAAGTGGAGTCACCATATGTGCTTGGAAAATTGCCTCCAAAGGATGGATAGATCACCAAGAACACATCAAAATTGATGATATGAAGTTGTAGAGCTCTTCAAATCCTTGTCCCACCGAGGTATGCCAAAATTGTTAGATGCAAAAAAAATTACACCCTATGAATGATCATGAATGAAGCATTAAGAACTTTTGGGCCAATATGGGACTATCTCTAAGTGTGGGACTTGTGGCTTGAGACAGACCTTCAGAGAAGGTTGGCTTCCTCTATTTATGTGGGTAAGGAGAATATGAATAACACATACCTAATATAATGTTAATTCTATTCCTAATCCTACAACTAACCTAACTAAAACATTCCAAGGGAACTAGAAAGAGGGAGGAAAGAGATGCAAAAAGTTAAATCCTAAGCTAAAAGGGGCGGTGATAGCACCGAAAAAATAAGGGGTGATCACTCTCCACAAGGGGGAAGAAAAGGCAATAAAATATGGGGAAGTAAGAGGAGAGGAACATGCCAAATGTGCCACATACCAATACCTACATAACCTAACCCCTTCTGCACATTTAGAAAAACATAAAAAATGGAGAAACCTACAAAGTATGCAACACACATCAACATACCAAAGAGGGAGAAGAGGTAAGAATGAAAAAATGAGTATGAGGGTAGAAAGATATCCACAAATAACATGAGATTTATTTCTTAAATGATGCATACGATCATGTTACATCCATGACAAAAGGAAAAAATACATTGACAAAGACCAAATCATGAGGTCTAAAACTCATGGGAATTTAGCACACCATTTTGGCATGGCGTCCATTACAATAAAATAAGGGATTTATTTTACAATTCCCATATGTTCCATATTTATAGAGAATAAGAAGAAGAAGAGAGAAGGAGAATGAGAGGTTGACTCTAACATGAGAGATTCAACCACCAAGGACCAATCGCTATAGATGTATCCTACAGAGAAGTGTGTCTTCTTCACATGGCTCAAATTGCATGCTATCAGATTTGTAAGTCAAGGAAGACAACACCTATACTCCATTAATTTATAGTTAGTTAAGTGGTCGGTAAGCATTGATTTTCCAATTAAGTATGGATCTTATGTGTAATCCGCAGACTTTTGATGATTATGATGGTTTCTCGTGGCTTTCACACCTCTTAAGATGATATGTAGAATCATTTCTGACCCTCATACAATAAATTAAACCATTAACACTCTGCTCCTCTCATCACGTACAATTTTTAAGTGTTGACATGTATGTTTGTCACATTCTGCAGCATCCAACCTCATTCACGTGGCTATTCCTTATTGTGCATATTTGGATTTTTGGATGGTTCCCACCTCATCTCCTACCACATCTTTGAAAACTTATGCACTTTACCTTCACACTTTATCGATACACCATGGAGGTATTATTTCTTCTTTCACGACACTTTATGTGCAACTATGTTCCTTTGTTTTGCGGCCATACAAGAACCCACAAAATCGATTCAATTGAGAAACATGCAGAACATAAGTTAGTGTCTCGCGATTTCCAACCTTATTCACATTTAAACTTCATTTTTTCCCATGTGGTGCCTTGCACCACCATCTTCCTCTATATCTCATCTTTTAACTTGGCGGACTTCATCCTTGGTTTCGTGGATTCAATAAACTTCGTGAGATGTTATGTTTTTTTATTCCACGTGACACTATGTTTCTGTATTGTGAGGCACTAAGATTATTCACATTTCTTTACTTTGAGGATCTCATGCTTATCATATTTTCTAAATTTTCACATGCATGTGAACCCCGCAATATGTTGGCTTTCTTTTGACCCACAAGAGAATGATTTAGTGTCATGGAGGTCTAATTTCATCAAGAACCCACCTAAGTTTTGAGTTCCTCTCCTTCGTGACGTGGGTTAGGAGAATCCATGGAACACCAAGTTCCTTCCCTCCATCTCCAGAAAAAAACAATGCCTAGCACCTGACCAAATACAAGCCCAACTCCAAACCAATTTTAAAAATTTGCCCAAGTCTAAGGTGATGTTCCCTTTTTGCTGTGGGTTAGGAGAACCCGCAAAACACTATGTGATTGCACTCCATGGGATACTAACTTAGTCTTTCGCAGATTTCCTGAGAAAAAAATGGCTAAGTTAGTTTTTGATGGGTTTTCCTAAATTACAAGGGGGTACAATTTGGGTCAATATGCCCCTTAACCTCCCATGGGACGTCTATGAAGGGACACCAAACAAACTGTAAATTCATAGAAGCTACAATGGATCATACTGGTGAAAAGGTTCAGGGGGGATTCGATGGAGTTTGAGATATTTTGCTTGGTTTGCCTAGGGATGTAGATAGGGATGTTTCAACGTCGCATTTTAAACAAGAGATTATCCCTCAAAACATGTTAGATGAGGAATGTAGGAATTTGGAGAACCTAGTGCTCTTAGGGAAACTCCATGTGATGTCTTCGAAATGGTGGTTTTTGGAATCAACGTTGTTGAAGACCCAACAAGGTTTCCATAAAAATAACCTTAGATACTTGGTAAAAGGTTGATTTATTGTAAAATTTGAGTCTTCAAAAGATAGACAGGTTCTTAGCTCAAAATTGGTTTTTTAGAGAAGAAAGATCTTCGTGTAACCATGATGAAATAATTTTATGAAATAATTTTTTTTAGGTATGGAATTATGTTGGATCAAACTATATTATCTAACTCTAGAATATTGGTGGCATGATATATTTTAGAGGACTTGTGAAGCCATGAGAGGTTTTTGTTAATTAGATCCCAAATCTTTTAGGACATATTCCTTTTTGGTGCGTATGCAAGTTAGGGTCGATAGTAGCAAATGTCTCCATTGAGGTGTAATTTTGAATATAAATGGGAAATAATTTGTTCAACCAATTAAATATGAAGTTTTGAAAATTCTCCGACATGAACCACCAAGGCCTAGGGGACATATTTTCACATGCCTTGCTCTTATCCATCTTTTTCGTCAATTGGGTCAAAAAGGGTATTTGGGTACAAAACAAGTTTGGAAAAAGAGACAATGATTGAAAGATACTAAAGACACTATATAAAGGGAAATAAGTATTAGGGAGAAAAAAGGTAAACATTTTTGGTTCTACTCATTGTCAGTCAAACATAGAAGGTGCTTCCAAAATCCAAACATAAAAGGTGCTTCCAAAAAAGCCAAGTTTTCAAAAAGAGGAAAGGAGCAGAAGGAGGAATATGTTGAGCATACATAACTTGAATGAGTATGCTTACAAAAGGAAGAACCAATATAGTTGGAGTGTGCATGTATTATTGAGACCTTAAAATGTAAGAATGATCCCCAACCTATATCAGAAGTAGCTATGAAAATGGTGGACCCTCGTCACAGTAGGTTGGATATAAAAGAAGCTAAAGGTTTGAATCCATAAGACCTTTGGTGAATTGGCAACATTCAAAGCTTGGAAGTGAAAATGACCCATGTGGAATCTAGATCTTGTGCACAAGGCCACAAATTACAAGTGATTCCTACAAATTCTATTTCCCAAACTAGAGTGGAAAATAATGACACGTCGATGTCATCTCCAAAGGGAAAAAGGGGGAAAAAGTCAATGTTGGAAAAATTGGTTGAAGAATCATTGGAGGTAGTAAAAATGGGGTGTTAAAATATTGTGGTAGAAATTTTCTCTACCACAAGAAGGAAACTGTTCATATGATGAGGTGTTGCCTCCTTATTCCAGCCCAAATCTTGAGATTAATTCTAGAAGAGTATGTAAAGTAGGGCTGAAGAAGTAATAGAAATACAAAAGAAGATTTATAAAATGAGTATTTTGAGTACTCAAAGGGGTGAAAAAATAAAATAATATGGTTATAGAGAATATAGAATTAGATAAGGTTGGAGTTTCACTGTTCAGTCACGTCAGTCATACCCACTAATTCATTAGTACAACCAAACAATTTTAGGTAGAATGGAAAGGCTTTAACTATTAACTTACATGTAAAAGCTTAGAAATTCTTCAAAAACCCTCGGAAATGCAAAATACTAAAAATTGTTAAAAATAGATTTTCTGGAATTTCCAAAAATCTAGTTATGGAGTTTTGCAATGAGATACTATTGTGTTATATAAAATTTGTTGTACCTCACTCAACGCGAGTTATAAAATGGAAAAAGATGATCAAATATCTTGAATAAATAAGATAAATGTAACAAAGGTGGTAATATATATTTTGGTTTAAAGTTGTTTAGTTCTTCGGTGGTTATAATTACCCGAAACAAAAGTAACATGACTAAGTCACAAAAAATGGCGAAGCTGCACCCAACCACAATCACAAACAACATGGGGGATTAAATCAAATTTTCACGTTGTTATTACAGTGACATAAATGCAAACCTAAGGGACGGAGAGTCAGCTTAACGCCACTTCCACGAGTTAAACAATTTATGGTTATTTTAATAAGCCTCAATGATAAACCTATCGTGACAGGGGGTATGATCAAAACTCCACTTGCGATACAAATTATCACGCAGGAAAGAAAGGGTGAGTTCAAGAGTTTATATTTCGGTAAATTGTAATTTTATTTCAAAAATGGCCAATGGTTTTACGGGAGGTCAAAATAACCATAATGGTCATGGGTCCTATTTTGCCTCCAAAACAGGCTCATGCCCTCGAATAATAACACGCGAGTAAGAAAAATATTTAGTTTATTTAAACCTTGTGCTAAAGGAATCCTACCAATAAAAGCTAAGCCAATTATAAAAATCAAGACATCTAAATTAAATTTACCCGTCAAGTTAAAATCACCAAAAAAAAAAACCTAAGTCACTAATTAATATAACCATATTAAAATATCGTATAAAAATTAAAACACCCTCAACACCTAAGTTGTATGCACACTTAACCATACCCCTAAGATTTGATTTAATCTCCATCGTAGGATTAAATCTAACCTAAACTAAAAAAAGGTGAGGATATAGTTGTAAAACCTAAGTTTTAATTCATTTCTTTCTTCTTCTTCATTCGGGTCTCTCCATTTTTTTTGTTTTTGCAGGTATGAAGAGATCATGAAGAACTCAACCAAAATACGGTTTCAAGGCCAAGCTACTCATTTATTCAACAGTGACAAATCATAGAGATCTAAAAATTTTTATATTGGCAAAGTTATTGGCTTATTATTTTCATTTTTTAATTAAAAACTCATACCCAGGGTAAGATTTTGAGAAAACTTATTTAATTTACAAGGATACGAAGATACATTTTATTATATGTATTGGTAGATATATTTCTCTTGACACACACACACACACACACACACACACACGGTTTAAAGTGTTGCCTGCACTGTGCAATGGCAACAACATAGAAGAAAGATTGAATGGCTTGAGCACGAGGGGGTGGCCAATGGTCATGGCCCTCCCCTTAATATATATATATAATTTAAAAACATTTCATTCTCGGCCATATATGACCTCTCCATAAAAAATTTCATTTTTTAAAAAAAACGTAACACATACATACATACATACGTACGTACGTACGTACATACATACATAAGCCACAATAGCTTATATGGTAACAACCATATTTACAAAGGTTCTCTAACTTATTTATTTCAAACACATTTACATTTTTATTCTGGTAATACCCAAAAATGAGTTTTCTAACTTGTTTCTTTCAAACACATTTACATTTTTATTCTAGTAATACCATATCCGTAATAAGTTTTGCTAATTTATTTAGTAGAGAAGACATCATTTTAAATCACACACACACACACACACACACACACACACACACACACACACACACACACACACACACACACACACACACACACAAACGCGCGCGCGCGCGCGCATACACACACACATATACATATATATACATATACATATATGTACATATACATATATATGTTTGCTAACACAATTAATGTTATCTTATAACCAAGAATTAGAAAGAAGATGGTTTCTTTGAACAATAACACAACAGTTAACTATACACAAGGAGAAGTATTATTTCCAAGTTTATAAGCAACGATATCTTGCTGATTTTAAAACTAGAATTACACAAGAAGTTTAGAATTAAAATTCAAAACAAGAGGAAATATTTAAACATGGAATATTAATTTAACATTTAAACAACAACCCTTTTTCCACACATACAATTTGGCAATAAACAACAAAATTGAATGCATATAATTTATTTTCCTTAGTTGAATTCTTCATTTCAAAGGAAGGATACACAAACAAATATTGAAATGAGGTACTTTATAACTTGCAAATTTAAGTAACCTTTAACAATTGCAACAACATTTTCAACAATGGTTTCAACTATTCAATTTACATGTCTTAACAATTATAACAAAATAATTTTTCCATCTCATACTAAAAGAATATGATAAAATGCAAGTACAACAAACCCTCCTCACAAGAGGAGACAACATGCCAAATTTTTGGCTCAAGAACACAAATAATATTACAACTCCAAAATTGTAACTTTGCATCATCTAGGCCACTCCATTTAGCTCCCAAACAATAATGCAAAGGGCCTTCAAATCACAAGAAAGATGTCAGGTTGACTACCCAACCAATCGGCATCATTACATGCCACTAAGGAGTCCAAGGTGACATGCTAGCCTCCCCCCAAGCCCATGGGAAAGAGATAACTAACACACATCACTTAGCACATAGGAAGGATTTGGGTGCACACAATATTTTAAACTTCATTAAAATATTTTCAAAAACACAATGCAACAAAGAAAACTTGCTAAGAAGCTCTATGCTTCTAGCTTTGGGAAGAGAGAATGGGAATCCCAAATTCATACTACCATATAACTGATATAATCTAAAATGGATTAAACCTTATTTCAGAGTAACTACTATAATTAATAATATACAAGTGATAAATTATAGTAAAACAAAAACAATAAAAATGCAATAATATGAAACCCTAAGTAGATGAGAGAGGGAAGATGACTTAACTGATTACGAGCAACCTAAAGATGATCTAGGTTGAGAAACTGCTGGAACAAACTAGAAAGAGTGTTGGGAAGGCTCATCGAGGGTTTTGAGACTAAAAACTGCATAGGAAAAAAACGTTCACGGGAGGACATGAGTGACTAGGAGTTAGTGACTGATCTGGGCACAAGTGTCCACTTATATGCTCAGGTTTTGGTCTTTTTTGGGCTGAGAGAGTTTTGATGTTGTTCCTCTTTTGTCACTTTGGTTTTGCTCCAATGTCATTTGTCATACCTGTAACCTGAAAAATAGATAACTAGATGCACATGCTCACAACCACATCAAACCTAATAAAGAAGATGTAAAATGGGGAGTCATCTGAAGAGTGATATTACGACCGAGCATTGCACTGCATCTCAGAGTCCATGTAGTTCTGTGTGTAATGATGCTCTATGTTACCCTTGTGTAAGTTGCACTATGATAGTGGGCTAGATTCTAGATTGCTCCAAGTATGTAAATGTGTGAGATTGAATAAAATGAACTTCCCCTCCTATGCTGTGTATGCAAACTAATGTAGCCCTTGTCCCTTGTATGGATGTGCTAGATGTATTATCTTGTGCCTTTGATGTAAGCTTAGGTGATAATAGATAATGTTTAGTGCTTGGCCCCCTATTTAAGAGCAATAACTAAGTATATATATGATTCCCTTGTTTGAATTTTGTAATTGACAATTGAAAGGCTGACCCAAAGTTTTAAAAGGTGACCAAAAGGAGAAAAAGACCCAAAAAATTAGGAAAGAGAGGGAGAGGGTTGAGAGTGCACCTAGAAGGGACATGAACCCCATGGGGCGCTAGTTTCTGAGGCCATAAAAGATAAATCATTCAAGTACCGACAAAGCCTGTAAGGTGTGTAAGGCTAGTAAGAATGCAAGAGATAAAACAAAAAGGCCAAAAGGAGTTGTCAACCACTAGTTTTCTTGCTTAGGAATCATGTATACATTAGTGCATATATTTTGTGTCTACAATAATCATGTTAAAACAATCATAAAATCCCTTATCTCTACATTTTTTATCAACTCCTTAACTCTCCAAATATCCCCTTATCTCTCCAAAACTCCCCCGAGAAGGATTTTTAAACTTTAAAGTTTCCTCATTTAGGGTAGGGATGAATTTCCAACCCAAATTTAAATCCATCCCTACCTAAAAACCAAATGTAGGATGGTTCCCAAATAGAGAGGAGGAAAATTCCTCCCTCTTCCTAAACAATCTCTAAAAACCCACACCCCTTAAGGGTGGGTGGAGCAACAATGAAAGAAACACAACATTCCTTTTCCATAACTAACCATACAAACAACATGCAATGAAAAATCAATTAAAACATAATTATACAATATCCTACCTTGTACTCCACAAGATAATTCCAAGAATTCTTTCCAAAAGAGCTCAAGTCTCCACCGAGCTTTCAAGCTTTCCCCCAAAATGACTAAGTAAAGAACCCCATCCAAAAGGATGTGAGGGGTTATAAAGGAAAGAGGTTACCTAAGACAAGAAATGGGAGGGTGAAAAATGTCACCCTCCATCCAAAAACCAAATCCAATTCCGTTATCCACAAAAATTGCATCTAAAGCATGAAATGAAGTGAAAAATTCAAAATTAGCCCAAAGCAATCATTAGAGGATTTCCCCAAAATTCTGTACATTCCCAAAATCAAAGTTCCCATAATATGAAGTGTGTGGTGAGTGGTAAAATGAGCCAATGGGTCTCATCTTCACTGGAAAGATCCAACCCACTAATAGGGATGGGGGTTAGGGCCTTTTTTCCATGCAAATAAATATTCTCTTTCTTGTCATACACCCTTCCTAAAAAGACAGATTTTTTCCAAATCAGAGTTTGAGGAAAATGTGCCATTAGGAGGGCCAATTCGGCTCACCTTAAATCCACTATTAAGTGGCATAATTCCACCTAACACCATAAATCATCCTAAAAGTAAAAATAGATGTTAGAGCCACATGGAAAGGGGGGGTAACATTTAACATTAGCAAACAATAAACCAAGGAAACATATAGAAATTAACAAAGTAGCTAAGAAACATAATAATTCATCACCATGATGGAGAAATGAAACGTTAGGGTTCACAATTATCCAAATCAAATACAAACCAACACGACAATGGCACAACATGAGAGAAGGGATGTCGTAATCAATAAGAAGAAGAGGTTTGTCCATTATGCCTTTTGTGTTAAGTCAATGTGTGTTCCCTGAGTCCCCACGTTATTCTCATGATAGTTTCCTGTCACCTGCACACTCAATGTATACCTCATATCTACCCAATATGATAACAAAACACAACACTATCATACACATCAAAATCAACATTCATAC
Organism: Taxus chinensis; assembly: GCA_019776745.2. Classification (NCBI taxonomy): domain Eukaryota; kingdom Viridiplantae; phylum Streptophyta; class Pinopsida; order Cupressales; family Taxaceae; genus Taxus; species Taxus chinensis. The sequence continues at coordinate 688,603 of JAHRHJ020000788.1, forward strand.
AAGTCGCGCTAGACTAGTAGTATATCATAACATGAATCATCGACTGAATGACATGATATAACATAATGTATCAAATATGGATCCAATATCAATACAAAAGCATGTCAAGAATCACTCGTGATATCATTGTCATAAAAAAATATCATGATAAATGAATAATGACGATAGTGTGCCCCGTAGTCAACCTATTAACAAGAGTTAACATTTTAATGCTAGCAATACGATGTCATGAACAATATCATATCAAAATACTGCACTAAAGCAGTAATATCGCATTGTCAAACAAAAATATCATGTGATAATGTCTCATCAAAACAAAAAAATAAAGCAATAATGTCCTTGTCATCATGATAATCTAGATCCAATGAGTCACTCTCGACCAAAATGAGAATATTAAAAAAGATGGGAACTGCAACATTTGTGTGTGTGTGTGTGTGTTTGTGTGTGTGTGTGTGTGTGTGTGTGTGTGTGTGTGTGTGTGTGTGTGTGTGTGTGTGTGTGTGTGTGTGTGTGTGTGTGTGTGTGTGTGTGTGTGTGTGTGTGTGTGTGTGTGTGTGTGTGTGTGTGTGTGTGTGTGTGTGTGTGTGTGTGTGTGTGTTTAGGGTTACTTTCAAGAATTTTAGGTTTTCTTAAATGTATTATTTTTAAGTTTTTTAGATTTAAAAAAACCTAGGTCACCAGGACCAATAAGGAACACCCCCACATGCCTTGGAAATGGAAAGCATTTGGAAATGATCTTCATTACTAGTTTTTTTTGACATTATGCCACCTTTCTGTCATGTGTGAAATGGTTTCATCTCAATACATAACGCGAGGGACATTTCCTGCATACTAGGGCTGAAATACTTGCATCACACACCTGGGTCGACATAACCTGTCATTGCACATTATTGATTCAATCTTAATCCCTAATCTAACCAACCATTGACTTGATGGTTTCTTGTTCTTTACTAGAAACCAAACACTTCTTAGATGCCCCCCTCCACATTAAATTATGTTACTCCTAGGAACCTCATATTGAAGTGCTCACACACATTATTATGCATACAAAAATGCATTACAACAAGATGCAATGATGAATAATCAACACAAGTTGGCACTTGAACACTCAGGATGTGCATGTCATAAGAATGGTTAAGAAGCTATTAAAAATCTTTGTAATCTTGTTTGCATGCTTGTCATTCTCCACTTTGCTCAGCACTATTTGGTACAAATGATTGTTATGAGATCTTTAGGTGCTTTCCATATTGCTTCTTAAGTCTTCCAAGTAGCAATGTTGAGCAAATCATATTCATATGTTGCTTTATGATCTAATATTTTTGGTTATAAGTATATTTTTCCCCAGTTGGTGTTCCTATTACATCGTTATGGTACAATTGCTAATAAGGGATACTCATATAGAGCAAAAATACAAGTTGAGAGGGAAGCTGAGGGGAGGGCCCATGTTTGGTATTTTGGCGTGGACTTATGTATACAAGCTAATTAATATTTTTTTTACATTAGATTGGAGATGAGAAAGTGTATTGTAAAAATATATACTTTCATTAGATTATTAAAGTTCGTGGGGTTTTCACTCGTGTATTTTAAGTCATTTCAAGATAATCACCACAAGTAATTATTAACGTAATGACATTTTAACTCACATGTTTTTGGCAATTATCATAGACAAAAGGACCCATTTAACACAAAAGTACCATACACTTTTTATATTAATAATTACTCAAGGTGGTCATATCTTAAGATAACTTAAAAATACACAAGTAAAAATTCCAAAAACATTATTTTGTGAATGCCTTAACTTAACATGTGTAGTATCATTGATGGGTCACAACAAATTTGTAGAATACCTCTCACATGACTTGTGCTTTGCCATTAAACTAAAAAATTATTAATACATTTTTCTAATTCATAGTAAAAGAGGGGTTGTGAAAGGCCCAAACCCTTTTACAAGAACAAGCTACAAATTAGACATTAATATCCAAAGAACATGACATACCATCAAAACTTGGGTAATTATAGTGTAAATAGAAAGAAGGTTGCATGTCCACAATTGTTTTTTGCAAACTAATAATAAAGGTACAACTAGGATTGATAAAGACAAATAACATAAGGAAAAATCTCATAAGTAAAGGAAAAACTATTAACTAAAAGTGATAGTGTTCTCCCTTTTTGAGAGAGGAGAGCCTCTATCATCCATTGGGAGGCATTGCCAATTGTATCCTTCGCTTCCATTCTCAGTCTTTTGGTCTATGTTTTATGTCCTCTATGTTTGGCTATTAAACGAACATAAATCTTGGCCTGCAAACTTTTGGGCTGAGAAGTGGATGAAATATATAGAGGATTCAACTGAAAGTCTTTCACGCCTTGTTGTTTTGCTTCTTTATCAACAACCATTTCCCCAACCTTAGTCTCTCCATCCATTGTAGGATCCATAGGGGAAGTCTTGTTCTTTAAGGGGTAAGGAAGATGAGCTTCATTTGGAAGCATGGCTACAAAAAAGCACTCATCAAAGAACTTTCATAATTGCACCACACAAAGTTAGTGTCATGAAAACCCAACTTCTTTCTCCGTCTTTAAAAGAAATGAAATCTAAAGTATTTTGTGGACACACAAAAATCTACTTTGTGCCCAAAATATTTGTAATTGAAACATGTCAACATAAGATCTTCCAAATATTAATATTTTTATTACACATGAGAGATGAGAAATGAACCCATAAGTTTTAATATATAATGTTGACTAATGTGTTAAAGTTGACTAATTCTTTTGGCATCCCTCACCTAGAACTTACACCAACCTTCCATTTTTATAATATTTTCAAGACATAATATCTTCCTTAAAAAAATGGAACCCTAATAATAAGTTTGATGGTAAAAAACAAAATAAGGTAAAACATAATCCTATTAAAGACATATTTCATTATATTTTAATAATAAAACATCAATTTAAAAATATTGTTTGAAAGTAACTTTTATTTTCAATATATTTAGTTTTTATTAGTCAATATTTATACATTTTAATTCCAATTTATTCAATTCATTCTCACATTAAATAAGTTATAATCAAGCATTAATGTCACCATTCCCAAAATATAAATCCCACAAAGTATAAAAACAAATAATGGAGGACCCCTTTAATCAGAAATCGAATCCCGAAAATACAATGGAAAAAAAATCGAATCCCAATTTTCTTCTTTTGTTTGTCTCAGTTGTACCTTACGCCCAGTCCAACTCCCTACGCGTTAAACAATCCTGCTTTGAAAATGAATTAATATTAGTTAATGACTCAGCTTAAAGCTTCAGCAATCGTCAATGGATTAAAATATTCGAAGCAAATGATTTGAATTATTGCATCAATTATTCAAGGGATAAAGGAGCTCTCTCAATAATTTAATATAATCTTCAGATTTAGAAACTGTTGGTCTGGGTTTGTTTTGTCCTGCAAAATCGCTTTGAATGGCAACAAAATCTAGTTAAAATCATGTTCAATGCTCAAAAGTCTGAAATTGCCGATGTCTTGGGATTTGATATTTTTCCTTGTACCGTGGATCTGAGAAGAAACAAAGGAAAAGGGGGGAAAAGATAATCTGGGTATTTTAAATGGCGGGAATTTGGTATCATATTTGATCGGAAGGCATCTACACTATAAAATAGGAGGGCGGCCTAGTTTTCGAGGGCTTTTTAAATCCTTCAAGGACCTGTGGGTATAATGTGATAAGGGACTGTTTTGAGAATACCCAGTAGGTTATTAAGGGCTTTATTAGATTGTTTTGAGATTACCGAATAGGTCTTTTAAGGGTCTGTTTAGTACTTTCTTGTGCTGAATTGGGATCTGAGGATTTTGAGAAATAATGTCTGGAGAAGAGTATTTGGAGCTCAAGTTTAGACTACAGGATGGTACAGATATAGGACCCAGGAGATATTTGTCTGCTACTACTGTTGCCACTTTGAAGGAAAGTATTCTTGCACAATGGCCCAAAGGTAAGGTTATTGAATCCTAATTACGAAAGTTAATCTTATGTAGGGTTGCAATTTGAATCTGCAGTCATCGAGGTTTTTTTGAATATAAACCGATCTTTATTTGTTTCACAGATTTTTTGTTTGGTATCATTTGAAAGTTCATTGAAGATATATACCTCAGATCTAAGATTGTGGAAATAGACCAATCTGAAATTGTTTTTTGTTTTCTTTGGGTCCAAAAGCGACGAAGATTCAATGGCTGTTGAACAGACAGATATATAAATTATTAACAGTAGCATTGTTTGTTGGCCCCAGTCGTGTTTATTAATGTTATGGATCTGGTTGTTTTTGTGGATTATTATACTTTTATTTCCATTGCCTTCAAGGTTGTGGAAATAGATCAATCTCAAGTACTTTTTAAAGGAAAATTTAAGGTAAGGATTGAATGGGATTTGAACGTACACAGAGATAATTGTTCTATGGTGTTACAGATCTGCTAATATATGGACAGATGCATTTTTTACCCATGCCTGCAATGTTGTGCAAGTATGTGTACCTGTGTGTCTGCATATATGTGTGTGCATATACACAAATATACTAGGTATACATACATACATAAGTATATGTATGTCTTTACACACACACACACACACACACACACACACACACACACATGTACATGCATATAAATACATGTATGTATGTGCGTATCTATACATAGACACAGACACACACATTCATGGTTACGTATTTTTATTGATCAGTAAATCAATGGTTATGGTTAACTCTTGGGTGCCAACTTTGTGGCCCAAATCTGTGACCCAGCATTAGTAAGTCCTTTCGCCTACTGTTGAGCCACAGTCCTTAGGCATATTGTGCAAATATGTTTGTATCAGTTATTTTATTTGCCGGGGCCAAGTAGAACTAAGGATTGAATTTCTATCGAACAGATACAGATTTATGAAGAGTAGCATTGCTTACAGATTTATGAAGAGTAGCATTGCTTGTTGGCCCCAGTTGTGTTTGCTAATGTAATGGATCCGCTGTTATGTGAAAATATACATTTCTTTCTAATACCTATAAGTCTGTAAATAGATGATTCTAAATGATAATTTTTGCTTTATCGGGTGTAAAGGAGCCAAGAAATGAATAGGGGTTGACAGATGCAGAGATAAACTGTAAAATGTAGCCTTGTTTGTTAGACCAAATTGTTGCCTTGATATGACAGATCTTGTCGTACATGGATAATACGATTTTGTTGCCAACGCCTGCGACGTTTTGTTGTGGTCCAATGCTGCTAAGGATTGAATGGCTATTGTAACAGACACAATGATAGATGGTGAAAAGAGAGACAGATAAATGATGTAAAGTAACATTGGTTTTTGACCGCAATTGCGATTTTGGATGTTATCCATATGGTGGTATGCAGAGAATTACTCATTTCTTGCCAATGCATTAAGGCTGTGTAAATAGATGAATCTCATCTTTTGTTTTTATTCGGGTCCCATAGAGCTAAGGATTCAGTGGGTGTGGAACAGACACAGAGATAGATGCTGAAAATTCACATTTCTTGTGCCCAACCTGCTTTTTAATGCATATATTGCCAATACCTGTATGGTTGTGGAAATAGATGAATCCCAACTATTCTTTTTTGTTTGGATCCCTTAAGCAATTAATGGGTGCTAGACAGATACAGAGATAAATGATAATAAGTAGCAGCGCTTGTAGCTCCAAATTGTTTTTTGGACGATATGGGTCTGGTGGTATGTGGAGAATTATGCATTTCTTGCCAATGCTTGCAAGGTCGTGGAAATAGATCAATCTAAACTCTTGTTATCCTTGGGTCCATTAGAGCTAAGGTTAGTCTGGGTGTCGAACAGACACAGAGATAAATGATGAAAAGTAGCATTGCTTGTTAGTCCGAATTGTTTTTTTATTTTTCCGTAACTTTTCTGAATGAATTGCATAATAGTTTTTATCCTGCAGTAAGCTTGTTATGAATCTGGTGACATGCGGCTAATCATGCTTTTCTTGTCATTGCCTATATGGTTGTGTGCATTGGTAGCATTGCTTGCTGGGCTGGATAGCTTTTTGATGTTACCGTTCTGGTGCCATGTGGGGAGTTCTGCATTAACTGGCAGTGTCTGTATTGGCCAATCATTGTGGTCTACAATGTAATTCGACGCGACAAAGAAATAGGTTTACATTGTCTTGGATTTGATTCTTGTTGAATATTTCTGTCTTTTTGAGCTTTAGTTTAGGATCCATGAAAGGTGCATTGCATCCAAATTTTTTAGATCTGCATGTTTTGTTGAATTGTTAGCACTCACTTTCGCGATTCTTTGTTAGAATCTAGGCAGTTCCTTTGCATAGGAATAGAGTGGATTATTCTAGAGCATATTACTTCTCTAGGGGAAAATGCTAGAATGAATGAGAAATATTGTGCTTTGGTTTTTTTTCATAACCCATTTACTTGACTGAATATTCAAAAAACACACTGATGATTTGTGCCAAATAACAGACTCCATTCACCATAAATGCCAATTCTGAAGGACATATGTTGTATCAGGTCTAACTTTCCTGGAACCTTTGTTCCGCCCTCTCCCTCTTTGTTCATGTTCCCTTTGGCTGTGGTAGACCACAGCTTGAAAGAAACACCGGTGGCAGAGTGTTGGACTTTTTTTACATTTGTGTACCACAATTGTTCAAAATCTAAGCTACCAGGAAATGGAAATAGATTTAAAATGTGGAAACACTTCTGAAATGGCTTGGAAACGTCTGCACAATAATTTATAAAAAAATATAAATATATATAAAAAGCATGATACTCACTTTTAGTCCATAAAAAATAAAACACTAAAAAAATATTGTATGCATGAAAATTCAGGACATTCAACACACTTAAAGTTTGACATGTTCACGAGACATATCATGTCTTATAGGTTCAAACTTCAAAATGTAAATGCAAATCTCAAATTATTGTTTCAAAAAATGAACCAAAGAGATTCAATAGCAATCATAAAGAAGTGGACACTGTTCTTATCCAATTCCTGAAAAATAGTGTTAGAGTCAAGCATTCAAGGACACAGAATAAGAGTATGGATGATATTCCTAAAACTTTTCCCAATGCTAAACCTATTGCAAATTTACCAAGCACACAACCTGTTAAAAGTACGCTCCAACCTCCAGGAAGTTATAAACTCCACCCCATTGAAGACATATGGTGGGGTGAGAGCTTAATTCAAGACTTAAATGCCCTATCAAAAATGACTTCATTTAATATATTTGATAACTTTGCACGGGAACCTGGAATTAGATCACTTTTACTTGTACAGTTTTTTGAGGTGCATAGGAGATAGGTATAGGTAATTAAGATTTATTTTCTAGTGGATTGACTGATATAATTTATTAATATCAGATTGCGTTATTCAATCCACAGACCAGATAAAACTATAAACCTAAATGCAACTTTAACAGCATTATGATCAAAGTTTACAGCAGCGAGTGAACTGCAGTAATATAAACCAAGATATCATGTCTTTATTGTAACATACTGGAAATGAAAGAAACCAAGAAATGGATTCCAAATATTGCTGTAGTTTGTAAAAGTATCATATACTTAAATAAAATTCTGACAGTCACATTTCAGCAATAGTTTTATGTTTTATTTTTTAAGGTTTTCCCTAAGTTTTTTTATTTTGATAAAAAAGATCCCAGACACATATGGGTACGTTCTGGAAAAGGCTGTATCATTTCCAGCACATAGGCATTTTCCAGGCATTGTTTGATCATATCTGTGCCAAGACTCGAGTGAACCAAAGATGGCCAATCTCACATTTCTGTACCACATGTCCAAGTAGAAATGTAAAATAGTAATCACATTTTTCTGTGATGCTTCCTTTCCTACATCTTATCTCTGGCTGTTTCTTTGAACGCTGAACCTAAGCTCTTTATGACATCAAAAATGGTCTAATTGCAGACTGCAGGAAAGCAGTATATTAGCTTTCTTGGTCTACCAAAACATTTTCCCTCAGATTTGCTGATTGACTTACTCAAATGCATGTTTTTTGGTCCTTTTATCTTTGTAATATGTAAGAGCTAGGATGTGGATGGTAAAAAAGAATTTAAGAGACATAATTTGCAGTCTGGCTCCCTTTAAAATTTGAATGCATTTGTTTTTTTTGAAGGAATGTACTTCTAGGATTTATGTCTACATTTAGGGTGAGATTATTTCAATTAATGATTTATCTATCTAATATATCTGAGTTTTCTTGTGTTCTTTGTAGCTAAGCTTAATATTTCATCCTTTCATTGTTTTAGAGAAATAAAATAGTCCAAAGATCATCAAAGTTGTTAAATTGTTGAAATTTAAATGCATGCAGTTTTGAAGGAACACATTACTTCCAGGATTTATGTCTGCACATAGGTTGAATTTTTTTCAACTAATGATCTCTCTATCTGACATTTCTGAGAATTACCTGTGCTTTTTGTAGTTAATATTTCATCCCTTCATTGTTTCAGAGAAAGAAAATGGCCCAAAGACCATCAATGATGTGAAATTGATCAATTCTGGAAAGATACTAGAAAACAGCAAAACTCTTGGGGAGTGTCGGGGTCCCATTTGTGATCTGCCTGGCGGAGTTATAACCATTCATGTTGTTTTACGACCTCCATCGGCCGAAAAAGGAAATGGTACTAAATACGTATTCAGATTAATTCCTGAGTCTAAGGGCAGTTGTAATTCATTAAGTGCATTTTTCTATGTTCAATGTTTAAAGTGTTTGGAAGAGGTTGTTTTTCTTTAAACCTCCTTTTCCCCCTAAAATCTGATGTAAAGCTTGTCTGTACTGGACAGAAAAGCAGCCTTCAGACATGCCGAAAGACAACAAATGCTCGTGCACGATTCTATAGAATGGCATCATTCATGGGGAACTTGATCTTTCAAGTTAATATGATCTCCATATTTAATTTCACTCATTGTGACCAGAAGTGACTTGTTTGTGAAATATATTTGTATGAAGATGTCAGCTCCAGCAACTGATTTTTTCAGCACCAAAAGGTGACTCGGTGTTCTGTAGATGATAGAATTTATCAGAAGCTATCATTCATTGGTAATGTAAGTTGTTAAGGTCATTGTCAATCAAGGCTTCCTCTGGTTAAGCTCATTAAGATATAATTTTTTGTAGTCAAAAGGAATGCAAATGCGAAAAATGCATTTCCCAAATATGTTTCTGTTGCATTCCTCTGTTTGTGAGGGTGTTGAGGAAGGTTATACTTTGGTACCATGCTGGTAATAGTTAATGTCAACTGCATATTAGTCTATGCAAAGATGTACACACATGGAAGGTGATTAAGATTTAACTGAGGGAAATTAGGTTCATTGTGATTATATTATAGTCAATGTCAACTGCATATTAGTCTATGCAAAGATGTACACATTTGGCAGGTGATTAAGATTTGACCGAGGAAACTTAGGTTCATTGCGATTATATTATAGAAAGGTGCAAGAAAAGTGAGATTGTTCATATAATACCAACTATTGAATTATTCAAGAAACTATTCAATTATTTCACTATGTATTATATATTCTGAAGTTATGCATACAATAACTTGTTGCGGTCTTTTATGTCTTTATTGGAAAACTCCCTTATCAGTACAGAAGAGGCTACTTAACTCAATGGAACACATTATTTATCTTCGGCATTATCAGTGGAAAGCAACTACATTATCGTTGGGGGTATGGGCCCAGTAAGAATTGAACCTAACCCATCTCATTGGTAAGTACATCCACATATCGCTAGGCCCCAGTTTGGAGGACATGATAACATAGTGCTTTCAAGAAAGTGGTGTTTCATGTCCTTTTTCATGTTATGTGTTGAAGTCCGTGCTCTATAGTTTGTCTTACTAGGTGTCTGTGATACTCCCCAGATTGTTTCATCAGGTATGGACATTGGAGCCCCCGGGTGTATTTTACTAGGTTTTGAGGTCTTGATGCTATTTCTGTCAGATTGTGCATCTGAATATTGGATGAGGTTATTGGTTTAGCTACCAACTTGAATAGATACTCTCTCGTACAATTTGATGTAGTATACTTAGGGTCATTAGATAGTGTTTTTGGTTCCAAAAGTATTTCAATTAACTGTAATTTCCCTTTATTACACTAGTCAAAAGCCTTAAATTTTTTAATATTCTATTTTAACACAAATTCTTGGAACCTAAATTTTTTCTTGCAAGGTAAGTGAGGCTTCAATTCTATATTTATATTTATATGTAAAACTAGGCAAGGTCATTCTACAAGGATTGCAAAAAGATCTCTAGTATCAAATATGGGTGAGCCTAGTTTGAATATGGGCAAGCCTACTTTCACACATGGAAGTGCAGATAGATATAGTCATTATGATTCACTAGACAATGTAACTTGCACATCTAACCTAAATCGTAACTGGCTTAATTCATTGACATTCAAATCCCAAAAACCTAGAGGATCTTGGTAACTGGCTTAACACATAGCGGTCGATACTATTACATCCACTTAATGTATTAGTTTACTAGCAATGTCCTAGGTTGTAGGCCCTGGGGCACCACACGAGGTTTGTGTGATTTAAGTCATTTGGAGTTCAAGAGTTTTGTGGTTGGTGATAGGGTATGTACAAGCTCGAATTGGTTATGGGTGGTTGATAATCTGTTTTTCCTGCTTTCAACTTTTCTTTTGCCGTACATTGTTCAACTTCACACTATGTGGTTCAGATAAGTGCACTTGAATGATAATGCATGCATCCCTGGTTGGTTGCAATAATTATATCGACAACAGGTTTGGTAGGGAATTTCTGCACCGCTTTATTTTCAGTCAATGTTTATGGTATGCTGTTAATGGTTTTGCCTCACTCACTTTTGATTGTATTTGGCTGGTTGATAATTGATATTATTTGAGTGGCAGTATTGAATGTGACAGACATGATTTTGACATCTTGACAAATGGAATTTATATGCTAACTAATGGTGTATTTTCTTTACATGATTATAATGCCACTGTGGATCTGTGTTGTACCTGCTCACAAATTATTTCAACAGAAAAGAAGGTAATAGTGAATAAAAATGCCAAGTCCATTGTGCATCTGCAATAGTTTAAGGCCTAATTTAAAGGCCCAGGTTTTCAGAATGAATTGTTTCAAGTCAAATGTAATTAATTATTGGTGTTTTTTTGTTTCTGGTATTCATAGGGATTGTTGAAAGAAATAGTTGGAAAATAATTTTCCTAGAGCATTCATGCTTTTGTAATTCAAAAATAATACCTGCCGTACATGTTTGTTATGGTGAATTACCAGGTGCATTAAGTGTCCTGTAGTAGCATTTATGCATATGTATTACACGCCCTTAATATATTCAAATAAATTTTGCAAGGGGATACAAGACATGGTAGAACTGACAGTACTAGTTGGGGTGATATGCATCTGCATTGCATGAGTAAATGAAAATTGCTTTTCATGATGAGTTTGAATGGATAAAAACCCTGGCATTTGGCTTGTGATCAGATTTGATACATGGTGGTATTCGTCAAGCTTTATTTGGCTTAAATAGGTTCTAAGGCGATGGCTCCACAGCTTTTTAGCAGAAGGTGTGGCAGGTGTGGAAATTTTATTAATATGCAGAGGAAATCTAGGAACTATTTCCACTTTAAGGGCTCATCATCAAAGTGAAGATTTTCACCAGGCTACCGTTTTCTGCAAAAACTGTACTCGGTGACGTTATATTTAAGTAAATTTAAAAAATATTGATCAGACCCTCTCCTCCAGCCACTGCTCTTGCTAATCCCGAAGTAGACTTTGGGTTGCTCGTCCCTTGATTGATGAGTTAGTATTCACCTGTCTAACTGTGGAGCCTCTAAAGCTTGTGGCTGTTTTTTAATTGATTTATCTGCCCCAATTCCTGATCCAAGTGCAAGTCCCTTGATTGATGAGTTAGCACCACCCTTCTCAAGTACTGACTGTGGGCTCTCTCTAGCTTGTGGTTGGTTTTTTGATTGATTCTTGTGGCTGGTTTTTGATTGATTATTGTGGCTGTTTGTTTCATTGATTTATCTGGGGCCAATTGGAGCCTCAATTCCTGATCTCTTAATCTTTGTGTACCAGTAACTACTACACGTGGTCCATACTTTGCAGAGTTTGGGTGTCCCCAGCTATAACGTGTGTGACTGTGAGCGGGATTTAAACATGAGTTGGACATAGATGAATGTTCCACTTTAACCATTACACTACAACCCTAAGGGCTCTAGCTTGTAGTTGATATTTATAATAATAAAATTTAATTTATTGTAGCTATTTATAGAGTAGCTTGTTAGGCCTTGTGGATCCCCTCTCTTCCCATCTCTCTATTGGTTGAATCTTCTTTTGTCTTACATGGTCGCCTTAGCTAATAAAGTCCCCTGGCCCTGGCCCCCAAACATAGGATGGAAGCATGGCATGATAGGTATTTTTGTCTAGAATCTTTTAGGCAGTTACCTAGTGGTCTTATGAAGGGGAACTTTAAAGGTTTGTTCAGCGGGTGGGCTTAGAAATTTTAGGAACAGCTAGAATTAGAGTGACGGTATAGATCCTTTGTTATTATGGCTGATCAAGTCTTTTATTAAAGTTTAAGCAAATAAATAATAACAGTAAGTTGTTCTTATCACTTAACACTTATTATTGGTAAGTGTACTTTTAGAAGCCTGGATATGAGGCTGAGGTGAATTTTTCAGGGATGGATATCCCATTGTCCTTAGCACTAAACATTATTATTTTCGAGCTTACATATAATAGGCTAGAGCAGTTATTGTCTTAAAAGTGTAATTTTTTGTAATCAAAATGATTGTAGTTCAATTGTTGCTTATGAGGGTCATGTTTTTTTTGTCATACAATCCACCAAGGTACAAATCTTATGAAATACCAAAATAGGAAGAAGATGTTCTTAACTCTTAAGCGAATTCAGTGAAAGGTCGATTATTTGTGGCCCCAATGCCAACAAATGCTAAAAACTCATCTAAATGTTTATCCTTCAATTGAAAAATCCAAATCGATGTATAAAAATGGGTTCTATAGGGGGCTAGCCAGTTACAACTAAAACTAGTTAAGGAACCCTATTTTCCAAGATCTCAGTAACTAGAATAAAATGAAGTAATTATTAAACTTTTTTTTATATAATCATGCCGATAGGCGTGTCCTTAACTAGAGGAAGGGTGCTCAGTGCTGACAACGAGGAGTAGATTAACGGTGGATGCAGGGGAGCAGACATTCGTTGACCTATGGCATAATCTCTGCCATTCACATGGCGATGTGTATCTGGGCACATAACCTAGCAAATGCGTCCCTGTTTCATGTTCATTGCCTCCTGCGATGACATGTTGCAGGAAAGGGCTGTAGTCGGCCTTGTTGAGGCATCTCCTGCTTTTCCCACCAGGAAAGGGAAGTTTATCGTCGGGAGAATACCTCACAAATATAGAGAGTGGGCCGCAGGGCTTCCATGAGATTCTAGAAGCCCTCTACTGCTGTGTTATTGTCTTATCCAAAGGAAAAACCAGGTGTTGCTTCGTCCATAGATGAGTATGAAGAGAGATCCAAGAAAATGGATTTTGTTCTTCTACTGGTAGTGCCTGAGGATGACATTGCCTCATTGGGAATACTTGAGATTCACATGAGCCTTGTGCACAATTGGAGGAATGTATTGCTCGGATGCAAAAATGCAAAGAGATGCGGTTGAGATGATTAGCTTTAGTCTTGCCCTTTCTGTTTTATCTTAGTTTTCATGTTTACACCGGAGGTGTTTCCTTTGAAGAGAGCCCTGCTGGAAAACGTCAAATTCCGGCAGGGCTCTTTCTCGGCTGCATAAAGCGCTCTTTTCCGGCAGTGATCTTTCTCCGATGGCTCTGCTAAAAGCGCTGCTTGATTTGGGCAATGAAATCTGTGCTTGTGCGAAGCCCAAAGCCTTCCAAAGGCGAAACTCCAGTGCCATCACGCGGCGGATGCAGACGGAGGCCATGTCTGTGTAATTTCACCAGTTGACACAGGACATGGCTACGGCCTTGGACGTGCTGCCACTTAAGCTCGTGGACGTCACCGATGAGGTCAGAGAGCAGGTGGAGCTGTTGCACAAGCAGTCACGCAGGGCCGGGCTGTTCGTCGAGAATACCCAATTCCTGAAAGCATACGAGGTTGCTACTGTTCTCATGGCGACTCCATGGATTGATGATTACAGTCTCATTTGTGATATCCGTAACCTTGTACCCCTTCAGATATACGTCCCCACTTGTGAGAACAATGGGTATCCAGTCTGTAGGGACACTCGACGCTGAACCCAAAAGGATATTTCACTGTTCTCGATCCACAGGTCCTGTTGCAACCGCTGCTCAAAACGCCAAGAACATTTTACTACCATCCCCAGAAAAATGCACTGTAATTGTAATTTCTCCCTCATTCTCATGCTAATTCGAACTGATACAAGTTTCTGTTGAATATAAAGATAATGGATGTGCAAATCCTCTTGCGTGATATCATTCATCTTTCATTCCAGAGAAATTGGGCATCTGCTGTCTCTGGTAATATGTCTCAAAGAATCTCAATTCCTTGCCACGCTGTGACCCAAGCTCGACTCGTCCATGTGTCGCTCCACGTATCCTGATCATTGCACACTGACCTGCCACGTGGGCTCTGGCGCTGCCACCATGCTCGGGTCCTCTACTATCCATTTGACCTCGAGTCTGCCATGTACTCCTACGTCTTTGCTGTGAGCCCAAGTCTTTGCCGAGGTGAGAGGATAACGATTTATTCCACATTGAGTGGGATGAGTGATATCCCTCATTCATCGGGCTAATGATATAAGGCTTTGAATTATCCTTTTGACTAACTTCCATTGTGGCATCGAGCCACATGTTTAAGCATTTATAACCAAGTTGAGAACAACTTGCAAGTATCAACATGGCGGCCTGTCTTAAACTGCAACCCTCTCTGCCAACAATTGACGGTCTTATATCTTAATGTAATCTTGGTGGACGCTCTAGCTATTATCAAAGCGAATGCATGATAATATGAATTTTATCATATCTGAAACCCTTTCACACAACCTCAAATACAATCGGATTTGCTTTGTATTTATGGGGAGCACAGGTTAAAGCGTTTCTAATCACAATCACTTTGTTTGATCAATAGCTTGATCGGGCTGGTGCGTTATTGTAAGTGCGTTCTCTTTGGCGCCGCGAAGGAGTGCTACGATAAGGATGAGCAACAGGTGGTGGGGTTTAAAGAGGTGAGTTCAACGGAAAATATTCAAGTGCCGGATGATTTCAAGTGCCCCATTTCGCTCGATTTGATGCGCGACCCGATAGTGCGATTATGACCGTGGCCATGGGACACTTTGACCTATGACCGTGTTCCGCAGCCTGATCACGAGATAGATCAAGGAAGGACACTGTACGTGTCCTAAATCTGAGGCTGGGGCAGAAGCTTTTGCACACTGAATCTACGAAAACAACAAATTATACGGGTTCTGAAAGACGGGCTGAAAGAGGCATGGAATCCCGTGAAAACGTTGCCGCCACTCTGTTCAGTCTGTCAGTCATAGACGATTACAAGTGAATGATCGGGGAAAAGGCCGATGCCATACCCGCCCTGGTGGATTTGATGCGGAAGGGCAACGCGCGGGGCAAACGTGACGCCGCCATTGCGCTCTTCAACCTTTCAATCTACCTCGACAACGATGTCAAAACGTTGGCGGCGGGCACTGTTCCATTGTCGATGACGCTCCTGACGGACGAGAGGCCGTCGTTAACGGATGACGCCCTCGTCGTGTTGGCCGTTTTGGTGAGTAGAGTGGAAGGGTTGGCCAAAATACAGAAAACCTGTGTGAATCCAGTGCTGGTTAGCCTCTTAAGATGTGCCGCTTCTTCGAGAGCGAAAGAAAATGCAATAGCCGTTCTGGTGGCACTTTTTCGGAATAGGGGCAATGATATTGTGAACGAAGTGGTGAGCATTCCGTTGCTGGTGCCGTCAATGTCTACGTTGCTTACAGCGGGCACACCTCGTGCAAAGAGGAAGGCGAGGTCTCTTTTCAAAATCTTGCAGAGGAGGGACTCTCCTGCTTCCGTTTTGCACTCCTTTATTTCTTCCATCAATGCTCTGATTTTTCTTGCTTTCGGCACATGTATACTTTCTTCCATAGACAATAGTGATAGGCCCGAGGAAGCCATCCGTGTACACTATGTTGTTGGGTTTATCCTCGTAACGAGCACAGCTAGCCCCTATGGATGTAATCCTTCCCCTGAGTGAGCTTATTTACACGGAAACTTCACCCTAAATAATGGCTCTAGTAATGGAGATGCAACTTATCATGTCAGTCTGTGCAAGTGTTGTGTGTACAATAGACATGGTGGTCTACAAGGATATCCCTGCTATTGTGAGAGAGGCCAATGCAAGTCCACTGGAAGGAATGTCTGTATTATACTTCACTTCTTGCCGGTGTTGTTTGCTGGCAACTTTTCTTTATTGGGGTCTTTGGTATCATCTTTCCTCAATTGGTGCCCTGCGAAATTTCCATAAGATTAATCCCGCTTGAACTCGTGTAAAAGGTGTGGTGATTTGGGTATCGAATACCCATTGCCATTCAATGATGGATGTGGGAGTTTTGGAGTACAGCTCGTTATTCGTGTGTAGCAACAACACCCACTTGAATCAAGGATACCGATTGGTAGATATGTTGTCGCAAATATCAGCTACGATGCACATCCCTATGGATTTTTTATTTCAAATACCAACAAATTTCCTCTATTTCAATTGCAACCACACCTCTGTACTGCTCAACCTCAATTATCTGAGTCTATGTGTGACACTAACAATTACCTGTGCAAGAGGTTCGTTGAGTGTCCCACTCATGCATTATCTTGCTTCTACTATCCACAGACTTTATATTAGTTGAGATTCATGCTTGAAAACTGTGAATCATATGTCCCTATATATTCTACGGATTCTCATGAATTATGAGATTCCCATCATGGCTAATACTCACTGCCTCAATTGTCACGAAGGATGAGGGAGTTGTGGCTACCACACCCAATTTTCCACTTTTCTTTGTCTTTGCAATCGCACCAATCTCACCCTTACTCGGTAAGAACATGGTCCCATGGAGGGGGGCTCCATAAATATCTGAGCGGGGGTTGCTGAAAAAATATAGGAGCATTTTAGTAGTTTTAAGGTCTCATGTTCTTTTATTACTTTCCTCAAGAATACCCGTTGAGATATTATAGGATCCCACTATAACGACAAACTCCTAGCCCCCCTCTCCAGCCGCCTCTTGAGTTTAGGGGGCAAAAAAATTGCAGCTCCTCCATGGGACCATGCCCTAAGTATGTCTTTCTAGGTTCTTCCCTCTATAATCTTTGTTTTCCTTTTATATGGATGATGACGTAAGCAGGGTGTTGTTACAGATCATCACAACCATGTTGGAGTAGCAGTGGTAGGTATAGCTACACTCCACACACTTTCTTATGCATTTTAACTTTGTATGCATGTTTTACTTAAGTATATTTGATGTTTGATGGTAGCAATAGGCGTTGGTGCAAGGATTTTTCTCGTTTGCTATTTTAGAAAATGTAGAGTTAAGAGAGTCTGTTTGAGATTGGGAGTTGTCTACACCATTCCTAAATAACAAACTTGATTTGGTCTAAAGTGTGAATATAATTCGATGTTAAATCTTATGCCAAGCTCATAAATGTTAGTTCACGGACGAGGAGGGTGATTATGGAACCAAGGTACTTAGTCTGAATGATTTATAATAACGCGTGACACATTTCACAATGGGAGATTTACACACGGCATGTGAAATCTTCAATGTTAGTCAAATGTTGACATTGTTTCACCTAATACAACCAACATGTGTCTAATCTTTTTCTAGCACATGCTCACATCCTGCGAGAAAAAAGGAGCTTTAAAATAGGTCGTGGACTTTCACCAAAGCATAAAAACAATTGTTTTACTTTCCAGATGTTGTAGTTGTACTATATTTCTCCCTCCTGCCTATAATATGAACGTGAAACAATTTAAGATAGCATATATTTCACCACAAATTGTAACTCCAAAAACTAAACATTGTTATCCTCTCCGGTGTAATTTGCAACTCATTTGCAATTGCTAGTTTTACAAATTTTGATACCCAAGGAAAGGTAGGTAAATTGTACTCCTTTGCCATGACACTGTGCATATTGCATACTCGAGTATACACAATATTGACCTCTACTGCTATTCTTGTTGAAACAACCTGTCCACAATGGTTGAATTCCGAAGTGTGTGGAGCGTCCATGGCTTGACTGGGCTTAAGCAATCATTGGAGTTTGAAGAGGAAGAGGGCAGCCCCATGCAACATGGTCTTTGCGTCCATGGGCTTTCTTGGAAATGTAGGTTTGCAATAGATGAAGATATGCTGAAGAGGGGGGTTTTGTGTTTACAGAATGTGTAGCGCCTTTTTTTAGCAGACCTATTCTACATAATGCAATTAAGATTGAGATTTGCTGCAGATTGCATTGGCTCAAGTGGAGCAGAGCAGAGGACATCAGAGATGTGGCTGGGATTGTTATTTTTGTGATAAGTTTTTCAAAACTTTCAAAAACCCTAAGATACCCGCTCCTGTTTGTAAGTGGCTCACTTCATGTGTGATTTGGTTGAAAATTTTGTGAGCATCCATTAAACTTCTACAAATATTAAGCTTCATTGCCTGATTTACCATCAATGTCTTCTCCCTCGCCTCCCCCATCCTGTAAGTTTAACCTTATGTCCTAAAGACCATCTGCAATGTTATAATGCTCTTGTCTCAATTCCCTTTCATTCTGTGATCAGAACTGGCAATCTAATGTGCTTGCATATGGAACAGTTGTTTCACAGGGGTAAGCCAAAGTTGGCACAGCACCTGTGGCGTACCCATTTGCAGTTGTGAAACCCAGTGGTGTAGAAGGGGACTCGTGACTCTAAATGATATTAACCAGAGGATTCTAATGCCTCCGACAAGGCCAATTCAACATCCTGTTGGGGATCATGCTAAACCTCCATCTGCTGCTTCCTTTGGAGCAGGACTTTCTGGAAAGGCTGTAGTTGCTCTTACTAAAATTCACACGGAGGGCAAAGGAACAATTACTATTATGAGGACAAAAGGGTGATGACCAAACTGGTCCTATTTCGGAGCGATGGCTAACTTTGAAATCCTTCCATAAATGTTATGCTGCCAAGGCGTTGTAAATTATGTATTGGTTTTCAGTTTCCTTAGTTATTATGTAATCAACCTGCGTTTGGCAGAAATGTGGCTGTCCTCACTTAAATTATCAGAAACGTGCAAGGAGATAACTATCAATGTAATACTAGATGATGCAGATGCGAGTTCTATTGTAAGATAATTTGTATTTAAGTTTAAAATGCTCTTTCGAATTGAAGCAGAGGAGTTTATCTGGATTGTAGGCATGTTAGTGCCAAGAAATTTTGGGGTGATAATACAACGACCATATCAGGACCAACATGGAGCAAGTTTTGAATGCAAGGTTTTCGTTAAGTTTAGACAGGACTGTGCTATATGATGTTCTCATGGAAATAGACGGTGTAAAAGTTCAATAACAATAGTGGAAGATGCCAATGGCAGATTTCATGATAAGATAATCTCTGAATTTTCCGGCGGCTCAAATTCAACCAGTGAAGTCCTCTTATTAAAATATAAGGCTTATTTATAAACATTATATTAATATTAGTAAGTGTTAACTAATAAATGGTTGAAACTACTTCAACCACTTTGTAACCATCTTTCACATAATAAAAGGACGGACACACAATGAATAATGTGTGCATTCCGGTTTCTCTTCATTCGTTCTTTGTACATTCTAATCTTTCTTTATTCTTTCTCTCTTCTGCATATTCTAACATTGGTATTAGAGTGCAACAAATTGAGGAGAAAGAAGGGAAGAAAGAGTATTTTCGTGACAATGCCTGTTAGGGCACAATTCAAGTTTGAAGTTTCAGCTTATAGTCATGAGAAGGGCCTGCAAACGAGATCAATGAATTGCTGAGACCTAAATTTGAACAGAGTTTTGAGGGCATAATAAGTAACTAGTCACAGCATGTTACCCAACGTTCAAAACAAATTTGCCTGAGGAAGCACATTCGTGAGATGTGTCACGGGAGTACCCAATCAGCACGAAGCTTGGGGTTAGTTTGGAGCGAATCAAGGGCCTGGAACTCCATTTGGCATGTCATCATCCAGCCGTGAGGGAAGCAGTTAAACTCGATTCTGCCAATTCCGCCATTTCAGTCATTTCAGTGAGAAAAGCACGTTTCATGGGATTGGCAAGTGATTCAAAAAGCCCTACGAGGGCACGAATTCGACAGAGTTCAAGATTTGGAGATTGACAGAATCGTAAGGGCACGTTAAAAAGTGAAATAAATTGTACAGTCAGAGGACAGATAAATGTCATTTGCAGATCATAGATAAAATGCATTTACACAGTCAGATTCAGACGTTTTTTTTTTCCCAGTGCTTTGAAAGGAAATCAAGTTTCACAGTCGATTGGAGGGCACATTTAGCAATCCTGCAAAGGGTGAAGGGAAAAAATCAGTTCCAAAAGGGTGAAGTTTGAATCTCTCCCTGATCTAGGTACAAGTTCTGAAAAGCTGATTAAATAATACAAAATCGAGAGCAAAAATAGAGAGTTACGAGATTGTGATAAGTCGAAACAAGGGCAAAATACATATCAAATATCAAGGACACAAGGGCAAATGTAATGTCATCTAGTGAATGCTTGAAATTTGTGGCATCTATTGTAACAAAGATCACGGGTAAGCCAAAGATTGTTATTTGGCAAAGCAATGGACAAATGTTACTTTTGGAGCCAATGATAAAGAATTGTGAAGAAAGTTTACATTATCAAGTTATTGAAAGAAATATTTTTCAAGAGATGAATAAGATCGTGAGGAAAAAGATGAAGGGAAAATTCCAAGACAAATCAAATGAAGCCACTGTTGAAAATCCACCGGATGCTGAAATTGATGAATTCACTGATAGAGAATGCGTATTTTAAAAGAATCCCAACACTTTAAAGACATGAAGGAGTCCAATGTAGGTGAAACTCGACATGGATGGCTGTCCAGATAGTTCGGGAGTCTGTGGATCTCGGGAATTTTCCCTTACAAGTGTCATAAGACAACTTGATGGAGCACTATGTGGAGTAGCTTTAGTATGGATAGTTGTCCAACAATTCGGGCGATTCTGTAATTCAGGATGTCGGGGAGGTGAAATCCGGGAACTTGACAATTCAGCTTGAGAACACCTTTACGAGGGTCAAGGAGGCAATTTGATGGAGTTTTACCTGGTCAAAGCATTGGCTTCTGAAGAATGCTTGGTCTTGGTGGGTTTTGTTATTTTAATCTTCTCTCAGTATGTTCTTTCGAGTAAGCCTTAAGAGGGGGTATTAAAATATAAGACTTAATATAAGGCTTATTTATTAAACATTATATTAATATTAGTTGAGTGTTAACTAATAAATGGTTGAAATTGCTTCAACCACTTTGTAACCATCTTTCACATAATAAAAGGATGGACACACAATGAATAACGTGTACATTCCAGTTTCTCTTCATCTGTTATTTGTACATTCTAATCTTTCTTTATTCTTTCTCTCTCTGCATATTCTAACACATCTTGAATGTAAGCCTGCTATGATAACCGTGGAAAATTGTGACATGGCACAAGGACCATATGAGGATCTAAACATGATTGGAAATTTGAGTTCTTGTTTTCCATCAAGTTTACCGAAGACTATATAACAAGTGCTTTAATGGAAATAGTTTAGTAATATGCATTGAAATCCCAGAAGACGCAAATGTAAATATAGATATAAGATAAGTCAGTCATTTTGAATTTTCTTGTTAATTTTCAACCTGTGAAATCCATCTTGGATGTTGGTCCAGGGGAATATTTGGGAAAATAAAATAAGAAATGCATAATGACAGACCAGAAGATTTAGTTATATGATCAGTCATATTCGATTTTTCTTATTGATTTATTCATCTTGAATGTTGGTGCAGGGGAGTATCTGAAAAATAAAGAAAGAAATGTATGACAACTAACCAACCCTTAGAGTGAATCTTGAATGTGTAATTTTTCATGAAGTTTTCGGAGGACAATATAACAAGTGCTTATGAGGAAATTACAGCTATGCTAATGTTCTTAATGCAAGGATAAAAAACAATTGGTTGTTTTTGATGTGCGGTTTGATGGCTATGACAATTCAAATGTAGAACCTCATTACAGATTCCAAACCTCGGGAGCTGGTACAGAATACCATCAAAGCCAAAGTTCAAATCAGCTGAGTTTCTATGTACTCAGAAAAAGGTTTAAACTCATCAATTCATATTTGGGTCTTCATTTGCAACTTCTTGAGTCTTAATAAGGTTTGGACTTCATCTGAAAGAAAATCTAGGATCTGTACTCAGACAAAGGGTTTATACTCATCAATTCATATTTGGGGTCTTCATCTGCAACTTCTTAATAAGGTTTGGATTTCATCTGAAAAGAAAATCTGGGATAAGTCATCTACTATTTCAGCTGGCTAATATTCTTCTAATCCAAGTGAACTTTGTGCTGATGAGCATCAAGAGAATTGAAGTGTATAAATAATTAGTTAATTGCATAGAACACTTGGAACTTTCATGCACTTGAATTCAGTTTTCCTGATCCTGAAACATAATCAAAAGAGAGCAATCAATGTGTGACCAGGGATAGAGTGGACAGCTATTTGCTAGTAGTTAATGAACAGAATCATTGGATAGTATTTCAATCAGAATTTCATGGGCCGACCACCTATTTTTAATTTGAGAGCACAATAAAGAACTTCTAATAGTCTAAAGAATCTTTTCCTTACATGGGATGTCTGAAGTACAAATTAATGATTTAAATACTTTTATATAATTACCACGACGTTCAGCGGAAATGACCACATGTGTATATGCATCTACCTGTTAAAAATTAGATGGGAAGGTCTTAGCTGGCACCATGCTGGTATTTTAAAGTTTTTCAATAACTACATGGAGCCAGCTAGATCACCCAGAACTTTTAGTCTTAGGTTGGTATGGTGGTTTTCCAACTCATGTATTCCAAGATAGAAATCTTTTGTAGATTAAGGTACAATGCTTGCTTACTTTTTAGGCGAAGGAAAAGTTTATCTTGTACCAATTTCCTTGTGTCTTGGTTTTTCACTAATCTTGGTCAATGTTACTGATATTTGCGTAGTTTTAACGAGGCAGAACTCTTTTAAAGGTTTAAAGGTCTTTGATCAGTCAATGTTAAGATCAATATCGATATCTTTTGCTTTTCATGTCACAATAAATCAAAAAGCAAAAGAGATAAAAAATAGTGTCTTGGGTGCAGATGGGTATATCCATTTTAACATAAGATTCACTTTGTAACAAAGTTGTGAGGACACAAGATGCATAGAGGACTCTGTATTATGTGACGTTGTACTAATTGGCCGGAAGCCTGAATTATGTATAAAATTAAAGTTCAACAGTTATGTCCTTGAGTGCTTGCAGACAGACTATATAAAGAAACCCATCACCCATACAAATATTATTTTTACCAAACAGAACAAGCCAAGGTACAACTTTATTAGTGCTCTGAAAAAGCAATATTAGTGCCTCTGAAAAGCAACTTTATTAGTGCCCATCTGAAAAAAAACACAGAGGTTATCTATGATAACATCTTGTAATGGAAGTAATGAAATTGTGAATATTAGTGGTATAAATTAATCGTAAATTTTAGCATCTTAAAAAATCAATGCATATTCAAATTTTGGACAGGATGTTTCAAAAAGCAAATGTAAAGGCGACGGCTATTCTAGTGACTCGATGCACTACATATCATACAAATTTGTCGCAGATGACATTGGCTCGAGTGGAGCAGAGCAGAGAACGTTAGACTTGTGTTTGAGAATTTTTATTTTTGTGACAAGTTTCTCAAAACATTGAAAAGACTTAAGATCCTTGCACCTGTTTGTAAGTGACTTAAGTCTTTTGTGATTTGCTTGAATATTTCATGAGAGTCCATTAAACTTCTACACATAATACATGTGTTTGATATAATTTGTAAGACTGTGGGAATGAAATTTCTTACCCTCTAACAATGCTTTGTGTTCTTGTAGGGCTGCAATAGGTGAAAATGTGTAGAGTTTACAAGGGAGTTGTGTGCAAAACTTTCCACTGGCTGTCTTAACATAATGTTGTGAGATCAAGATTAACAGAAATTTGCTCTGATTACATGACGGAATTTTAGGGTATCACACCTATTGTAGAGCATGATTGATGCATTTAGTGCCTTTCTTGCATTGTAGAAGAAAGAGCATGGTGGAGCATTGTTTCCCCATGTGTAGATAGTTGTTTATTTCTATTCCAAAGACGAGTGCTTTCCCAAGATGGGTATAATATGCCCTTCACGTGGGTGTGATTCAAGAAAGGAATTGATTCAGTAATGCCTTTTCGTTGTGTATCATTTTTTTTTTCTTTGTAATTTGAGCTTCTATTGAATGTTTGTTAGTTGACTGCAATCGTCTATTCATATGCATGTGCATTTTGAAAATTCAATAAGATTGAAGAAACTCTTTCACCTCAAGCGAGTCTAATACATTCTCTTGACCATGAACTCTTTTCAGATTTCTAGATACTACTTTGCAGGGCTTGGCTTCTTTTCCACAAATGAAACTTCTTTTATTCTCTTTGCTCAATCTTCCCTTCTCTAATGTAGTATATGATTAGAGATGTCTAAAGAAAAATGCCTTTCACACCAATTCGGTTATGCCTATCTTTACATTTTGGAAGTGTTTCTATGACTCTAACATCTTCATTCATTCAAAAAGAGTAATTCCAAATTGGCTTTCTGTAGCAATCATGAAGAAAGGAGTGGAGGATTAATTTCACTTGTTGCTCCTAAATGACAACCTTTATTAATTGACAATGGTATCAACCCCACCAATTATGTCATATGGGTCCTCTTTAACGTTGATGGCTTCCCTTTTGGGCTCATTAATATTTATGCCTCAAATGATGCAACCTAAAGGGTTGTTCTGCGGTGGTGGATAGCCAACTCCATTCCTAATGCTTACTAGGTCATTCATGGTGACTTCAATATCGTTGAATCACCAAATGATAAATGTGGCCACCTACCCATGAGATGGACACCTTTTGAAAGGGAGGGCATGGGTTTTTCATGCATACTAAGTTAGGGTTTTTAAATCACTAATTTCACTCGCTTCCCTACTTCTGTCACTTGGTATATGTGGACCAATCTACATGGAGGTACGGATCATGTTCTTAAATGGCTTGACAGGGTTATGTTGTCATCTCAAAAAAAATTGAGTTTGATAACATTTATTCCATGCTCAATGGAGGTTATGCCTGAATTTTTCCTTTTAGATCATTTTCCAATACAATTTTGCATCAATTAACATGGTACACACCATTTTTTTCATAAAATTCAATTCTTTTTTTGACACTGCCCTAGATTCAACATGGACTCACAATCAATCATATCAGAAAGGGTTATGGAAATTAGTTCCCTAGACCCGTTCATTGTCTAGTGGTTATAATCCACCTATGCAAACCATCTAGATTCTAATGACAGTGAGAGAACACACTGACTCGAGACTACTAGATTCCTTTAGAATCTATAGCAGACAAACTAACAAAAATCCAGATGCCACTCATAGTTCGCTAACACCTCAACCCTTAGTCAGGTGGGATACTGCTCATGCTTGAAGGTGATCCTCTCTCTGATTCTCTACAACTGGTAGGTTTTTATACTCTTGCAACAAATCAAAATAGATGATAATTATAATGTCAGGGGAGCTCAGTTATGAGCTCAAATGCACTGCCTTAAAATTAGCGATCGGGTCTTCAAAATAAAAAGTTTCTTTCCCTCAAAGCCAAGAAGCCTTCACAACAAGATCCAGGCTATCATGGACAACGGAGCTGAATTACCAATCCGTCATGTTATGTTACAAGCCTTTGTGAGCCACTAGAAGCTCATTTTTCAAGCTCAACCACCCTCTGGCAGCTCATCAAGCTGCTCTTGACCAATGTCTGGGAGTTTTGCCGCGCATAAAGTTATCTAGAGAGGCTCAGAAGGTGATCTGCGAGAGAATGCTCACCATTGAAGACCTCCATGAAGCCACTATGCAAATGGCTAATGATAAAATGTCAGGTTGCGATGGATTCCCTTGTGAATTCTATAAAGCCCTTTGGGATTCTATTAGACAAGACCTACTTCAAGTTTATCTTGAAGGCTTCTAGAAACAATCCCTCAGGCCATGCATCAATAAGGGAAACATCAAGTTCATCCCTAAGCAAGGAGACCCCGAGAAAATTCACTTGTTAGTGGCGATTATGCTACTGAATGTCTCCTACAAAATCATTGCCAAAGTGTTAGCTCTGCGATTACACACTCTTCTGCCTGTTATCATTCAGCCAGAGCAAATGGACTTCATACAGGGACATTTCATCCTGGACAACATCATCGTTGTTTGGGAAGGCATGGAATGGGCTCGTAGGTCTAATCAGGCCACCATGTTTATCAAAATTGACTTTGAGAAAGCTTATGATCGGATTGAATGGCCATTCATTTTAGCCATGCTCCAAGCCCTTGGCTTTGGTCCTACTTTCATTCAAATTGTCAATATGTTGTTTGTTGATGCCTCTTCTCAAATCTCGATTAATGGCCTCAGCTCAGATCCTTTTAAGATTTTTCTCTCTATTCGGTAGGGTTGTCCGCTTGCCCCTGCACTCTATGTGATTACGACTGAAGGGTTTGGTTATCTCTTAGCTAATGCCAAAGCTCAAGGTCTTGTTCAAGGAATATCTTTCTAACCTACCGAGTCCAATGCTCAACTTCTTAATGGGAATTTTGCGGATGATTCCATTCTTAATCTCATTGAAGATAAAAACCAACGTTCACAATGCTACGCAATTTTTGGATATTTTCTGCCTAACTCCTGGATCCTCCATTCAATGGTGAAAAACCCAATGTTATTGCAATCCTTCCTTCCTGCGCCTGACTGGCTTGCCACTTTCGATTGGAAAATCCTGGCACATGGAGAGATTTTTAAGTTCTTGGGTATCCCTTTTGCCTTTCAAGCCTCCCCAACTGAGTTGTGATAATATGTCATTCAACAGGTGGCTAAAAAGCTAGAATACTGGATCACCAAACCTTTATCCCTGGCTGGAAAATTTCAAATTTTCTCTAAAGTGCTTTCCTCCACTCATGTTTACTACTCATCATGTTGGGTTCCATCCAAAGCCTCCATTCAGAAGCTGGTAAAACTGCTCAAATATTTCTTGTGGGCTAATGCTTCTACAGGAAAAGGTTTTCATCGGGTTGCCTGGGATATATGTTGTCTGCCTCACAATTCTGGAGGCCTTGGTCTTATTCACATTCAACGCCAAGGGCAAGATCTTTGTGCTAAATGGATTATTAGAAGCATTACTGGCCAAGAAGCTTGGAAAGTTCTCATATGACATGGTATTGCGGAAGGCTCACCTTATGGCCATCCTGTATGGAAAGGCTTAGGGTTTGTCAATTTTCTCATCACCCCTGTGCCTGTCAAAATTGTTGGCACCTTTGTGCTTAAGAGTATCTGGAAAGCGTGGGAATGTGTTAAACCTTGGCTTCTATGGAAGGGGGATAGCTTTCGTAATGGGATTTTTGCTAACCAATAATCTAGCTTTGGTGGTCATAAATTTTTCAATCTCAAGACAAATGCCTAGCTGAAGTCTCGGGAATCTCCGCACTCAAATTATTCAAGTACAGAATTCACTCCATTGAGGACTTTTTCTGTACAAAAATGCACAAATTTAGTTCCCTTGGCTAGAATTTAAAGATTTGTTTCAGATTTCCAACCAGGATCATGATACTTTTCACACAGTGATTAATTTAGTTCCTGAGCACATGTTGTATAAAATTGTTGTGCATTCCTCTTGCCCTTGGTGGACAGATTAGAAATGGCATGTAAGGGTTATCGACCCCACCCAATTTTCTGGGGAATCCACTTCACCTTAACTACAAATCCAGTAAGGGTTATTGTTGGCTCTCACCCTATACTGTTAGGTTTCCCATGGTGGAAAAACTCAATGTACACTTTCCACAGTTTTCTTGTCGGGGTTTGGGGAATTCACTCCACCTTATCTACCTGGGGATGGGTGATTTGTAAAACTGTTTGGACTCTATCTGTGGAGCCTAAGATTGCTCATTTCCTCTAGTGTATTCTTCATGGCAAGGCCTCCCTATACGGGGCTCGTCTTGCTCACTTTTATTTGGGATTTGTAATATTTTCCCAAATTCCCTATTTATGTGGTTCCACATATTTTATCCCTTATTTCCTAACAATTACTATTCATCTGTGGAAATCTGGATATATTGCATGTTTTCTGGTTCTGTCCCAAAGCTCAAAATGCCTGGAACTGGATTCATTCATTTTTCTTTCCTTCAAGACCTCATTGACCTCATTGTTTCACTTGGTAACATATCCTTTTGGGAGACAATCCCAAGCTTCTGCCTATGTTCAACCCAGATTTAGCATGTTTTCAGAGGGGAGATTATGTTTTGGATATGGAAAGAAAGAAATGCTTTTTTCTTTGCTAATTCTGCAGTTGATCAAGCTTTCTCTAGTTTATAGTAAATCTATGGTGATCTCCAATGTGCTTCTGCAGATTCAGGTTCAGGCCAATAAGGCGGCTCTGGAGGTGGATCACCTTCAAACCCTATTTCGCCACTGGGGAGAGGCCCCCTATTGCAATGTGGCTCATGTGCCTCCATGTCCCCCACCAGGCGCTCCTCTCCTTCTACTCGTGGTGGCCAACGCACATTCAGTCTCAGTGTTGTGCTTTCAGTCGTACTCGTCGTTCCCCTTGGGGCCTTTCCATCGCGTAGCTTCTCACCAACTCATCCACAGTGGCCAGGGCTTCGCCGCACAATGCACCTCGTCTGCTCGACATTAGGGCTGGGGCTCACCATCCTCGCTATCAGGGTTGGGGCTCACCACCAGGGTTGAGGCTCACCTTGCCAGTAGGGTTGGGGCTCTCCTCCTGCCACTGCTATGCCTCAAATGGATTTGGAATCTACCGCAACCCTCTACCAAATTTCTGACAAGTTCCCTCATCTCAGTCTCACCATTCATACTCATGGTGGAAGCGGACCCAAAGGATGACAGCTGCTGCTGGGTGGGCACTTCCTCTCGATGTTGCCAAAGATCGATACCGGGTTTAGATTGGCTGGATGACCAAGATCCACCCTATCTTGAGAATGTTTGCTGTTGCTGCTTGATTTTGCTGGTTGTCCTCCTTTAGGATTTG
This sequence comes from Taxus chinensis, assembly GCA_019776745.2. NCBI lineage: Eukaryota > Viridiplantae > Streptophyta > Pinopsida > Cupressales > Taxaceae > Taxus > Taxus chinensis. The sequence goes on from JAHRHJ020000788.1 coordinate 717,947, forward strand.
TCTAATTTTGTTTTGTATTTTCTTAGGCTTGGCCTAGTTTGACTTTTGTTGCTCTAGGCGCTGCCTAGCTTTGTTCGTGGTTTTGGGGCATGCTCTCATACCGCCTGCTTTTTTGTTGAAATCTATCTTGTATCGTATTGTATTTAATATAATATAAGATCCTTTTCATCAAAAAAATTGGTTGTATGGTCCATGACAACATACAATCTTTAATATACCATAATCTTTATGTCGATGGGGGTGACACCACAATGGAAGTGGTCATCCTACTGACATAATGGTTGAGGATAAATATGTTTTCTTTCCTAATATTCCCCCACTATACCATGGCTTCATAACCCAATTTTTTTTTCTATACAATTGCCTCTAAATACATGTCTTACTACCATTTTCTTTCTCAGTATTCCCCTCTTCTACTATGGCTTCCTAATCCAAAAAGAAATTCTATACAATTACCTCTAAATACATGTCTTACTACTCTAATTCAGATATGCTTGTTTGGTGCAACTTGGGATTGCTTTTATGACTCTAAAACAATTTCATTTATTCAAAAAATAAAATGTGACACCACAATAGAATCTATTTTTTATAATCTAAATCTCTTCACCAACTAACGTAATATGCTTTACCTCTTTACTTTTTAAGAAATTGGCCCTACTACTATTTGATGGCAGGATTTTTTTACGTCACTTATATTCATACTTAGCATAGTTCTTATATTCGAAGTTGTATTTCCTATAAATTAGGTCTTGGATACAACATGCAATGTGCTTCTCATGGTTCCATTGTTCCTCCAATAACTGTAGCACCTAAATTTACTTTTTTTTTTCCATTTTGATTTTTTAATTCATAACTTGCTCACCCTATTGGCATCTGCATTGCACATTTGAGACGTGTATCCTAGTCCAGGACGAGTTAAAGCGCATAAGGATATTTTTGACAAGTTATTTTCCTTTTTATTGTTTAAATTTTGTAGGAAAAATTTCATCCTTGTAATCATACTGGATCATTCCATTCCATCTCTTGACTAATAGACAATTGGCATGATAAAAATGACTAACATTTAAAGGCCTTAACCTTAAAAACCATAAATTGTGTAGAAGGAAATACTTTTAATACTCATGGCGAAGTTGAGCTTGATTCCATGGTAAGTGTGCACGACATAATTTGTTCATGTCTTTGTTAGTTTAGTAAAACTTGGCTATTATACTCTCCACATGCCATTACATCACTCTTGGGTATCAATCATCAAGTTATGGGATATACCTAATTATGGTGATACTTGAACAAATAAAAAAAATTGCAAATGTAAAATTTTGAGGTCTTTTTTCAAAACAGGCTTCTTAGTTAGCAAATGGATGATGCTCGTGGGCATTTATGTAATCACCTGATACGTATTCTAGATTTATTATTGACGAAACTAGCTCATGACAGTTCAACCTTCTGGTCCCAAAATTTGACCCATATTATGGCTTTGGCCAACCCGTACGGCCCTTGTCCTTTGTGGGGCATCCCCATGTATGCCTATTTGGGTCCACAATTATCATATATTTCTTTGGACCAATTTCCTAGTTCTATCTTAGTGCATGTGCTTTACTATGAATTAGTAATTTAACAAACAACATATTCTAAAATGTGGATAATTCATCATTTGAACGTCAAGGGGCTATTACTTTGAAGTCAGACATCGTTAGCAAATGCAATTCCAAAGCACTCTCAAGAGGTCTCCTCTCTCCATCTGCTAGGATGAACAACAACATCTTTAGGAGTAGCTAATGCATCACGTCTGAAGCATTCAACCAGTTCAAAGATTCTAGCTTCCTTATCCACAAGCCAATTCATATTCAAGGTAAAGCCAAGGTTACATCTTTCCAAACATCAAAAGGGTCAAGAACATTCATTCTATATTTGCATACAGTAGCACTATATATACAACCATGAAGGGTACAAATCAATCTATCTATACCTATGTCATTTATCTTTGGATCAAGAGACTCAATGCTACATTAAGGGTTGGCTTATATTTACATTCACACTTGCATCAACACTAGGATAACTACATGAGGTTTTCTCCTACTCAAGGGGATGTAGTGCAACACCTAGACTAATTATACAAGATATGACCACTACTGTCATTTGAACCTCACCACACAAATATTTCTCCTTTTTTATCCAATGGTTACATGAATTGAGTGTGCAATATATGTAGTTTAACTATTAATGTAAATAAGACTAAGTTTTGATTTTAAGTCAGAGAATAGGGTTTTGTGTGTTTCTGTGTGTCCATTTACATGAGTGTCTAGGCTATAGGGAAATGATTGCATTAGTGTGTTGCAGGTGTGAAAGAAGTCTTGCAATTGTAAGGATTTTTGAGAAGAAGAAATGACACATAAAATATTTACCCTTGGAAGAGGAGGAACATCAATGATAATTTTAGACTTGGTAGAGATACTAAGATGAAGCCAAGTTAAGATTGAAGGCTACGATATCACACAACAAATAGATGTTGTAGTAGATGTAAGTGAATATGAAGCAAAACAAGCACCTGATGTTCAACTTGAAAAGTTAGTAGATGAACTAGAGGATAATCACTTGAAGGCTATTTCCAACATGGGAGGCAAGCCGAGGTTGGACACCCCTAGTCACTTAGGAGGTTTATTCCTTGAGGATATCATTGAGTTAGAGAAATACTTTGATTATGAGAAAATTGAAGATCCCAAAAGCATGAAGTTTCCTTGCAAAAAATTGAATGGAAACGAGTCCTTGTGGTGTGATAATGTATAGATGGAAAGGGGTGGAAGAAATTAAGAGAGAATCAAGTCTTGGAATAAGCTGGTTGCAATTTTGAAGGATGATTTCTTTCACTTTGAATATCAATTGAGTTGTTCAAGGTATTGAAAAAATTAAGACAAAAGGAGATGATTGTAAAGGATTAAACGAAGGAGTTTTACAAGCTTCCTTAAGGATTTCATTGATTGGATCACTAAGTAGGAGAAATATTTTGATTAGGAGAAAATGGAAGATCCCAAGAGAATGAATTTTTCTTGCACAACTTTGAAGGGACATGAGTCCTTGTGGCATGATCATGTGTAGATGGAAAGGGTGAGAAGAGATGAAGAGATAACTTCTTGGAATAAGATAGTTGCAAAGTTGAAGGGCAAACACTCTCCCTTTGATGATTAGTTGCGTTTTTCCAAGAAATTGCATAAATTATGGCAAAAGGAGATGATTGTAAAGGATTACACAAAGAATTTTTACAAGGTCACCATTTGGGATAATCATGTTGAAGACGACTAAAAGATCTCAAGGTATGTGAATGATATTCATATTTCCACACAAGAAGAGCTTGGAATAATAAGATTGCATTTGGTAGATGAAACATGTCAATATTTTTTGAAGGCGGAAGACAAGTGTCAGGAAGAAAATAAAATACAATAAATGCTGGAGGAAGATTTGCAAGAGGAATAGTTCAAGAAACTATTAGAAGAGGATATCATGTTCATGAAGGAGAATCAAATGCTTCTCACAACATTAATTATGTGTTGAGATGAAGAGGATATCCTTTTAGAGGAAAAGGATACTTTGGTAGATGAAGATGTCGAAGATTAGTGGGTACATACTAAAGATGTGGAGATTTTGAGTCCCCAAAAGCACAAAAAAACAACTGTAGAATAAATGAAGCTACCAAGTATATTTATCAAGAAGATAAAAAAGAGTGTTGCATCATGCAATCACATAGAATAACTAAGACACATATAAGCACCCATGATAAAGAGAGTGCATTTAAAATCAATCAAGGAGGAGAATGAACAATTGGAAAGAAAGAATCAATTCAAAATTTTATGAAAATCCATAGGTAAGTGCCACAAGGTTATTGTTGATAGTGGTAACATGAACAATTAGGTGTCTCATGAGATGGTTGAAAAGCTTGGGTGTCTTGTTGGAAAATAGGACATCAAATCTTGGTGAGTAAGTAATGTATGATTTTTTTAAAAATTGGGTCAGTAGAGATGAAGTTTTGTATTACATTATGTCCATGAATTTTTGTCATGTATTGTCGAGAAGGATGTGGAAATTAGATAGAAAATATCTACATGATGGTAGGGCCAATACACATAATTTTGTGATGGAAATATACATCGAGCCCATTAAAGGATGAGGGATAAGAAGTAGACAACAATATTAAAGTGTTGTCGATTTTCCAAAATTAGTTTTTTAAGAAATGTGAAGGAGTAGGCATGTTTGGATTTTGTTCAACCCATGCAACCTGGGATATTGAGTAAGGTAGATGAAAATCCACATGAAGGGAAGATTTTGTTAGGAAAACATGATAAGATCATCTCCAAGGAATTTTTGGATGGATTGGCACATATTAAGGACATTAGCCATCACATGGGTTTGATACCTAGATCTAGCTTCCTGAACAAGACACCATATAGGTTGAAACATATGAAGATCAAGGAGTTGAAGAGTTAATTCAAAGATCTATTAGAAAAGGGTTTGATACGAGAAATATTGATCCCATGTATGGTTCCATCCATACTAACACTAAAGATAGTGTGCATATATTCTAGAGCCATCAACACGATTACAATCATATATAATATAGGTCTTTGTTACTACCAATGGATTGCTTGATTGGAGCTAAGCACCTCACGATAATAGAATTGAAGAATTGAGTATCATCAAATTCAGATTTGATAAGGTGAGTTGAGTGAAAAACACATGTAAGATGATGAATTATACGAGTGGCTAGTTATGCTAATTAGATCAAAAAATGCACCAACACTACTATATAAACTATCATTTGTGCTACGAGTTGGATCAATTTTTTTGTCATAAACTAACACCTTTAGGTGTTTTTGACCATAAAAATTTATGGGGTTTGTGTCATTTTAGGTGACACAAAGGTGGTGCAAAAATGGAATAACTAAGACTCTTTTATTGTTTTAGTTTTACATCATATTGGCACTACCATTTTGTGCCACCACGAAAATGAAAAAACTATTTTTTTGTAAAATAATTATTTGATAAAATATCAAATAACTATATTAAATTTAATTACACACATGTATGCACACACACAAAATTTAGTATTTTTAATAAATTTTACTATAAAGAAAATACAATAATACATTTTATGTTCACAATATGCAATAATATATAATACTACAAGATTGAAATTTTATTTTTTAATACAATAATATATAATAATGCAATTTTGATGGAGCAATAAAAAGTCCCTTCCAAATTACAAAAAAATCAATAAAGAGATACATCCTAAATGTCATAGATGTATACCACCATATTTTTGTTCTTGTCTTCATTTTCATCCTCGTCCATGTGCTTGTTCTCTTAGTCCGATCAAGAGTAATATCCATCACTGTCCCCCTACCCCCATCCTCACCTACAAATACATAATACTAATATTATGAGGGAGCAATAAAAGTTACCTTCCAAATTACAAAACAAATCTATAAAGAGTTACATCCTAAATTTCCTAGAAATACGTAACCATATTCTTCCTTATTCTCATCATCATTCTCATCTTCATCCATGTCCTTGTCCTTTTAGTTTGATCAAGAGTGTTGGTCATCCTCCTCCTCTTCATCCTCTCATTGGACCTACAAATACATAATACATTTTTAATAAGTGATTCAATTTGTAATTTACATAATTCACAATGAATATATGGACTCATGAAATTCCTTATAACACATAACATATCAAAAAATGCATTTTTTTATATTTAAAAATCCTTGACAACATCTAAAAATACTACTCCCACTATTGGGAGTGTTACAAAAATAAAATAAAATCATTAATCTATTACAATGGTGTTTCTCCATGACCTATTTGTGCAGAATCACAACACCCCTGAATGTCTGCAACTAGATGAGTTGAGACTCTCAGTGTGATTGCACAACATGGAGCATCTCTCAAAGTGTGGGACTTTGCGAGTTAGAGAGAGCTCTCTAGATTAAGGTTGGTTCCTATTCCTCTATCCAGGTGCATACAAATAAATACAGAGGATCTATTCTAAAACCTACTCTATCTTACCAAGGAGAAAGGGTTGAGAAGATATGAGAAAATAAACCTAAGCTAACAAGGTGATGCACCAAAGGAATGTTAAACACTCATTTTGCAATTTAACACAGACCATAAAAATGCAATACAACTACCATGCATAGATAACCAAACTGTAATGAGAGATCAGAAGACAACAATGAACACATGAGAGGGTTGAGAATCATCCATAGATGTATATTATTGCTCCAGAGTTCGATATAGTAGATTACAGTAGCAAAGAGGTAAAAATTTGTATTACAACTCGAATGGGAGGTTAGGAAAAATCCACAAATTCACTTGCAAACAAGGGAATAAGGAAGGGTGTAAAACATAAATCTCCAACCCTTTACAATGAGCCCAACTCCTTTTATAGATGTAGCGAAGAGGGAAGAAGAAAAGAGGTGGGAAAATTGACTTGAATCTCAGCTACCGGCCATCAATGCCCCTACAAATCCACCCACAATCTGTAGAGTCCGCCGCTCTACGTCTGTTCAGCGTGTTGAAGAAGGAAGAATGACAGATCAAATACAAATCAGATCTAGTTGTTGAGAGCAATCAGATCATGCATTAATGGCACGAAGAATGTTTTCCCTTTTTTTCCCCCACCTAACCTCTTCAAAAATTAAAGTTTCAGGTTTCCATGGCATAGACAAGGTCGATGACCTTTCCAATGGTGCCAAATTTGTTGAATTTCGGGCACTGGGTCGAAAGATATGTCCATTTGAATGTTTGATTCAGATCCGTACAAAAATGGTGAAAACCAGTTAGCAGAATGGGTCCATGGGCCCGAAATTCACTTTGTGATTTTTGGCACAAAAATATAAAATGCAAAATTTGCCCCGCAGCCCCGCAATACCTTTTTGTCAAAAAACCATCCTTGGGCCCGTCGGTCCGCATTTTCTACTTGGGCAAGAAATCACTACAAGGCCCGTCGGTCCACATGCAATTTAGGCCTGACATGTGGCTCCTTGGGCATCTAGCGGAGGTGCGACTCAATTTTATACTTTATGTTTCTTGGAAACAAAGCTAAAAAGTTAAAATTACCTCCGGCGACCCCCCTCCCGCTTTGACTTGGAACATGGCCACGTGGAGGGTCTGGTGCGCGTTTGGGGACCATTTTGGATTTTATCTTTTGAAGTTGCATCAAGCTATGACACGTGGCTCCTTCTGCGGCTTTTCTCTGTTCCTTTATGTTTTTGACTAAGTCCTTTTGTTTAGCGGGGCCATATATCTGACCTGGGACATGTGGAAACTTAGCGCTTGTCTATAGACCCGCCCTTAAATTTACCTTTGAAGATGCATCGGGCTAACCGAGGCTCCTTCCAAGACACTTAGTGATGATGCCTTTCTTCCTAGACCGTGGAAGCCTCTTGCTCTCATACTTAATGTGCGTTGTTAAGACATTTGCCGGCCTTGGTTGATTTGGACCCACTTTCAATTTGACTTCTATTGAACCCTGGCCACGTGGAGGGTTGGCACTAGTTTGAGTCTCCGCCTTGGGCCTCTCATCTTGAAATTATGCTGAGGAGACACGTGGTTCTTTCTACTTGTTTGGACTTTTCAACGACCGGCTCTATCCCTTTTCGAGTCTGGGACACATGGAAGCTTGGCACGCTTCAGTTTGGACTCACCTTTTCGGGTTTAACCTTTGGAGAAGCGTCGATGAGGCATGTGGAAGCTTCCACTGATTCTTCCATACTTAGCCAATTTTGGGGCTCGTTCTGAATCATTCGCAGAGACCCAAATACTTCGAGTCTTTTCTCCATTCTATTTCCTTTGAACCTCTAGTTTCTCTTTGACACTATTTGGCCTTCTCTTCCTTGACCATGCTAATCTATTATAGATCCTGCCTACAATTTGTTTGTCAGATTTTAAATGTGGGCTCATGCGACAGAGCCATCCCTTGGATTTATTCTTGCACAGGGTCATGTTTGATCAATTTTTCTGGGGGGCAAAATGAGATAACACTAACCTCCAAGGGCCCCATACCCTTGGAGTGTTACCTACATAGCCCCAGTGAAAGGGGTGATGTATTTCTCCCATAAGAAGGGAAGAATAAGATGAGGTAGGTGAGTAGATTGGTGAGTTTAGGTATGGTTAAATGGGAAATTTAAATTAGGCATGATTGCATTTAGTTTGATTAGGCATGGTTGTGTCTAGATTTATTAGGCATGGTTGATTCTAGGTTGGTTAGCAAGGTGGAATGTTTTAAAATGAGTTGATGAAAATAGATGAGGAATGTTGAGGTAAGTGAAAGGAGAAGGAATCAAAAAATGTAAGTGTCGAAGGTCTAGTCCTGTATAGCAGAATCAATAAGTAAGAAAAGAGGTGAACGATAAAAGAGGTAAAATGCTTCAGAGTTGGCAAGGACCATAATGAGCATACCAAGGATGGGTTTATGAAATTAAACCCCTAAAGGAAGTACATGATTGATTTCTCTAATGGTGAAAGAAGTTACACGATCATGAAATGTCACATTTGCGGCACATCCCTTGAGTAGATAAAAGATAAAAAAGAAAGGAATGTGAGGTAAAGTGGGTTGTTTAGCGTAACTTGTTGTGAGACAACATGCATCTTCTGTAAGATACCTAAAACCAAAATAGTTAAGTCCATGATGAAATTTTTTTATTTTTCTTGATTTTTGTATTTGCTTTTCATAGACTGATCAATGCAGGAAGTCTATGTGGGATGAATATAATACATCCTTGAGGTATTCATGAAAATGGTTGATGCGAGAAGCTTCAGAATCTATATTCTATTTCTGGAGAAATAGTCTTCTTTTTTGATAGAATATGTACAATAGGTCTAGATTTTTATAGTTTTTCTTCGAGGGAACAATCTATTTATAGAAGTAAGGTAGAAAGATAGATGTACTTTTTTATGGATTCATTTATTTTACATGAATTTTTACTCAAGGAGTTAAATTTGAATATCCCATACATTACTTTTGAATTTCTTTAGACTTGTAGGTCATGGACAAGACTATAGAGGAGTATAAGCTTTTTTTATGAAGGCGAAACCATAGTATGCGAAGGTTAACTATGAAAGAGAGGTTTTAAGTGAGGAACAACCATGGGATTCAATCCTAAATATAGAATGAAAATTATCCATGAGAATCATGCCATGAGTAGCTCTATAATACTCATATTAAAGACAAGGTTGAACGGTGATGGATACACCACACAATTCTTGGTTGAGTCATTGGATCCTTAAAAAGAGGTGGAGGAAAGGGAATGGGTACTCAAAGGGAAGAGTTTGTAATAGACAAAAGGTGATATGGTACTTGAATCAATAATTAAAATGGTTGAAAATGTAATTCATTTAGGGGCTCAGGATCAGGTTTACCTTCGAGGGAAGATAAACAATAAGCACATGATCTATAGGCATGAGTGACTATATAGGGTCTAATCCAATTAGGAGCAAATTTTCCCCATTTACATTTCTCCGCTTTTGTTACATGTTGATTTTCCTTCAGGACAAGGTTGCATTGACCTTGAAGGTTCGTTCGTCGACACGTTATTTCATAGGCCCATTTGATGCATTTTTGATAAATTTGATGGTGATCGAGAGAATTTAAATGGTATTTCATCTAAAAACTCAAGCTATGCCAAACGGTCCTCGAAATAGTATTCATCATCGTTGAGAATATATTTTAGTGAGATACAAACGAGATGGAATTTCAACATTTGAGAGGCATGATAGCCTTTGTACCGTAAACTAAAGAGAAGGATGGTGTGGCAACGGTTTGTGGTGCAAATGCTAGTGCAATAATCCTATAAGGCAAAACAAATGTGCATGTGTCAATTGTTACCAGCATCATCAACCACTTTCATAAGAAATTTATTAAGGGTTTTGTTAAGTTAATTCAGCTTAGCCATTTGTTTAAGGATAATAAAGTGAGGAAAAACTGAGTTGAATGCCAAAGGGCATCACAAATTTTCTGTAGGGTCTTGTTTTTGAGTTGTTTTCCATTATTCGGTGATAAGACGATGAGGAACACCAAAGTGACAAATAATGTGATGGTTGATGAATTCAGATGTTTTATCAGCCTTTTTTGTAAATGAGAGGCATGGTTTCCACCCATTTAATGTAATATTTGGTAGTCACAGTTATAATCCATTGATGACATTAGAGAATAATGAGCTTTAATCTCTCTGAAAATATCAAAAACCCATTAAGAGAAAGGTCAAATGTCTCGTGCACGACCTGTAAGGTGAATGACTAGGGGTGTGGTGAAGATTAGTGTGTTTATGAAATTTTACACAATACTTGACATAGTCACAACAGTCTCAGGTTTAAGGCTTAGCCAGTAATAGCCAAGGTGAAGAATGTGCTTAGCGATAGTGAAGCCACTAAAATGACCACCGACAAATCCCATCGTGGACCTCCTTTATGGTGCATGGGATTTCATAACTTTTAAATGAATCGTACGAAGATACCATCAAAATCACATTTATATAGAATATCTAGCCATGATGACATACTGTAGGAGACACTTTTGAGGAAAGGCTTGTTGTCCATTGTGAGTGATATCTAGAGGTAGAATTGAAAGGGAACGATAGTCAGCAAACTGCTTGTACCAAATATCTCATGTGGTTCAATTTTAATTTTGCCTACAAATCTAACGTCTCAGAATAGATAAGAGGGTTACTGCAAAATTTGTATTATGACAAAGATTTTTGATTCAGAAGGTGAATGCAAGTATTTAGGAAGCAATACAGGTCGTGGTATCCTATGAATTTGTTAGTGGAACATGGGGTGGTTTTAAGTTGATAATGATCGAAGATAGTCAAAAGCATGTCAACATTATGTTTATGCTTTTGAAATATCTCACTACGACACCAGTATAGACCATTGACTTTGTTCACAACCAATTAAGAATTACCGATGATATTAATGGATTTAACATCTAAGGATATGGTGGTTTGAAGACTTGACATGATTGCTTTGTATTCAGCAATGTTATCAGTGTAGTTAAAATCCAAGTTTGAAATATAAAGGCATATGATCACCGCTCAATATGAATGAGAATGACCATTGTGCGGTAGCCCCACACTGACATTTGGAACCATCAAAGAATAAGTTAATATGACTAAATGGTATCGTCAAGGTAGAGGGTAGTAATGGATTCATCTGAGAAAGTTATAAGTCTAGAAGAATAATTTCCAAAAAGAGGTACATTCTGCCAAGTTGGTCGGACAATTTTTTTGTCCTTTGACAAACTTTTGATGGATGAATATCGATATCGAAGGTCTGTAAGAAGCATGATCCAACATGAGGCACATTGATGTTTATAAGGTTTGGCATGCATATAATGCAAGGGGTCAATGTTGTTGAGGACAAAGGTTTTGTGGTTAATTGGGTCATGGTGTAGTTTAGTGGCAGACAGAGACTAGGGCTAAGCAAAGCATCTCGGGGTGATTATATCTGAGTCTCATAATCTAAAATCAGTATGGATTATGTAATAAACTTCTTTCTCCATGTGTTTCTTGTCTTGATGAGCAAGCATGGCACTCAAGGAATAGTCAGTGGTAGAAATGTAGAGGTAAAAGAGTTGTTCATTCTTTAGGTGGAAAGAGCACAAGTGGCTGGAGAAGGTATTGTTTTAAGGCTTCAAAATATTTGTGGAATTCATTATCCCATTTGAAGGAGACATCCTTTTTTAGAAGATGATGGAATAGATGGTAGACATTGGTCATAAAGCTAAGAAATAAAGTGGTCAAATAGATTGCAACTTGTCTTGCAAACTACAAAGTTGTCGAAGGTTAGTAGGTGGAAGAATCTCAATAATAGACTTGATTTTCACAAGATCAAATTTAATTCCATGCCAAGAAATTATGAAACCAAGGATCTTACCTAGAGAGGACGATAGCGAAGACACACTTCTATGTGGTTAAATATAGACATGCAATATTGGATGAGATGTTCAAAGACTGACTTTAAGGACTACATGAGATGTTTGGCTCTAACATTTTGATTTGGCAAGGATATTGTCAATATAATCTTCTAATATTCTCATACATGATGTCATGAAAAATATAGTTCATAGAACATTGGTATGTAACACCACCATTTTTAAGGAAAAAAAGTCATAACATGATAGCACAGAAGGTCCCCTAAGGGGTGGTGAAGGTAGTTTTTGTGTTGATCTTCTGGTGTGAGTAATATTTGGTTATAACCCAAGAAACCATCCATGAGTGATAGCATCTCATGGCCAGACGGTGAGATCAACTATTTGGTCAATACTAGGTAGAGGAAAATTGTCTTTGGGGTAAGCTAGGTTAAGGTCATAGAAATCAGATGCAGATGTGGAGTCCCCCTGTCGCTTTGGTGATAAGAATGATGTTATAAATCCATTGGGGATAATCAATAGGTATAATAAAAGAAACAGAAAGGAGGCATTCGAGTTCTTCTTTCATAAGAAGGACAATGCAAGGATGCATTTTTCATAGCTTCTATTTCATGGGTTTGGCATCAGGAATAGTCACGATATTATGGACCATGATATTTGGGTCAATACCAGGCATATCAGTGTAAGACCAAGCAAAAGTCATTGCTATAGTCTTGAAGGAAAGAAGTGAAAGCTTCCATGTTCATGGAATCTAAAGATTGGCCTATCTTTAGAATGTGAGGGTCATCCTGAGTGTGAATGTTGATCTCTATGGTCAATTCATTCAACATGGTTTAGCATCTCAGAAGGTAATGATGGTGAATGTAAGAATCCTCCGACACCTAAATAGGTGAGGATAATGGAATCATCATCCTGAAATTAAATGACATTTATAGAAGGTGTGTCATCATCGATCATGTTAGGATATAGGAAGGGAAGAGAAGAGGGAGCCTCTCCATTGTGGTGATATGTTTAAAGGTCCCAAGGAAATAGGTGTTTACAAAAAAACTTAGGAGGAATGGATTCTGGATCCATAAACTTTGTAGGTGAAGGTGGTGGGGTAGGTAAAATGAGGTGGAGAAGGTGTATCTTCCTCTATAAGGACATGATACGATATTTCTTAGAAGAAGATGCTATCAGAAAATCCAAGACCATCGGTGATCTTTATGTTTCTGGGTGGTGCAAGGAAATGACTATGTGACGAACCTTGTTCATAGAGACCAAAGCCAAATACTTTCCATGCACATCGATGGAGGAATGTGTGGGTGAAGCAGACGATTGGTGAGGTACTGGAAATCTGATTAGAATGGCCAATTTTGAGTAGGTGGTTCTAGAGTATGTGAAGAAGTATCAATTCCCCCATACGTCAAATTAGTGTGAAGATGAGGCAGACCGTATGGAAATACCTCACCTACCAATGGTTGTAATGTGGTTGTTGATGGAGGCTTCCATACTCTTGAGGGGTAAGGAAGGTGTTGACATTATAGAGACGATACTCCCCTAAAGTAAGGCATTATAAAACACTTACTAAGGGATCAAAAGTTGGAATTTGGGTAGAGGGAATGGAAGAATCACCAGCAATCCTAATAAGAAGAAACATTAGGTGTTTTTGAAGTAGATGGGTTAGTTGATGGATCTAGTGATGCAGAAGATACAATAGCAGTAGGAATAGAGGAGTTTAGTTTTGGAATATGTAGTGGTAGAAAGTGGTGGATGAGGCAACAACTAAAGAAGAATTGCAATAGTGGTGGTAGATGGGATAGCGGCTGAAGAAGAAGTGATAGTAGTGGTAGATGCCTTAAGCTAGCTATAAGGACATTGTTAGGTCGGTAGATGCATGTTACAGGTTTTTAATGGTGAAGGATCAGTCAGGAATTGTGTAGTTGTGTCCTTCATGTTTAAATTTTAAACATCGATGTAAGGTTGAAAGAACATGACCCATGGCATGAATCTAGGGTTAGCTAAGCAATAGATTTTATTGGAATTCCCCCTCTAAGACGTAGAATAATTTAGGAATGGCATAGGGGCCCACGTGAATGTGGAGAATAATGGTTCTGAGGGTGGAATTCATGGCATCATTAAATAAACGCAACATAATTGGGTTATTATGCATGTAACTAGAAAGGATGCACATTTATTTTTACTGCATGGGAGGATATGATGTTGATACTAACACCCCCATCGATCATAACACATGTCAAACATGTGTATTCTCAATGTAAATGGATATGAATAGGGCGGGGTCAAGATCATTTGATTGGAGAGGGATAATCTCATTGTCAGAGAAACTAAGAGTAGCTACTTGATGAGTGGTAGTGGGGCATAAGAGAAGGGGTGAAGTGGTGAGAGAGGATATGTGATGAAGAGTGATAATGGTGGAAACATGCGTAGGGTCATTAGGTGGAACTTGAATGGATTGTAGGACCTCAATGAGGGCTTAACAATGAGAATAAGAGGTTTGGATAAGGTCATATAAAGACATTTTCAGAGGGATGATTGGTGAAGTTGATTTAAACATGGTGCGGTGTGCAACTCCATCAGAAATGGGGTATGCTGGTCCACTGAATGGTGATTTTGGTGTAGGTGCAGATGATAATGTTGGGTAAATGTACTAGTCAGATGGTTTGTCTGTCTTCTATTTTCCTTTGTTTTTTGTGCTTGAGTGGCAACTTGAACCATGTTAATCTGAGGAAGAGAGGGAGATGAAGAATCGTGTGTTGTGATAAGGTGTAATGATAGGATGGGCAAAAATAGTGGTGAAGGAATAATGAGTCTTATGAAAGGAGTAGGCACACACTAGACATTTTAGAGGATTTTTGGCTAGTTCTCTAATGTGAACCATGTTGATCTCAAATGTTAGAGGAGGGTTCATGTGGATGTAGAGATAGAGGTCTGTTGAATAGGTATGGGGCAAGGCTATGTGGTGATAGGAGAAGGTGGAATAGGGTCCTCATCCAAAATATCATCATCGTCAAAGTTCTCTTCAGGAGAACATAGTTGAAGAAGAACAATTCTTAAGAGCCTTACAATTTTCAACATCATGTCCTGGCACAAGATGATAGGTGCAAATCTTGGTATCATCAAACCCTTCTATTTTAGGCTTGAGTGGGTCATAAGGCTCTAAGTGGTGGCAATGTGATGACAGAGGTTTCTAAAAGGTTAGTCAATGATGTTAGTGTAAGACCCTACCAATGGATCACAATGTGAAGTGAGTGTGGGTCTGGATGGAAGTTTGGGTGACTTCTAGTGGGAGAGAGTCACCAGAATGGAATCGGAGGTGGAGTAGGTTTGACCACTAGTTTGGTAGGTAGTACTGGTTTTAGTCTTGCAGTTATACCTTTTTAGGTAAATATGTATTGTAGTTGTTGGAGGTAGTTGTAGGTTTGACTACCTTTTTGGAAAGTGGGATTTTTTTAACTTGGGTTGCACCTTCTTGGGTAAAGGTGTAGAAGGAGTGCTGTGATGTAGAAGGGAAGGATAAAGGCGGAAGGGGATGGGTTAACCAAGGTGATAATGGAGGTGCGGTGAAGACGGTGGTAGGAGGCAATGTGGAAAGTGAATGGTTGAAGAGAAGGTAAATGGCATAGGTAGTGATGAGGATACTAGAATTCGTGTAGGTATAGGAGGTGGAAAGGATGTAGGTAATGACGAAGGCATAGGTTGTGTAGGTAAGTTGGGGTGGAAATAGAAGGATCATGATGAGGAGGTGGGCTATGTATGTTTTTGGTTTACCTTGGGTAGGAGGTTGCTTGACCAAGGTTGATGGGTGGGGACCTAGGATAGATGGAAGTGGTGAAGGTGACCAAGAGGGGTAGTGGGTGAAGCCGGTGTATGTGGCATAAGAGGTTGGGTATTCCTCTTAGGTGGGGGAATAGTCTTGGTGATATGCCCTTGGGAAGAGGTGGCTAAATCAATCTGACAAGAGGATGGACTAGGCTTGGTGTCGCATGGCCCCTAATGTAGTGGTAGATTTTGGTGTAAGGGTGAAGATATAGGTGTAGGTAAGTGGTTTGGGTCGATAAGTGATTGTTGAAGTAATGGTAAAGGTGCAGTGTACAGTGAGAATGATGCAGAGGAGGTTACTACAACTCAACTCAGGTGTGATGAATTTAATTGTCTTAAACACTTTAGGATAAATACTTGAAGTGTCTATGACGGATGACATTTGTCATTTGAGTTAAGACAGCAGTCAAAGCATCCCCAAAGCATGGAATAGTTCAACATATTTCCAAGTCAAGTCATGGCCAAACATGAGAATGGCATAGAAGTGGAAGGGGATGATTTCTAGATTTGGTAGTAACCCTATAAATGAAATTCTGACTGATCTGTTCAGACAGAGGAAATGGTTGGCTTTGTAATCTACTGTGGGTAGAAGAGACAATACTCAGATCAACAGGATCATTAAAATCAGTTGGAGAATTATCACCAACATGAGGGATCTTCTACTAATGATTATCCTATGTGGGTAGAGGATTTAAGGATCAAGGTGGATGAGGTAGGGTTCTTCCTTTTGGTGAAGAAGAAGGTAAGTTGGACTCTTCCATGGGTAGAAAAGTAAGTAATGTGGGTTGTCTCACACAGGTAGAGAGGTAACATGGGGTAGATGTATCAGTAGATATCCAAGGAATCCTCCATGGGTAGAGGAGAATATAAGGTGGACTCCTCATGGGTAGAGGAGTGGGTGAAACAATCCCTCTATGGATGAAGGATGTGCAATAATTTCCTCAATAGATGGGATGGGAGGAAACTGAGTAGAAGGACCTGGTATGATATCAAAAATGAAATGAACCTCATGTAAATGTTGGTATCATTGGTTGAGGTTTCACTAGTTTGGTTAGGTGATGGGGTGTGATTTGGAAATGACTTCACATTGAAGATGTGAAGGTTTTGGTTATCCAATGCATTGGGGTTATCCAAGATGAGATCTCCATTATCTAACATTTCTTGGACTGATGTTTTTGAAAGTTATACAATTACCATGTCACTATGACCTCTAACATGATGATAGTTGCATTAATTTTTCTTTGTACCAATGCAGGACATAAGATGAGAAGGGTCAAAACATTAGTATGTGGTTTGATGGGTGGAAGAGTGATTGCTCCTAAATTTTAGAAATTTTTCGCAAAACTTAAGAGTAAGGTTCTCCTATGGGGGTATATTTTTGTTCTCCTATGCTTGTACTGAAAATCTTAAATAGGAGAAAGATTGGAAGAAGGTTTTGATTGAGTTCGATGGATGAGATGGTCTGGATTTCAAAACCATTGCGTTTGGAAATATCCTTTGGGATTTAATCTAATTATTTTGTGGTTTGGAATAAGAAGAAGGTATCATTTGATTTAAACAAATTATCTTGTTATGCAATTGTAACTTTATTCTCTTCGATAGCATGGATTTCAAGTTTCTAGCCATGGTGAATGCCTCATCTTCAAGGTTTGGAAGGTTTGAACTTAGAGAGTTGGAGAGATATATCATGACAAAAGCTCTATGTAAACAACTCTATTAGTTCCCTTTGTAAGGTAATTGGAAAGTGTATTTGATTAATAAGGTTGTGATCCACACATTCATGGTAAAATCTCTCGATAGAATCATTTTCATATTGGCGTTTAACAAATACAAGTCAGTCATGGTAACCTTCTTGATAATGTTAATGGAGAAATTATCAAGAAAGGTCTTGTGATAATTGATTGAATGAGAAAGATAGAGTTGCCTAGGTAAATCACTATACCAATCCAAGGCCGGTCCTGTTAAGGACATTAGTGAAAGTTCAAAGAAACAAGGCATCATCATGGGAAATCATATAACATACATGTTTAAAAGATTGCAAATGTCTGTTTTGCAGATATTCCTTGCTATTAAATCAGTTAATTTTTGGAATTTCCCAATGCACTGGACAAGGATGAATTGGAATAGAAGGGTCAATAGGCTCATTACAAATCCCATCATAAGTCTGAGAATCGCATGGAGATCCATAAACAGATGCTTCTAAGGTCTACATCTTATCCATCATCATCTTGATCAAATCACAAATCAGATTGGATTGAGGAACACCTCCAACAGTATGAGGAGGTGGATATGGTGAGTAAGACATAAAAGGTATGTCAGTATATAGTGGTGCCAACGAGTAAGCAAATTGAGAAGGGGGAATATAAGTAGCGACCGAAGATGATGGCATATACCTTGAATGGGTGAATGGGAAATGTACGTGATAGGTGGTGCCTGAGACAAGGTGTAGGTGGGAGGAATGTGTGTGGAAACCCTCATGGTGATAGGTGGAAAAGTAACAGACATAGACATGAAAAACTGTAAAAGGGGGTCGATGCAACTGGAGGTTATGAAGAAATAGGAATTGATGAGGTGGGAATCCCGACACTAGGGGCCGAAGATGATGATGAGGTGAATTCCAAAGATGTGATGGGTGCTGTAGGTGTGACAGGTATTGAAGATGTGGGAATGATCTGTGAAATGATAGGTGGTAAGGTGGTAGTAGGTACCTGTCATCACCAATCTGGTACTATGATAATACTTCACTGGGAACTCCTCATGCTATGATTATTTACTAATGCACAGCTTTTAGTTTGGTGGATGGAATCTGTAAACACTACAACAAACATAACACAAGAATACCATAGACTATGATAAGAAGGAATGATGATAAATCTGAAATATAAGTGTAAATTATTATATCAATATGAAATTGTTACAATCTCACCCATGAGGTACTTCAAGTGTTACTGACTTCACTTGCCTTCCAACAATAACTATGGCAGACCCTTCACAATTACACCTCTTAATGGCTTCTTTAACACACCTTCAAAATGATGGCTTCCTTTACACACTTACTCATACAATATTTCTCACTACTTCCCTTCTATGCTAAATGAGGGGGGGTGGCCTCTTTTATTTATAGGAATTCAGGCTTATCCATCCTATCTCTAAGATAGGATAGGAAATCTCTTCCGGCCAATCATATTCCATGCCTAAACTCTTGCCTTTACATGTAGGCCTTATCTTGTAAGATAAGATAAACCTTATCATCTCACATGGGTTCCACCTTTTTAGACTTTTCCACAAATAAAATACACAAAATATTTATGACATCACTCTTTGTCCTTATTACAAATATAATATTTCTAATTCTCTAATCATGTAGACCCTACTTCTCTACTTACCCAAACTTTGACATTTTAACATTACCAGAACCACTTACGACAAATATTTACTTTTTTACAACATTCCTATTGTACTTTGACTGTTACCGTACTCTACTTTATTGGTGGCACCGTACTGACAGTGCACTGTTATCTTCTATTGGACCACCACTACTAATTATACTTAACAACATCCTATTCCTAATACATACATTAATAAAATAGAAATTACGGAGGAAAATTTTAATGTCGACAGACCACCTTTTTAATGGTTGCTAATACGGAACTGGGTTTTGTGCCAAAGTCAAGGTGAGTGGACTACATGCCAGTGACAGTAGACATATGGATTTGATTGTGCCATTCTGATTAGCCTAAGAATCGCTTGCAGACTGAATGAGAAAGGCCTCACAGGTGGAGATGGAGACCTCTGAATTCATTCTTGGTGTAGAGGAGACCTTTGTAATTATTCTTCCTCTCCTTTCTCTCCCTTGGGATAGATGCAAGTATTAGAAATATACCTTCTTTCCTTGACAAAATAGAACGATGGATAAAGACTCATGAATCTTCCAATGCTTGGTGGGCTAGCATGAAAAACCAGTAGCATTAGCTTTTCTTTTGGAGTCAAAACCATGTGAATGTAGATAGAACAGGTATTTTAAGGTTTCTGCACAAAGTATAGAATCACAGCAAGAATGTAGCATCAATTCCTACTGTAATAAGATGGAGACTTCTTTATCCCACCGGGCTTTGCCAAAACTGTTAATGCAAAACCACAAACACCGATGCCTAAATGAGTTCTAAAAATATGCTTTTCTAAGGCAGACTCATTGAGTGTGATTGCATAACATTGAACTTTCCCCAAGGTCGCTGGGACCAAAATGCCAAAAGCTCTCCAGATTAGAAGGGTGGTACCTCATTCCCATATTTAGGTGCATACATAGAAACTTGCAAAGGATCTGTTCTTAATCAAGTGAATCTAAACTTTGACCAAGGAGACAGGGAGAGTAAGGAATACAATGAAATTAAAACTAAGCTAATTCATACGAAGGTGATGCACCAAAGTGAAAAATGAACACTTGTTTTGGGCTAATATGATCACAAACCAGCCCAAAACTGACGGTGGTCAATAAACCGATGCATAGTATGAAGCCAGATATACCAATGGAAGGCTCTAGACTGAATACCAAATACTGTGAATGGATGGACAATAAAGGATCTGGAAATCAATTAGTATGACGTGGTTTTATCTGAACTCTGTAGATTGATACAATCAGATTACAAAAGATTAGCCAAGAGGTGACAAAACATAGTTACAGAAAGTACGTTTATTGGAAGGCCTGAACCCCATAGATCCCTTTTCTAGAAGGAAGAGGGAGCCTGCAAAACAACAAGAAATGTCCAACCGCATTTAGTCAACAAATCTTGCCCCCGTATTTATAGATATCAACCTAAAATGGTGGCTGAACTGAGAGAGATTAGTGGGGAAAACTAGGTTGAAGCTCAACCACCACTGAATTTTGGGTGAATAGCCTCTAATGAAATACTCAACTCCAGAATCCATCTTGAGTACTGGCAGTCAATCCTTGGTTTGACACACTCAGAAGGAAGATTTGAACGACGGAAACAAATCAAATCCGATCTGAGTGTGTTGAGACATATGGATCCCACATTGAAGAGCATGAAGATATTTCCTCCACAACTCTTCACACTAACCTCAATCAAAAGCTTAAAGTTTCACAACCCCATAGGAAATAGATTTTATGTTGTGGCTTATGCCATTTAGGAATGATATGTAAGCAGGATATAATTTTTAGTTAACAAAGGTTCCCTATAAAAAGATGACAATTATGGCTGGTTTCAGGGTAAGTTTTGGCATGGGAGATCCCCTTCTTCTGAGATGATGACTGGATAGATGACTAGCCAAAACTAGTTGGAGCCCACTGCCAATCCTCTGATTATGTGATCATTGACAACTTCTTCCAGGAAAGAATGTTGTTTAAGAACCGTCCGCTAGTTAGTTTTCAGTTATTTGGTATACAGAGTGTGTAACATGTGAGCTACGGTTCAATTTGTCAACCATTAGCTGGGCATGACTTCCAGCATATAGGTTGCCCATAATTTAGATAAGCTATAATGCAACAAACTAAAAAAATGCAAGTGCACAAGTTTTAAAACCCAAAACCACAAATTATATTCAATGAGAACAAATTATGAAGAGGTTAAGGGTATGACTTTCACTAAGTGCAATGTAAGAAAAAGAAAGAAGAGTTCTTTTTAATCCCCAAAAACAAGTTTCACCGAGACAATCAGAAGAAAATAATATTTCCAAAGAAGAAACTTAATGTGAACTTGTTTCAAATGAAAATAAAAATACAATATTTTCCCTATATGAATGAAAATGCAATGAACCCCAGAGAGGGTCCCACCAGGCGTGCCAAAATGCTTCATCAATAAGTTTTACACTTTCTAAGATGAAAGAAATAGAAGGTAAAATGGTTAAAGAGGAATACATGTGAGGCGAAGGTGGAAGGATCCAAGCTGATTGTTGAGCTATCCAAGCCAAATGCTAGAGAGCTCCTTGTATAAGAAGGACTACAACAGCAAGACCACAAATAGTATTAAATAGCAAGAGTTAGAGGACTGCCTAGGGCCTTATGCTAAATTCGGGAAGCATGATGCTTCCTAGAATGGTTGTCAATCCTCTATTTAATAACTAATTTAATGTAATACAAAACTAACAATAAATAGGTCCTATTAGTATGATAAGATTTAGGTATTCCCATAACATACAACAAGTGAATTTAGACTCAATAGGCTAAATGATTAAATTAACACTGGGCGATTAATTGGGAACCAGGGTTTGGGTTTATAGGTGTGGCAGAGGCTATAGGTGATGTCTGGGTGAAATTAGGCAAGGTTTTGAGTTGAGGTTTGGGAAGTTTGGGTGAATGATGTCTAGCTAGGAAAAATTGTTAGTCTTAGAGACTGGTATCAGTTGGTCGATCGATGCCTGTATAGGAGATAGACCAACATCGGTTGGTTAACCGGTGTCATTAGGGGTAATTTGTTGGGAATATTAAAAATGGGAGTTTGAACCTCTTTTTGATTGCACAGAGAGTGAAAGGGGTGTTGATAGGGTTGTAATATTGTTAGGAAGACTTGGGTATGCTGAAAAAGGAGGTTGGAAAGGGTGTAAAGGCTTAGGATGGTTAAATAATGGGTTGGTGGGAAGAAGGTGATATACGGGTAATGGAAGGAATGGAATATAGAAAGAAATGAAAGATCTACACTTTGAATAAGCACAAATGATGAAATCACAATACTTATTGGGTATGTTGTAGATCCTGTGAGTGGAAGTGGTTGCTGGTTGATCGAAGAAGAGATCCTTTAAGTCCAATTCTGTGAAAGTACAACTTGCATGCTCCGGTGAGCATTCCAACGCTATGGAAGGAGAACTAGCTACTAGTCTTGCATTATGATTGTGTGTGTTCATCATTTGGATGTATGAAGACTTGAAGATTCGTGCTTAAATGCAATAATGCTCCAATAATTGAATGACCAACCCAGGTAAAGAGTTGGGAAAGTCTATATAAATCCTGAACCGATGGTGGTTTATGTAACCAACGTTGAATGAGGATAGATCGATGTCAGTTAGGGTAAAATAGTCCTTATTTACCAAAAAATAGGTAGATCTTCCTAGATTTGGTGTGCTTTCCTTGTTAAGTCCACTTAGGGAAGTGGAGTTCACATGAGAGAAGGTAGGAAGATCTTAGAAGAAGTCCAGTTAGGTTTAGAGAAGAATTCTCAGTTAGTTAGGTCAAGTGGTGACTATACACTGGGAGTGATGACTCAGTGCTGAGAGTGATGACTTGGTTACTGTGAGTTAAATGCCCCTGGAATGGGTCCAGGGTGAGGTCTAATGATGAGGTGGAGGTGTGAGGATGATATTTACTTAACTTAAATTAATTAATAATGTGAGGATGAATATTAATATGGGATGAAGGGGTAATGATTCCCTTTAAATGTGTTACATTAATAGCAATTGAAGGGGACCAGGGGAGTGTAACCTAAATTTGGTGTCTATAGAGATTCTTGAAAACGACTTGTATGATGGAGAAATCATGGTGTTAGCTCAAGAACAGAATTGCTGACTTAGTGCTAGACTCTAATAATTTTACAGGTAGTCCTCATATGTCTGAAGGCATTCCATCCTAGCTAACCTATGAAGAAAGGGATCTTGAAACATATGTGGATCATTACTTCTAGGTATTCATCTACAATAATCAGCCATGGATAATATCTAACACAACCAAAAGCTATTTGTTTGAAGCTTGGATGACTATAGAATAAGAGGTGAGAAGCTTTAGAACACTTTTGTACCAAAAATTTCACTCAAGGTGCAAGGAAATTTTCCACTCATAAATAATAATAGGAAGGATAAAGGAAAGTTTTATTCCATAAGAACAGCGTAAGAATATGCAATAAGCGAGGTTAGTATCAAGCATGTTAAATACATGAGTTTGAAAGAAGTGGCACATTCAAAAAACGCTTGAAAATCTTGGGATAATGCCTTTCATGCAAGTCTATAGACCTTCTGGTGGTGTGTAACTCCTGCAACTAAACAAAGCATCCAATGTGTGGTTATGTCACTTATGGCATAAGGACATCATTAGTACACAGAATGACAAAGGAAAGTGGGAAAAGTAGTAAATGACAAGTAAGCTACAAAACATTTCCATGAGTCTTAGCTTGAACATCATTAGAAAATAGTTTTAGGGCATCAATATGGGGATTTTTTACCTATGTTTTCAAAATATGAAAATGTAGAATTTTTAAATATTTTCCCTCATATTGCTTGTGAAATAGGAGGAGGATGGGGCGAATTAGGAAACCTTTGTGCAATCTATCCTCTAGGATGCATCTAGATAGGAATAACATGTTATTCTGAGTTAAGGCATTGGTAGGGTCGAGAGTGGTGATCCATAGCCATTCAACTCACAAAAATGTAAAGGTTTTATGAACTATTTTGTGAATAAACTCGGGGCAAATCTAGTAATATCCATTTATAACAAAACAAACTATGATCAATTATTAGAGAAATTGACAATTTGATTATGTATCCTTCAATTTAGAGGGGAAACAATTTAATTTGCAATGTTAATGTGAACTAGTAATCAGATAAAAAATTGTGATTGAAGAAGACAATATTGTTTTGTCAAATTATGGTATAAAGAGGAGTGGATAATGCATACATCCCTTGATATACTCGTTAACCTTGCATCATATCTACCTTATTATCATTTAAAAGTTTGACAATTAAAATGTATAAAATAGTATGTTTGATCCACAGTAAGATTTGGACAAGTAAGAGTTGTTAGATGAATATTTGATTTATCATTTTATTGATTAACTAACATGTGGATTTCAAAATGAGTTAATATAATGCAAGTACAATAGTAAGTGAGAGCTAACCTAAATAAGGAACAATGACCCAATTGTCAAATAAGTAAATAAAAATGTGAAACCCTAAAGATAAGAAGGGAGATAGATCTTCTTATTCGACGAGCTTACTGGACTATGTCGTAGAGAAGGTCGGAGAAACATGAGGAGGAAATGGCTAGCCAAAGTCCATAAGGAAAAGTGCAAATCTGAGCAATCTGAGTTGACTAGGGCACTTGGATAATGGTACTAGGGGTGCATGTGGGTGCCCTAGTCTGAGATATGGGTGCCCTGGTCTGTGAAAAAGCTGTTGTAAACCCCCTTTGAGGTGTCAAATAAGTGATCGTTAAAATGTGTTCACTTCTTGTTGCACTAGCTTTGTTGGACTGCGCAATATGTCGTTGGAACATCAGAAATGAAGATGATACCTACAAAGCCCCAAGTCAAGCATCAAGTAAGTAAAAATGTGAAACCCCTAATGTGTAAAGAGGGTCAGAAAGGCCTTTTGATTTGGTCAACAGCTCACAATGGACTTGTGACTTACTAAAGACTGAGATGAACTACAAGAAATCTACAGAGCTCCAAAAAATGTAGATTCTATGACTGTCTAGCCAATAGCAATCAGGGTGCCCTAGGTGCTCTTGTGTTGAGACTGGGTACTTTATGAAAGTAGTGAGAAATAGGACTCTCCACTTTCTGTAAGGTGTCTTCCTAGGAATGATTCCCTTCACTTCTTATCAATGTCTTTTCCTTGACCACGCTGGATGTTGCTAATAATAGAGATGGACCCTATCCACTTAAAACGCCTAGATGAAGCATCAATTTTTCCTAAAAGTGCCTCTAGAATGCCATATGAAGGGGTCAGACTGTCCTCCTGCCACAATGGTGGAATTACTAACTGAGTTTCTCCACTACATCTTCAGACCTTTAATGTAGTTCTCCTCACGTGCCCTTCTTGTCTGTGTAAATCCTGTGCCCTAGGTGCTCTTGTGGTAGTTAGCACTTTATCCAAGTAGCGACTAATAAATAGATGTAGAAATGTAAATAGATGGTGGATGGAATAGAATAAACTTCCCTCCTATGAAGTGTGATGCAGATGAACCAACCTTTTCCCTTGTGATGGAGCTAGATGGATGCAAATGAGCTCTAGATGCCTTAGATGGATGCAACCTTAGGTGGATGATAATAGTGCTTAGTGCTTGGTCCCTCATTATGGTCTCATAAATTTATATTTATATGGTTCTCTTGTTCTAATTTTGTAATTAACCCCGAAAGGTTGACCACTAAAAATATGGAAAAGCTCAAACGGCTAAAAAGTGTCCAAAAGATGGAGAGTAAAGTGTGAAAAGGATCAGGGCACCCCAACTGGGACCAGGGTGCACCTGTCGGTGTCCCAGTACTAGCCTGGGCACCCCCATCAAGGCATAAATAGCACAAAATGTAAAAACAGACTGGGACAAGTATGCGGTGAAGGTCGAGAAGTGACGACAAAAGCAAAATAAAATGGCCAAAAGACATGGGTTAATTAGTACTTTCTTCACTCAAAAACCATATGAATAGTAGTATGAGACTGGGACTAAATAATACCCAAAGTGTGTGATTTAGTGTTTACATTTTCCCCCACTTTATGTTGGTGAGTGGAACACTCGGTAACATAAAGTAGATAGAGATGCGTACCTGATGTCCATGTAGAGTGATGTAGAAAGCGTGCCGAATGGACTAGAGAAAGCGTGGAGTGACAAAAAATATGGACGGGGCATGGAAACTAAAGATGAAAAAGAACAAAAAGTGATGAGAGTGAACCTAGGGTGGAAAACATGTGTAGTTACTGATGTGTGTGATGTACTTGCATGTTAGTATGAGTGTATGTAATGCCAAAACTGTTGTTGTTGTTGACGCCATTATTGTTTGTTGTTGATTGTTTGTCTTCTCATACAGATGAACCTACAAAGGAGAAGATGATCAAGTAGTCAAATACGCATGTATATATGTAAAAATCGTGTGTAAAGACGCATGTATATAGTAAAAAAGTATGTAATGGAAATAAAAAATGTAAAAGGAACATGTGCACCTGATCCATGATGAGAGAAAAGAGTGTAGAAAAAGGATATCCTGTATATCGGTGATTTTTTTGGGTGATCTCATGCCACCCTAGCCGAAGAAGTGTAGGGGAGAAAGCTACATTATTCTCCAACCTGTAACTACTTCCTTGAAGTAATGTGAAGAGATCTCTTTTTACTGTTTTTTGGGTGATCCGATGCCACTGGCTGAAGTAGTGTAGCGGAGGAAATCCATTGTATCCTCCAACCTGTAACTACTCCCCAGAAAGCTAAGGACAACCATGTCTTATAAAATCCATTGTGTATGAGGTTTGTAGACTAGTCTGAGCCCACTCACTGTATAACCCACAATGTCAAGGATAGAAAACTAAACTGAACTGAACTGGTGTAGAGGCGTTGTGTAGTGTGTAAAACCTCAAATGATGCCCCCCCTCTTTGGGGGCGCATGCAATGTCGTTGATAGGAGGATGTGGCCCCAAAAGAGGACTGACTGCATAAATTGTGCCTTGTAGGGGGAAGGGAATGCGCTTGGTAGAAACCAAGGTGCACACAAACAAGTGGCTAGAAAACAAGTGTTAGTATGAACAACATGCATGTAGAAATCAAGTGTAAGCTACACAGACAATGTAGAAGCTAGAAAAATGCAAGTAAACACACAAAAATACAATCATAGACCACCAAAGTGGGTTGCAAACATGGGACACCACTCACAATGTCGTAAGACACTCAAGGCCATAATGGCCGCATACAACAAACAAGTGTGCACACCAAACAAAGGGCAAGGCCCACATATAATAACAAACAAAAGACAAACAATAGCAAACAGACAAATAGCCATGGAAACAAGTAATCCTACAAAAAAAAATTACACATGAAGCACACATTAGCATGTTAGAAAGATAAACAGTATGTCAAAAGCATATATAACCAAGTAAAAAAAGTGTGCTAAGTACAAAATGAAACAATAACACATGTAGTAGACATATGTGGATGCCCCCAGTAATTGTGAAGGAGTGGTAGGAGCCAAGCATCCATGATGTGTGTAAGAAACCTGTATCTATGATCACAACTAGAGAAGGACATAAATGTGCATGTGTGTATGGTAAAGATAATGACATACAAGAGATCTATCTAGCATGTGTAATAAAGAGAACATATACAAGCAAATGTAAGCAAGAGTAAAAGCAACCAAGATATGCAACATGTTGTGGATGGATGGAATGGAATGCAATATGGATGATAGGAGCCACGTGCCCCTCGAGTGAATGGAATTATATGTAGTGAGGTTCATTTGGTTATCCCCCTCAGCAATCAAGAATGAACCAAAAACGAGAGTACGTCATCAGGAAATGGTCGAAGTGGATGTTGTGTGTAACGCGTTATGATGAGTGATGTATGCGTAGAGATGTGTGTGATGACTCTATGCAAAACCTAAAAGAGATGTGTGCATAAGAATGATGATTTAGCCTATAGATAAGCGTATATCACGACAAGATGAATACAAGGAGGTTGTGAGGTAGCCTAAAGAATATATCTACTACAAGATGATGGGAGAAGTGACATATAGCCGTAGTGGTGATGTCACTAAAGCGGATGTCACCCTATAAGATGATGAACGTGTGAGGTGAGGTCCATTTAGATTTGTATAACCATGACAGTAGTATGGACCGCCTCATAATATCAGCATGTAGAATAGAACATTGAATGAGAACAATGTGAGTATGATGTGTCCATGCAAATGGAAGATTTGTGAAGACACGAAATGTGTAGATGAGTGTGTGTGGTTCATGTGTATGTGTCTCAAAGGAACTAGTGTGCAATCAAAGCAAAGAGTAGCGATTAGGTTAATACTATGCTAAAGTATAGTAGGACATATGATGCATAACAGATTGACGCAATGTGACTGATGCATGGGAAATGTGAGATGTAAGGGAGAATGTGTGGGATGTTATGACCCACCTAAGCACGTGTGTTGAATGAACTATCTAATGACAGTGAAGGACTAAGGGTCCTTCATCTAATGTATATGGCGATGAAAGCCGTATGACCATGCTCTAGTAGTGGTGGTATAGTAGATAGGAGTGTTGTGCATGTGTGAATGAATACTATGTGCATGCAATGGATGAATATATGATGAATGTCCATGGTGTGATAAAATTTGTAGGTGATGGAGATCTACGTGAAGTTAGTGACATGTAGGTGATGGAATCCCTCATGGAATAAAATGAGGTGGAGAGTTATGCCGAGATGTTATTAACTATTCTGCAGGAATGGACCTTTACCTATGTGTAGACTAGTCAAGTTGTGAGGTCTCGTAGATGGTGCATCAAGTAGGTGAACTAGGAGATAGATTGTGCTTTTAACAACATAGAGTGTGATGTAATTCTAGATGCATGTAGGAGATGTATGAAATTGATGTGCAAGGAGATGCCCCAACCATAAAATTAGATGGGAGGTACATCATGTAATCATGATATGAACTTGATTGTTATGAGGTGAATTTGAGCTGTCAAATGATTCATAGAGATGATAGTATTGAGACCTGCAAATCCAATTGAGACCAAAGTAGCATGTCACCTAAACCATTGTCAATGTGCTTGTTACCCATAAGAAAGGGTACAAGCAAAGTGAAGAGGACCAACTGTAACGTGTAGTTTAATGACACCATATGAGTTGTTCATAGAGATATGAAATTTGTGATAGAGGGTAACCAATAACAATGAGAAGTGGAATAGAACATGCACTAATGGTCAGCCATGATGGGTCAACCTTAGTATTGTTAATGGATATTCAAGCCAATAGATGCATTGATATGTAAGTGATTAGATGTGAAATTTGCATGATAATCATGTGGTCAGAGAAAGATATGATCGGCGGTGAAGTATCAAGTGTGCACAGACTAGGAAATTGAAGAGCCCCTGATGTAGGAGGAGGCACTGCATGATATACATAATTGGCATCGATGAGTCAGTCTATTTTGTGTCATGTTTGGGTGAAGGGTTTTTAAATATTTTGAGCTTATAATTTTCATTGACAGGTGGAAAAAACTGTAGATTCTGGAATCTCAATTTGACACCATTGTCAATCAAACCCTGAATGAGAAATCAAATCTCAGGAAGCAATAGTATTAGTGGAATGTCATACGCACTGATGATAGTCATAATGGAAATTTTCATCAAAATTAGGTCCTTTTTGGTCAGGTGAGATGGATCTATTTCCAGTAGGGAGAGGATTATCTGTAATGAGGTTACTATCGAGAAGTTGCAGACTAGTATTAGGAGCATATGTGGAGGTACACTAAACCTAGTAAAAATATGGATCGAGGTCATGTTGTGATTATCCAAGTTCCTTAGTAGAAGAGATGACATTGAAAGAAAATTAGAAGTAAACAACTTGGTTTAGTTGTGGATGGATGGAATGTTGATTTACCTTAGAAACAATACATAGAAGACAAAGCTTTCTCTTGGTATCTTAAGTTTTCATATAGCTAAGAGCTTGGTTTCATGAAGTTTAAGAGTAATGAAAAATGTGATCAAATGAAGGATAGGTCTCAAAGATAAAACTCTCATATAGAGCAGGTGAAAGAGACTATGGATAAATACGAGTCGGAAAGCTCAACATCTCAAGGAATGACATGAGATCATAAATTTTAGCTAATTTATTTTTATCAATGTAAGAGATTATCTACACTAAGTTGTTGACTAGATACATGTTTGAGTTGTTCAAGTTGGGCATAAAAGATGCTTAGATCCAGTATGTTGATTGATAAATGCTCTATGAGAAAATGCATCAGCCAGATGTGTGAAAGATGTTACCGATGGACAGGTTGGTCATATCAAACCAACTGCATCGCATAGTATTGCAAACTATAAGGAAAATGTTTAGACTAGTATAGTTTAGTCATCCAAATTTGTCAAGGCATGCTACATGAAATATTCATGCAAGAGATGCTCTTGTGGATCAAACCATGGCCTTTAAATATGGGTAATTTATTTAGAGATGAAATTACATGCAATGCATAAGTAGATATTCTACCAGGAGGTATACAAAAGGAGTATGCAAAAGTTTAAGTAGAGTCTTAACTATGGTGATACATAAGAAGTAGCTACATCCACTAAGAACTGACAAATTTGTGTATATAAATCCTTTATTTAAAAGAGTTAAAGACTATTGGAGCATTTACAAGGAAGATACTAAGATGTATATTAGGGGGTCTTGCAGGGTGAATGGCTAGAGAAATGGTTCTTGGAATCCAAGAATTTATCTGAAACAATAAGTGGGTCGAGTAGATACCATGTGAGCGAAATAATGAGAAACTCTTAGAGGTCTTGAAGGATCACAAGTTTTCTTATCAACACTTAGAGAATGCAAGACATGGAGGGAGATGAGTAGGCACTTATCACGCAAAGCTTGTTCAAAATAAATGATAGTGTTAAGCTGATCTTGGTAAAATTAGTGTAATTCATCTGTAGGACTTAAATCACTACTAAGACGTGTTATATGCTCGGTGGAGAGGAACATAATGAGAATCCTCCTTACCCTATTATCAGATGTAGTCATATAGGTAGTGATATCATCCATTGGACCTGGAAATGCCTTGATGCCGATTAATGTATTTTCAAAAGCTCACAATATTGAAAATACCCAAGTAATTGAGCTCTATAACTACGAGTGACAGGCATCTTGGATGATAAAAATACCAAGGAGGATCCTAAGCAGTGTGAATTCGAACATCGGGTTCACAAAAATGATTAAACTAAAATGGAAAATATGGGGTCCTAATTTAGTTTAATAAAATGCTATGTACACATCAATAAATAACAACTAACTAAATAAGGAATTGACCATAAGAAACTAAGTAAATAAAAATATAAAACCCTAATGTGTGAATAAGTGAGAGTTATGAAAGAGCTTAGCTAATTCAACAAGCTATCGTTGAGATTATGTCACAGTGAAGACCAGATGAAATAATGAAGATGAAACAACCATCACTAGGAGCTCCAAAAAAGATGCAGATCTAAGCTTTCTAAGAAGACTGGGGTTCCTAGAGAAGGGATGGGGGAACCTGGGGTGCACCTTGGTCTAAGATTTAGGGTGCCCTGGTTTGTGCAAAATATGACCACTGGAACCTCCTGCAGGGTCACTAAGATGATGTAAAGCCTTCATTTACTTCTACCTCGCGTTGAATGTCTTTGAAATGCGTCGGATGTCGCTGTATAATCAGAGATGAAGAAGACCTACAAAATCCCAACCCAAGCATCAAAACCCTAAAAAATAAATATACATATGAAGGGTTTATATTGTCCTCAATAGCCACAGTGGTGGACTTACTAACTGAGTGCGTTGCACTATATTTCAGACCTAAATTTAGTTATAGAGTGTGTGTGTGTGTGAGAGAGAGAGAGAGAGAGAGAGAGAGAGAGAAATTGTGCCCTAAGGTGCTCTTGTGTCAGTCACACTTTGTGAAGTAGTGAGCAATAATTAGATGTAGAAATGTAAATAGATGGTGGATGGAATAGAATAAAATCCCTCCTATGAAGTGTTATGCAGATGAACCAGTCTTGTCCCTTGTGATGGAGCTAGATGGATGCAAATATGAGCTCTATATGCCTTAGATGGATGTAACCTTAGGTGGTGATATTAGTTCCTAGTGCTTTGTCCCTCATTATGGTCTCATAACTTTATATTTATATGGTTATTTTGTTCTAATTTCATAATTAACCCTCGAAATGGAGGCCATCCACTGAAAATATGGGAAGCTTAAATGAACCAGAAAGTGTGCCAAAAGATAAGAGTAAAGTGTAAAAAGGACTAGGGAACCCCAAGTAGGAACTAGGGTGTTTAGGGAGCACTCTAGTCCCTGAGCTTGGGTGCCCCAGTTAGGGATAGGATACAATGATGAAGATTACAAATAGATGAGTGGGAAAGTACATGTGGAAGGTTGGAAGTGACAACATTAAATAAAGTTAAAATGGCCAAAGGATGTGGCTTCATTAGTAATTTCTTCACTCATAACCCATATGAATAGTTGTATGAGACCGAGACTAAATAATACCAAAAGTGTGTGATTTAGTGTCTACACAATGCTAGTGGGATGATTGCGATATTGACATAGGAAGAGATAACTTTGCTATAAGGTTGGGGATTTGGGGCATCATGTAGATGCCAATGATACCATTGGACTTGGATTTGCTGTAGATTTTTTTTTGCTGCATGGGAGACCAGATGCAACAAATTTCTATGGTAGATGGGACAAGAGATGGTGGAAATGGATTTGACATTGGAGAATGTGCATGGGATTTTGGGGTTATTGATTGGAGGAACCCACATGTACTATGATTTAACACTTGATGCCACAGAGTAGAGATCATTATCCATGTGGGCTACAAGAATCAACATATATGACTAGTGCATGTTGTGCATTCACTCAACGTAGTGTAGGTAGTGGGGATTTTAGATATCCGAAAGGTAGTGATGGGGATTGTGGTGGCACACATAGTGTGTCACAAGACCAATGGAGCTATCCCATTGGTCTTGATAGTAATATGCATAGACATTATGGATCAATGTATACTATTTAGATGGCAAATAACCATATGGGTGCAGTTGGTTCATGATTTGTATAGGGTGTAGCGAATAGGCAAGAGTGTCATGAAACCCATGATTTCATTAAGAACATGAATATATGAGTAGTTCTCGATGCAAAAGATGATAGGGACACCAAAAGTACTAGTAAGAGATGCCATGAGAGTACTTCAATGGGTACAAGGGTCGATAGTAAGTACACTTTAGGTTTACCAGACACTAGATGATGATGTGATATGACATCCCTACATAGGGAATACAGATCAATGGCCTTGTTGGCATAGAGTAGAATACCTATAGGCTATGAAGGAGGTGAAAATACACTATTTGGATTAGGTAGAGAGACATGTGATAGACAAAGTATTGATATATTTGAGATAAATAATACCAGAAGTGATACACCACCGTTTCCACCCTACTAGTGTTGTCATAGTAGAGGGTGTTAGTTGTTGTTGTTTTTGTGTAATAAGCGCGCTTGTGCACATGAAGATAATTACTATATGAAGAATGTTTATGCATAGAGGACTGCACATACTTTTAGTGTGGGGTGGTGGTAGTTATCCAAGAAAAATACCGTGGGAATTGAAAGGTGAAAGGAATAAGCTGTTACGAGTGTGCTTTAAGTAAAAAGAAGATTACTTCTCAAAAGTGACCAAGGATAGAGATGAATGACAGAACAATATAATGCAAGGTAAATAGAGGCCATGATAGCTATAGGAGAACGTACAGTGATGAGGTACTCAGGCGCTGGAGTACACACTGAAGGGAAGTCTGTGACCAGAGGGTAGGGAGGCGCACAAGAAGGTTATAACTGGGGCACGAAGATGTACCACACGGAATGAACGGATTTGTTAAATGAATGAGGGGATATTTGGTAGGTGAAGGAGCAATAAATGCATAAATTTTTTTAAAAATTATATAAGGATGGAATGTGGATTCATTTTTACTGTTGCAACTAAGAGTATTTGAGGAAAGAGCTAAGTGCGAAGAGCCGAGTGATAGAGTTAAGGTGCGAAGGGTGTGAAACCAAGCATGACAACCAGATCTATGTGATAAGAAGCTTGCGTCCCCGATGGTGAAGGTTTTGAGTGAAGTAGGGAGACAAAAAAGAGTTAGGTTATGAATTTTCCACCTAGGGCACGATTGAATCAAGCTAGGGTTTGATTCGCAAAGTTGTAGAGTTGAAGAGGAGACATTTGCAAGGTAAAAATGGCACCTAAAAAGGCATCTGCAGCAGCAGTAAAAGGAAAGAAGAAGGTGGTCATCGAGGAGGAAGAGATGGCACCCGAAAGCCATTTTTCTAAAATGAAATATCCAGAAGGAGTCATTGTCGGCCAGGAATGGGATTCACCCATTAGAAAGAGAAAAGTAAGTGAATACAATCACAAGACTTCAGAGAACAAGAAGGAGCTCGATTCCTTGCTCACTGCTAGAACGAACAAGCGCATGATAGATGACATGCCAGTTTATGATGATGCAGGTGAGAAGATTTTGAAGAAAATTGGGGTCTAACAATTATAAAAACTTCTATATTTTGGGAAGTATGAGCCCTTGTATCAATGGCTAATGATTAGGGTGCATGAGGACTTGTTCTACTTTGCAGGACACACAGTTAGAATCTCATTTGCGCTTGTCTCATCAGTTAGGCCACAGGAGAGGACATAAAAGGTGACCTCGTAGATAAAGCTATAATTTTAAAGACCAGACAGGAGTTGGGGTACTTGAAGGGTCCATGTGGAATGGATATAAACAAATTGAAGAACTGTCCAGTTGTGCAAGCTGTAGCACACCTTGTTACCAAGTTGAATGATCAAGAGTGGTGGTCACAGGTAAATACTATGTGCTTACACGTGGCGCGTAAGATGTCAAAAGGGAAAATATACAACATTGTAGGCTATATTATAGAGAAAATAGTTGAAGAAGTATGCACAGGGGGGAAGATCAGCTTTGGGGCTATTCTACTATCACTGGTATTCATGGAGATTGGAGTACCAAATGGATCGAAGGAAAAATTATGGGAATACCCCATGGAGAACAAGTTACCAGCTGAAAGATTCAACAAGTACCTATGCAAAGGGGCCATGACATATGACGTAAAGAAAAGGGCGAAGAAATGGTATGACAGGCTCCACACGACATTTGGGGAAGAGTGACACATCCCAAAGGACCTACTAGCAGTGGTAGGGAAACAAGTTCAGTTTGCTGTAAATCAAAATTTATGCATTGCGTGCTTCCCATGAAAGATGGAGTTTGGAGCCCTTGGTGTAAATTGCCTTACGCATTCACTGTAAAGTATTTCCAAGCATATACTCATAGGTTTACAGACATGCGCTGACTAGTCTTAAATGTAGATAAGGTAGAGTGTGACTACCATACGTTGAGGAAGAAGTATGTGTATCCTGGTAGAAGTGCTTATACAGAGAGGATCATTTCAGAGGTGCTGAATATTAAGCCAATAAGTTTAGCTGTAGTAGATGTGAGGGCATCATTGGTGTATCTCTAGTCGAAGCCAAAGATGGAGAATAACAAATATGTCGAAGGTGAGTTTACACTTCCAGCACCACCAAAGGGAAAGCATACAATGGAGAACATCCCAACGCCTAAGCCCACAGAGCCAATTGAAGTGGATGACAAGGAGGAGCGTGAAGATAGTGGTGGTTTAGAGAATAGAGGTAGGAGACATCCTATAAATAAGGGTGAAGCTGAATGAGCCATTACACCACCTTAGCCACAAGAGGGGGATGATGATGACTTGAATGCAGTCCAAGGGGAGCATAGGTTTAAGAGGGTGTTTAGGAGAACAAGGACCCAAGGTGCTACCCCAACCACTATGCGGAAATCACCTAGAATCTCTCCATAGAAGGAGGCAATTACACAAAGAAGGAGGAAACTAAAGTTAAATGAGGATGCAGAAGAGTCAGAGGAAAGTGTGCCTAATTCTCCTACACTTCCAGAGAATACATAAGCACAGAGTGAGGAATCAAAGGAAAAAGAAGAGGATGAGAAAAGACCTGAGGAGACAATTGCAGAGAATATCTAGGACATGGAGACACAAGTCCCAAATTTGGAAGCTAAAGTTCCTAAGAAACAACGGTCTAGAAGAAAAAGTTGAGAGTACATTCCACCGGCCATGGGGTATGCAAAGGACGTAGGAAAGATTATCCACGCCTGCTTCTAGATCACGATAACATAGAAGGATTTATTCAGTTGGGAGTTAATAGATGAGGATATGTTGACTGTGCGCACTTGAAAGAAAATATCGTGGTCAATGCACACCCACATGGATGATCCTGACTTTGATGTGTGTCAAGAGTCATGTATTTGGAGACGATTGAAGAAGGCACCTCAAGCTAAACACATGACAGTAAAGCCTATTGTCATGTTAGATGAGCAGGTCAGAAATGCATTAGTGAAAGTTTCTGCTGAGGTGGCTAGAAGAAACATGGACAAAGATGCAACAATCAGAGTGCTACATGAGGCGCTAAAGAAAAAGGATGCAGAGATAGCACACATAACTCAGGAGAGGGACTTTGTGTGGAATAAAAACGAGTTGTTTATCATCATCGCAGAGGAGATTGGGGACAATGTCATTAGAGCAAGGCCACACTTGGAGGCCAAGGTACCACAGACGTTTCCTTTAGTGATACACTATGTGGGAAAGTTGGTGGACTTGGTACTTGAAGATGAACTTCTCCGCATGCAAGCGCCAGAAAGCTCAGAGCAAGATGCCAAATGGGAGAAAGCATCAGTGATGTGAAAGATTGCATCTTATGAAGGGTTGTTGCAATCATTATAGGAAGTATTAAAGAAAGAAGACTAGGATTTAATCATATGCACAACTCCAGAGGTGCTTATCAAC
Source organism: Taxus chinensis (assembly GCA_019776745.2). NCBI lineage: Eukaryota > Viridiplantae > Streptophyta > Pinopsida > Cupressales > Taxaceae > Taxus > Taxus chinensis. The sequence continues at coordinate 754,997 of JAHRHJ020000788.1, forward strand.
ATTAAGACCCTAGAAGAGAACAATGAGTTCCAGAAAGAGATAAAGGATGAGACATTGGGACGTGTAGAAAGATTGTCAATAGTTAAACAGAAGCGTGAGGCCCCCTGACAGCAACACAATAACCGCACAAGACTCGATTGGAAGAGCTTGGAAAGCTAATTGCACATAAGATGGATCTTTTAGAAGGGAGAATGACATATATGTCTAGCGTTGTGTTAGTTTTGTAAAATGAGAAAGGAGAGATTGTAAGGGATGAATTTGAATCCATTGTTGGGGACATCCCAGAAAAAGTAGAGGAAGCACTCATTGAATGATAGGTTTTGGAGGCCAAAATAAAGGGGGAGTATCCAGAGTTGATACTGCAAACTGATATAGAGGAGCATCCTAACCTCATAGAAATTATTTATTTCTCTACATTATTTCATTCTTTTTCTAGCAATTCTTCTATTCTTTACTTCAATTTTTGAGATACCCATTATCGGGATAACAATGAGATTATTGTGGGGTAATGTTGATCAAAGAATACTTGTCAAATATCACACAAGGAATCCGGGTGGGAAAGAAGGCCTGGAACCAAGGGCGCAGAAGGACAGGAAGGACCCACATGTGGAAGGCAAGTTTAGCTTTCAGGACTTAGCCGATTTTGAGCATGAAGACCTATTTTTAGAAGATGGCGTGCAAAACACACCAATGATTTAGGGACATGCATGCCATGCATTGTCTATCTTTGGAGAAGCATATCGAAGCATTTTTGCATGGAGAGAAGCTGAGAATAGAATTGACACATTAGTTAAATTGCAAGAGGACTATAGATAGCACAATTGCATGTGTGGCTCTGCTTGTAAACAACGTGTGGCTATCAATAACATGAAACATATTTCTGGAATAGATAAGCGGTGTAGGGAAATTCCCCACCCTATATATATGATGTTAGGTACATAGTAGAAGTGTGTGGGTGAGTGTGAAGTGTGTGTAATAGAGAATATACAGATTGTGTGTATGTATGTGTGATATACGCATATGACTAAATTACTGTATCAGATCCATACACACATTGGTATAGATTGAGAATACTGTAAGGAGCTTCTGTATTTATTAATAGATGGAAAATATTGGCTGAATCTAAGTGTCATTCTGTGTGTAGTGAAGTAGTGCATGTTATTAATTCAATCATGATTACTGTTTAAACTTATTCTTTCATAGATTTGAGGGTAAAATGCATTGTAGAATGATGGATTTGTTATGAATCTATATGTTACTTCCTTCATTATGCTAACATCCTGCTACAACAACCCTAAAAAGGGACCTGGTACCTTTACGAGCTTTGGGTGAATGCTCAGTCAAGGCTGAGTGATGTACCAACGCGATTAGGGTGTTATCTGGTGAATTCTAGGCTACATAATTGGTTCCTAGAATTTACTAGATAACACCCTAGTCATGCTGGCACATCACTTAGCCTTGACTGAGCACTCACCCGAAGCGCACAAAGGTACTAGGTCCCTCTTTAGGGTTGCTGTAGTAGGATGTTAGCATGATGAAGGAGGAAACATATAGATTCATAACTAATCCATCTTTCTACAATGCATGCTACCCTCAGATCTATGAAAGAACAAGTTTAAACAGTAATCATGATTGAATTAATAACATGCACTACTCAACTACACACAGAATGACACTTAGATTCAACCAATATATTCCATCGATTAATAAATACAAAAACTCCTTACAGTATTGTCAATCTATACCAATGCGTGTATGGATCCGATACAATAATTCAGTCATATGCGTATATCACACATACATACATACACTTCACACTCACCCACACACTTCAATTATGTACCTAACATCATATATATAGGGTGGGGACTTGCCCTTCACCACTTATTTATTCCAGAAATAGGCAACATGCTATTGATAGCCACACGCCGTTTACAAGCATAGCCACACATGCAAGTGTGCTATCTATAGTCCTCTTGTAGTTAACTAAAGTGTCACTCCTATTCTCAACTCGTCTCCATGCAAAAATGCTTCGATCCTTTTCTCCAAAGATAGACAATCCATGGCATGCATGTCTCTGCATCGTTGGTGTGTTCCGCATGCCATCTTCTAAAAATAGGTCTTCATGCTCAAAATCAGCTAATTCCTAAAAGCTAAACTTTCCTTCTACACACGGGTCCTTTCTGCCCTTCCGCGCCCTTGGTTCCGAGCCTTCTTTCCCACGCAGATTCCTTGTGTGATCTTTGACAAGTATTATTTGATCAACATTACCCTACACTAATCTCATTGTCATCCCGACAATGGGTATCTCAAAAATTGAAGTAAAGAATAGAAGAATTGAAATAATAAGAATGAAATAATGTAGAGCAATAAAGAATTTCTATGAGGTTAGGATGTAGCCTCCTCTGTATCAGTTTGCAGTATCAACTATGGATACTCCCCCTTTATTTCAGCCTCCAAAATCTGCCATTTAGTGAGTGTTTGATCTGATTTTTATGGGATGTCCACAACAATGGATTCCAATTCATCCCTTATAATCTCTCCTTCCTCATTTTGTAGAACTAACACAACACTGGACATATATGTCATTCTCCCTTCTAAAAGATCCATCCTTTGCGCAATTAGCTTTCCAAGCTCTTCCAACCAAGTCTTGTGCGGTTCTTGTGCTGCTGCCAGGGCCTCACACTTCTGCTTAACCATTGGAAATCTTTCTGTGCAGCCCAATGTCTCATCTTTCATCACTTTTTGGACCTCATTGTTCTCTTCTAGGGTCTTAATGTTGATAAGCATCTCTGGAGCTGTGCATACGTTTAAAACCTGGTCCTCTTTCTTCAATACTTCCTATATTTCTTGCAACAACCCTTCAGAAGATGTAATCTTTTGCATCACTTATGCTTTCTCCCGTTCAACATCTTGCTCTGAGCTTTCTAGCACTTGCATGCGCACAGGTTCATCTTTAAATACCAAGTCCACCAACTTTCCCACATAGTGTATCGCTGAAGGAAACGTCTGTGGTACCTTGGCCTCCAAGTGTGGCCTTGCTCTGATGACATTGTCCCCAATCTCCTCTACGATGCTGATAAATACCCCATTTTTCATTGACACAAAGTCCCTCTCCTACGTTATGTGCACTATCTTTACATCCTTTGTCTTCAACTCCTCGTGCAATGCTCTTATCATTGCTTCTTTGTCCATGTTTCTTCTAGCCACCTTAGCAGAAAATTTCACCAATGCATTGCTGACCTACTCATCTAAATGATAGCAGGCTTTACTGTCATATGTCTAGCTTGAGGTGCCTTCTTCAGTCGTCTTGAAACACATGATTCTTCACACACATCAAATTCAGGCTCATCGATGTGGGTGTGCATTGATCATGATAGTTACTTTCGAGTGTGCACAGTCACCATATCTTCATCCATTAGCTCCCAACCAAATAAATCCTTCTGTGCTATCGTGCTCTGGAAGCGGGTGAAGATAATCTTTCCTACGTCCTTTGCATACCCCATGACCGGTGGAATGTGCTCTCAACTTGTTCTTCTAGACCGTTGCTGCTTAGGAACTTTAGCTTCCAAATTTGGGACTTGTGTCTCCATGTCTTGAACATTCTCTGCAGTTGTCTCCTCTGGTCTTTTCTCATCCTCTTATTTTTCCTTTGATTCCTCACCCTATTCTTCTATGTTCTCTGGAAGTGTAGGAGAATTAGGCATGCTTTCCTCTGAATCTTCCACCTCCTCATTTAACTTCAATTTCCTCCTTCTTTACACGGTTTCCTCCTTTTGTGGAGAGATTCTAGGTGATCTGTGCACTGTGGTTGGAGTAGCACCTTAGGTTTTTGTTCTCCTAAACACCCTCTTAAACATGTTCTCTCCTTACACTTCATTCAATTCCTCATCATCCCCCTCTTATGGCTGAGGTGGGGTAGTGACATGCACTCAACTTCACCCTCATTTGTAGTATGTCTCCTACCCCTATGCATCAAAACCACCACTATCTTCGTGCTCCTCCTCCTCCTCCTCCACTTCAATTAGATTTGTGGGCTTAGGCGCTAGAATGTTCTCCATTATATGCTTTCCCTTTGGTGGTGCTGGAAGTGTCCGAACTCACCTTCCACATATTTTTTATTCTCCATCTTTGGCTTCAGATGAAGATACACCAATGTTGCCCCTACATCTAGTATAACCAGACTTATTGTCTTGAAATTTAACAGTCTTCGAAATGATCCTCTCGGTATAAGCACTTCTATGCCAAGATACACATTCTTCTTCCTTAATGTATGGTAGTCGCAATCTACCTTATCTACATTGAATACCAGTCGGCGCGTATGGCTGTAAATCTGTGAACAGATGCTTAGAAATACCTTGTAGTGAATGCGTAAGGAAATCTACACCAAGGGCTATAGACTCCATCTCTCATTTGGAAGCGTGCGATGCAGAAATGTTGATATATAGCAAACTGAACTTGTTTTCCTACTACTATATGGTAGGTCCTTCTAGGATGTGCCACTCTTCCTTGAATGCCATGCATGGAGCCTGTCATACCATTTCTCTGCCCTTTGCTTTACATCATCTGTCAATGTCCCCCTTACATAGGTACTTGCTGAACCTCTCAGTTGGGGACTTGTTCTCCTTGGGGTATTCACATACTTTTCTCCTTCAGTCCGTCTGGTACTCCAATTTCCATGAATACCAGTGCTATTAGAACAACCCCAAAGCTAATCTTCCCTCATGTGTACACGCTTCCTTAACTATTTGTTCTACAATATAGCCTACAATGTAGTATATTGCCCCTTCTAACGTCTTACGCGCAACGTGTAACCACATACTATTTACTTGTGACCACCACTCCTAATCATTCAACTTTGTAACAAGGTGTGTTGCTACTTGTACAACCTGAACAATTCTTTAATTTCTCTATATCCATTCCATGTGGACCCTTCAGGTACCCCAACTCTTGTCTGGTCTTTAAAATCCCGTGGCTTTCTCTACGAGGTCACTTTTTATGTCCTCTCCTATGGCCTTCAAACCTGTAACTGATGAGATATGTGTAGATGAGATTCTAACTCTACGTCTTACAAAGTAGAAGAATTCCTCTTGCACCTTTCTCATGAGCCACTAATAAAAAGGCTCATACTTTCCCAAAACATGGAAGCTCATATAATTAGTAGACCCCAATTCTCTTCAGAAGCTTCTCATCCATATCATCATAAATTGGTATGTCATTTGTCGTGCACTTGTTCGTCCTAGCTAGTGAGCAAGGAAATTGAGCTCCTTCTTGTTCTCTGAAGTCCTATGATTATATTCACTTACTTTGCTATTTTTGATGGGAGAATCCCATTCCTGGCTGATGATGAATCGATCTAGATATTGCATTTATTGAAAAATCACTTTCGGGTGTCATCTCTTCCTCCTCGACAACCACATTCTTCTTTCCTTTTGCTGTTGCTACAGATGCCTTCTTTGGTGCCATTTTTACATTGCAAATGTCTCCTCGTTCAACTTTGTAACTTTACAAATCAACACCCTAGCTTGATTCAATCATGACCTAGGTGGAAACTTCGTATAACCTAACTCCTTTTCTATCTCCCTTGCTTCACTCAAACCCTTCACCACCAGGGACGTAAGTTTCTTATCGCACAGATCCAGTTGTCACGACTTGGTTTCACACCCCTCACACCTTAACCCGAAATCACTTATCTCTTTACACTTGGATCTTTCCTCAAATACTTTTAGTCGCAACGGTAAAAATGAATCTATATTCCATCCTTATATAATTTTTTCAAATTTTGATAAATTTATTTCTCCTTCACCTACCAAATATCCCCTCATTCATTGACCAAATTCGCTTGTTATGTGCGGTACATCTTTGCGTGCCCCAGCTATAACTTTTTAGCACGTGCCGTCCTACCCTCTAGTCACAGAACTTCTCTTCACTTTGTGCTCCCTTGTACCCAAGTACCTCGTTAGTGTACCTTCTCCTGGTAGTTATCATGGCCTCCACTTTACCTCGCATTATATTATTCTTTCATTCATCTCCATCCTTGGTCACTTTTTGAGAAGTAATCTTATTTTGACTTAAAGCACTCTCATAGCAGCTTATTCCTTTCACCTTTCAATTCCCACAGTCTTTTTCTTGGATAAATATAACCACCCCACACTAAAATTATGTGCAGTCCTCTGCACATAAACATTCTTCACACAGAAATTAGCCTCATGTGCGCAAGCGCACTTATTACAAAAAGAACAAAAACTAAATTGACAAAGCATAACAAAAATGAAGGAAAGAAATGAAGGAAATTCATAATTGAAAACCTAATCTAAATGGCAATATTTCCTTATTACAAACACCAAGAAGACTTATTTATAGTAGGGATTTAGCCTACTCCCATTAAAGTAACTAGGTAGCCGTGTTCCATCAAGTACTTCTAATTGGCAGGCACCTGTTTTAAGGATATAAGTGATGACATATGGCCCCAACCAATGTACTTTGAGTTTTCCTGGATGGCATAAGAACTTTGAGTCATAAAGAAGTACCATTTTTCCAATCTCAAACTTCTTATTCCTTATGTTTTTGTCAAGACATGCCTTCTACCAGGCCTTTTCCTACTTCTGACTCCATCATGTTATGGCTCGGTCGCTCATCCAGTTGAATCATCTTCTCGATACACTCCTCTAAATCCTATTCATTAGCTAGACCTCCATTGCGCATAATACAAAAAGAAGGTAACATAAATTCTATAGGGAGAATACGGCTTCCGCACCAAACACCAACTAAAATGGTGTGGCTTTGTTCAATCTCTTGTAATTTGTTCTATATGCCCAAACAACAGATGACACTTTTTCATCTCAATCCTTTCTTCCAACATCACAAATTTTTGTCAAAGTTTGGCTCAAAATATTGTTGAGAGGCCTCAACAGTTTTTTTTTCCTGAGGATGATAGGGTGTAGTTTTATGGTGTGTAACCATAAACTCATTTAATAAGATCCTGATTGTCTCATTCAAAAATTGTGTACCCCTATCACTTATCAAACATAAAGGACATCCATATCTTGTAAGAACATTCTCCACATAGAAACCTAATTACTGTAGCTGTTGTATAATCGTTCATAGGTGTTTCGACTTTTACCCACCATGTGAGATAATCTGTGCAAGTAATGTTATAGCATGATCCATTCCTATGCACAGCTGGCAAAATAGGTCCTAAAAAATCAATGGCCCAATTTCTGAATAAGGTTCGAGAACTAGTAATCAGTCTCAAAGGCATCTCATCTCTTTTTCCTAGTTTTCCTAGGCGCTGAAAAGTGATCACAAGCCTTAAAATATTATTTACAGTCCTTATACAATGTCTCCCACCATAATCCTGCAAGTAGGATCTTCCGGGCAAGTCACATCACCTGTATAATGGCCTCCTGCAATACCACCATGAGCTTCTTCCATAATATCCATACACTCATGCTCTAATAAACAACAGACGTATTACTTCATCTTTACTTAGCTTTTAGAGGTTACCACTAATTAACATAAATGGTGTCGCACACATATAGTAAGCTACTTCTTTTCTAATGATTTCATTCCTTATAGTGCCCTACCTGTTCATAGAAAGACAAAAATTTCTTCTAATTCCGTGGGCACGTATGTTGTAACCTTTATAATTGTGCATTTGACATTATTTCTTCAATTGTCTGTGCATCCTCTTTACCTCTGGTATTAGAGGAGATGAAGAGACATCTCCATATAGATATTCTATGGTTACTGTGGACCTTGACCACTTGATCCAGAACCTCCCGTGTTCCCTCTACCTCCAGAACTACCAGATCCACTAGAACTAGAACCAGCTATACCTCTCGATCCTCCACCTATAGTTGGAATAGGACATGTAGATGTACTCCCATGTGTTCCAATAATAGTACTATACTGAACCCTTACATTTTGTGAGGTATTTCCACTTCCAGAGGTGAATCCAACATTCTGTGCACTCACCTTCTGTGCGGATGATGCGCCTAAGAATGTTCCTCCAAATGACATTGAAGCCTTTTTCTTGCCATTGATGTACTTGATCCCTGACTTACTCCTCTCCTACTTCCCAAGTTAGTTTGTTGGTTACTTGTTGTCCTAGATACTAAAAAACCAAGCGCAAAGGCTAGGTCACTAGGTGGATTAAGATGCGCACCCACAGTCCAGGTAGTCTCTGTTGGCACACTTCTTTGTGAGGCTGAGGGGGGATCTCTATCATGATTTCCAAGATGGGGGAGTTCCTGATGCTCTAGCTCCACATCTTCTACGTGAGCTGTAAATCCTTCACGAGCCATCTCTCTCCTCCATGCCATACTTTCTACAATGGAACGCTGCTCTCTATCTCCCTCTTGTGCATTTAATTATATTTATATTAGCTGCCTTTCCTCTCTCTGCCTCTCTAACCGCTAGGTATGCCATCTTAAACCAAACCTGTTCCTGGCCTCGTGCATGGTGAAGTTTAGTTAGCCATTGGTTTTCTCTCCAGGTTCAAAGTTACCATAAAGATCTTGATTGCCAGTGGAATACCTTGCAAATATGTTCCTGTTGGATACCGCAAAAATTGGAATTCAGCTACCTCTGGGTAAGAGTACGTCGAAATTGAATATTCCAGAATATAATTGTTTAGAACACCACAAAACCACATATCCACAAGATGAGTCCATATCAGATCAACACACCATAAAGGCCCTGAAATTATTCATGTGTCCAGAAAAGTGTGGGATACCTCCAATTCCGTTAAGATGCATAAACAATAAGCCACTCATATAGTTCTACTAGAAAGATAGCGAAAAAGCTCTCATATAAGCTGTCATACATCTTCTATTCTACCTAAGTGCGTTCGTTAAAATCAGATCCACTACTGAACTGCCATGCATATTCTTCCTCAAGATCATGTATCCATTCCTCAATACTTGTTAGAGTTAACCAATACGTCTTCATCGTGAACCTTCCTGAAAACAACTGAAAAAGAGGTCCCAAAAATGGAATCAATGATGTAGCCTAGAATTTACCAGATAACACCCTAGTTGCACTGACACATCACTAAGCCTTGACTGAGCGTTCACCCGGAGCACACAAATGTACCATGTCCCTTTTTAGGGTTGCTATATGTTGGAATCTGTCGCTTGGGCAGATTTATGGATAAACGAGTCAACAGTGTGCAGGGCATAGCCCCTCTTTGAGTCAGCAAAGTGAAACTGGTTTATTGCTATTCTACCAGCAGGAATCTGTGCAAGTCTCACAATATTCTACCTTCGGGGGTTTGGGATCTCATCCCAGTAGGTGTTTTCCGGCTGAGAGGAAGAAAGGAAAGGAGGGGGGAGAATGAAGAAAGATCAGATCCGAAGGGAGAAAAGAAATGAATTCCAAAGCAGAAGGGTCAAAGGGTCTATGGTTTGGGTTGGTAGTAAACAGAGCCGAACCTACTTGCATAGACGGATAAAGCAATACTGATGAATAAATGACAACAAAGTAGAAGCAAATCCAACAGAACAATCACACAAATCTAACATAAGAAAGATCTGATATTAAAACACATGTATTCAGCACAAAGTCTAAATATATTGTATTCAATGTTTGTTTCTGTTACAAAGAGTTCAAAATCTTCTTCTTACTTCTATTTCTCATCTGAAAAGTATTCACCCCCGAATACAACAAGTATTCGAGTATTTATAGAAGAAGGAGAAGAAGGAAGGCAAAAAGGAACCAACCACCTATTTACATAATATCTACAAAATATCTCAAAGTCATGTTGACTTTTGACAACTTGATGGATGACATCATCCCATGGTGCAACATGGATGATGTCATCATTTGTGCCAACATACTTTAGACATTTACAAAAAGAAAGTCAAAGAAGAGAGAGAAATTATTCATCGTCGTCGTCCCGCGGCTGAAAGGGGATATCCTGCTTCTGCTGCTGCTCAGGTGACGAGATGTGGAATTGGGCACGGTATTCCATGAACTTGCTGATCATGGGCTCTAGTTGATCCTGGGAAGGATCTTTGTGTCGCTCACTGATAGCCTCGCAAGTCTCCCGCTCGTCTGTGAGCTTCTCTGGGAGTTTGGAATATTCATTCTCTGCTTCTATTAAGAACCCGATGAAGTCCCGACAGGCCAGCAGGTTATTGATGGATTCTGCGTCAAAAGTGACCTCTGGCCCCAGCCCTTGCGAAACGATCTCCTTGAAGATCTGAATGGTTTCGTCAACCTTCCTTAAGGTGAAAGAAGGAGTAAGCAACCCTGGAGACATCGTTAGAACAATTTGTTCCATCTGATGCATTGCGTCCAGGGCTTCTTCCTTTACCTTATCAATCTTTTCGAGGACGAATTCTAGTTGATACATCCGGTAATCCAGAGTGGAAAGGGTTTTATTGAGGGCCCTGGGGTGACCGAAAATGCCGAACTTGACCAGATCTTCGACTGAACAGTCGAACATTCTTTGAAAGGTCTCATGCTGCAGCCTAGCATGGTCCAGCTCTTCGGATATGGGTCCTGCTAATGCCTGGAGTTCTTTGTTCACCTTGTTGATGTTCAGATACAAATCGGTGAACTTGGCGATCACTCGTTCACTGTCCTTGAGGATCTGGCTCCTCCAAGTGGAAACTGCCATACCCTGCTCGCCGATCTTTGCATATTCATTAATTTTATCCTGACTCAGAGGCTCAGGAGTTTCGGCGGCAGTTGTGGGAGGTGCACTGCCCATCTTCTGTAAGGCGTGGAGCAGATGTTTATTTTGCTCTTTCAGTAGCCTTTTCTCTTCTTTTGCTTCTTGAAGCTTCTTGCAGAGGGCGTCAACTGCAGATAGGGCCTCTCCCTGAAGGCTTTCAGAAGACGTCCCCATTGTGACTTGAGTCACTGTGTAATCTGTCGAAGACAGATCCTTTTTATCTTTCAGAGGATTGGGGTATGTGATCTCCATTACCCTCTCTCCCGAAGCACTCTGAGAGAAGCGTGTGATAGGATTTTGCTTCTTGGCCCCCTTTGATGGGATAACGGAAAAGTCCATCGGTGCGATGGGAACTTTCCTTTTCTGTTGACTTAGGTGCTGGGAGATCCAGGCTGGACTTAGGGGAGAAGGACCAAAAACAGAGAAGGGGGCAGCTGCAGTAGTAGAAGGGAAAAACGTGGAGACACGTGGCGGCGGCATAGAGAGGAAAAGCCGAGGAAGTGCCCACGGGAGGAAGGGATACTGCAGGAGAGGAAGACATAGGAAGGGAGGGGAGCTCAGAGATGAGGGAAGAAATGGAGGGGGACAGGTCCGCGAGAGAAGAGAAGATGGACGAAGAAGCAGGAGGAACAGTAGAAGAAGGGGGAGAGGACACGACCAAAGGAATGGTCGCTTGGGTCACTCGAGGAGGGGAAGGAGGAGAGGGAGAAGGGACAGAAGGGACCTCAATTGTTGCAGTAGTGGCCACATCCTGAGTGGATGTGCCTATTGGAACATCTTCCGCCGCTTCTTCTTCTGAGCTTTTCGGGATTTCAACCTTGTTCTTGTGAAGCGGAAGGAGGACTTTCAGGAGCTTCCTCTTGGGTGGAACTGGATTCACCCTCTATTCCTTTTCCCTTGCCTTTTGGCTGCTGTTTTGATCGAGGAGGTGCGTTACCCAATGGAGAGGTTGTGAAATCGACTCCGAGGTAGATGAGCCCGTTCATTCGGCACCAATGCTCTGTTCTGCGCAGAGTTTCCTTGACTCTCTCCTCGATTGTTTGGGGTGCTTTGGTTCTATCAATCACCGCGAAAGGCCAATCGTCCCCACCTGTGTCAAGATACACTTGATCCACTTCTTGCTCAGTAGTTTGGTAGCCTTTGGGGACGATGGCCACCTCGTACTGGATGATTTCTGCTAAGGCCAAGCGAGAATGATCCTTCCTCCTGAGCTCAACCTCATGATATATATCGATGTAGATATCTTCGATCTGAGGGATGTGGATCGGGTCGAGCTTGGCCCTAGGCAGACAATTTCTCGGGTCGAAGGTGGGCCTTGCTGGGAAGTTATGTTTCAGATTCAGCAGCTCCAGTTCTGCAAACATGTCTTTTGCCTTGTGGTGAGTGAGACACGTATACCTACCCACTGTGAGGGGGAAAGGAGTTCCACCCTTCTTTCTCTTGAGACACTTCTCATGGTAGGTGATTAGCTGCCTTGACAGCTCCAGCAGGATCAACTTGGGACCGGCATACCTTGGCAGTTTAGTTGGTTCTCCCAAGAAGTTAACTGCCCTTAGATAGGTAAATGTGGGGAATTTAGTGAACAGGGCCCCCCACTTCTCGGTAGCTGCTACAATACTCTTGGTCGTGTGACCATGAGTCATATTCGGCCTTAAGAGGTAGATGATGAAATAGAAGAATGCATCATTGATCTTTGTGAATTGGGGAATGCTATTTTCCAGCTTCAGTTCTGGATAGTATTCATAAATTTTAACTTGGGGCCAAACCCCGCACCGCATCAGAGCTGGATAGTCCCTTTCTGAAGCTGCAGCATAGACCACGTAGGAGTTCATATAGAACCTCCCCGTTGTGTTAAGTTGTTGTAGCTGCTCAGAGATTGTGCTGCTTATGATTTCTGCCCACTCAAAGCGTTGATCGGGCACATTTTTGTTCATTGTTTCTAGGTACCGCAGCATCCACTTGTGAAAATAATGGGCGTCAGGAAGCCCAAAGACTCTGCTCAGGAACGTGATGGTGTCGCTGAGTTCCTCTGAAAAGTCACTACGATGAATGACTTGTGGCCACCGAGTCACCACCTTTTTATTCTTCAGATAAACCTCGTTCATCAGCTGCATGCACTAATCTTCATTGTCGTCCCAGGCCTTGATGCAGTCTTCCCGGCTTACGGCCACAAAGTGCTGGTGGTGAGGGATGCCAAGCATTATTTCAAAATGGCGGGCAGTGAGGTTGATTATAACCTCACCCTTCTCATTGTGGACACATCTTGTGTCTTTATTGTAGCATCGGGTAACCACCATCATAAATTCATTGTTCACGGAGCTAACTGGGATTCCTCCAGCAAAGTGTAGGGCACTGCCTATCAATTTGTCCATCCATGGACTTCTTGTGACCTTCTGGTTCTGGCCCAGAAATCCTCCATATCAATATGTCCCAGTTCTGAGTCTCTGATGTCTAGGTCACACTCTGCCTGGGACTCGGGCATCCTGACCCTCTGATATTTATACTTCATTTCTTCTTCTGTGAGCTTGGCCTTGCCTTTAGATTTGGTAGGTCTCTTGCTTGATGTTGACATATGTAACTTCTGAACTTAGTTGCTGATCTGCAAGAATAAGAAGTGAAACCCAACGCAAGAAGGTCATGTCAGCTGTTTGATCTTCCATTAAAGCGTCAACAGAAGAAAGAGTTAGTGATTTTAAGGCCTCAGGGCGCAGGGCGCATGAATACTGCAGGTTGCAGGCTAAATGGTAAGGCGCACAGGAAAGGGCTGCTGCAAGGGATAAATCAGTGCCAAAGGGTGCATGGCGCATGGACACTGCAGATTGCATTTCTTGTTGTTGTAAGCACAAGTGTGCCTGCGCCATGTGTATGTATTTTATAAAGGGCGCGGATATTTTTCATGTTACACGGGTGCAGGATGCGCCAAAGGGCACAGGTATAATGTGTGTAACATCATTTTTTCATGCGCCACAGGAGAACTTGGCGCGGCGCATGGAAGGTCTGCATAATATGATGTTGTTGTAATGATGGATGCGCCTGCGCCATTTAATCAGTTTTGCACTTGGCGCAGATAATTGGAATGTTGCATAGATGCAGGGTGCGCCAAAGGGCGCAGGTTTTTAATGATGCAACAAATGAGTTTGGTGCGCCAAGTAGGGCGCAGGGAAAGTGGTTTGCAACAAGCGAAGGAAGTGCGCCATGAGGGCGCAACTTTTCATTATGTAACAGGCAGGGAATGTGCGCCATTGGCGCGACTGTGTATCATGTTGCAGGGGTGACAGATGCGCCAAAGGAGAAAAATAACAGTGTTTCTTTTCAAGCCATGATTCTTTTCTGAGGGGTTTGCATGTGGTTAAGCTCCTTTTGCAGGGTTCATTGGGTTATGAAGAAGCTTATCAGAGAGTTCCAAGCCATTTTTTAGGACAGAGTTCCCCCTACCAGCAGATCTGGAAAGAGGGGGGAAAAAGCATGGGTAGAGAAAAACAAGCAAGGAGGGATGGGGAGTTCATGTTTTGACAATCTCTTTTAACTCAATCCAAACCAGCAAGCAGCCAAAAACCAAAACACAAAATGCACAAAAGAAATGAGGACCTCTTACCAGGATATATAACGAAGAAATGTGCAAACGGGTCCACAAAGTGATTTGAAAATGACAGGGCAGGTGCGCTGGCAGGTACAGAGAAAAATCACGTGATTTGTGTCGGATGACAATGACAGCGCAGACGCGCCTATATATAGGTGAGGTGGTAATAAATGCGCCACCAACTTTTTCAAGTGGCGCATGAAAAGCATTGTCGACACAAGAAAGCATGCGCCCTTGGCGCACCAAAACACTTGCCAACACGAAGTTATGTGCGCCCTTGGCGCACCGAAAGTGATGTTGACAGAAGAATATGTGCGCCCTTGGCGCACCAAAAAGTGGCGCAACAAATGTATAGTTGACATGAAGGCGCATGCGCCTTGGCGCATGCAAGGAAGACTCAACATAGTGAGGTGCACCAAAACGCCTGTTGACACGAGAAAGCATGCGCCAAAGGATTTAAAGGGGGCGCACCAAAACTTGATGTTGCATAGTCATTATGTGCGCCCGACCAAAAAAGACCAAAAATGGCTAAGTTCGGAAAACTAGATTTCCCGGGAAGGGATTTTGCAACGTTCCGAATGCAAGGGGTCCCTGACGAGGGACCGGAACAAAATTTTGGTAGGGTTATCTGTAAAATTTCCCTTGCCAATTTTACGGGATAACAGCTGGCTCTTTCTGGGGACTATCTCTGAGCGGACCTCAGGGGTAGAGAATCCCAGATCTCACGTGCCTATCCATTGGGTAACAGAGTCAAAAACAAGGGGGACCGGAAAGGGAAACACACAACCAACAAAAGCAAACACACGACAAAAACAAACACACAACTGAAGTAAACTGTACAAAGAAGAGAGCAAGCTCTACTTCCTGAAGATTTTCAGATGTTGCCCGCTATAGGGAAGCGGGAGCTCAGTTCCATCCAGATACGAGAGATAGAAACTATTCTCTCCATTGAGCTGCTTGATCTTGAAGGGCCCTCTCCATAGGGAATCAAACTTTCCGTGCATGCCCTTTGGCTCTCTTCGTTTGTCCCACAAAAGGACGAGGTCTCCCACCTGGAAATTTCTTGGCTTAGCTTTTTTATCGAACAATCTTTTGACCTGATTCTGATGTTCGGTGATCTTGTCGACCACCCTTACTCTCTTTTCTTCGAGCTCTGCTAGATACATGATCCTCTTTTCAAGGGAATTTTGAAAAGTTTCATCTTCGATTGCCCGTGCCAAACGCAGAGCAGGGAGTTCAGCGGAAATGGGAAGCTTGGCATCGGTGCCATATAACACTTGAAAAGGTGACATACCGAGAGATCTCTTGGGAGTAATGCGATCTGCCCACAAAGCATCGTATAAGGACTTGTGCCACATTCGTTGATTCTCATCCACCAGCTTTCGTATGATGGTCACCAAGTTTTTGTTACTGGATTCTGCTTGACCATTTCCCTGAGGGTAATAATCTGAGGCGTGAGCTAAAGTTATCCCATATTCATAGCAAAAACTAATAACTTCCCGTGAAGAGAAGTTAGAAGCATTATCAGCAACAATCTTGTTTGGAACGCCAAACCTGACAATGATATTTTCTTTGATGAAACTGCAAACAACTTCGGAAGTGGCATGTTTGACAGGTATGGCTTCCACCCACTTGGTGAAGTAATCTGTTGCTGTTAGGACATAACTATGTCCGGCACTCGATTGGGGATTGAGTGCGCCGATAAAATCAATTCCCCACTGCTTGAATGGTTCGTTGACAACGACCGGCCTGAGGGGAAAAGCGGCCAACTTGGGCTTGCCGATGAACTGCTGGCAAGGCTCACACTTTGCTACCCAGGTGGCTGTATCTTGGAAAAGCGTCGGCCAATAGTACCTGGTCTGGATGATCTTGTGTGCTATTACGGAAGAGGAGAAATGGCCCCCACAGGCTGAATTAGGAAAACTTTCAAGTAACTTCACCTGCTGTGGCTTGTTGACACATCATAAGAAGACACCATCTATCCCGCGTTTGTATAAACCGTCATCCCAGATGACATATTTGGCTGCTCTGAGATTTATAGTGCGCTTCTCCTTTGTAGTTAGGTGACCTGGGCACTCGCCGTAGGTGAGGAAGAAAGCAATATCGGAATACCACTCATCGCTGGTTGCGACAAATAGGACCAGAGGCAGTGAATCGGGTTTATCCAGCCGGTCTTTGTGCTTCATTGGTACAATCATCTTTTTCCCCGGAAACTTCTGATCCTTGGTTTTCGGCCATAAGTTGACATAAGCCTTTGCCTCTTACCAACTTGGTTGGTTTTATATCTAGATCGTACTCCTGGACCTTTGCAATCCAATTTCCTCGCAAGCTTCCTAACTCCTGTTGAGTTAAAATTGATTTGACTGCCGTGTCAGGGACCAGCACCACTGTATGAGAATTTAAAATGTAATACCTGAAAGTTTTTGACTGCTTTGACAACGGCGAAGGCATGCTTTTCCAATTGAGACATTTTTAATTCGTGAGGCTTGAGGGGAGAGCTCATGAACGCAATTGGGGATTCAACATCCTCAGAATTCTTTTGCATCAAGATGGCAGATACAGTATGCTCAGACGCATAGCTATACAAGATAAAATCCTTGTAGAAATCGGGACATACCAGGACTGGTGCGTGAGCGACAGAAGCTTTTATTTCTTCGAACGACCTTTTCCCTTCCTCGCTCCATCGGAAAGTTGGTGACCCTTTCATCATGTCTAATATATGACGAGTCTTTTCAGCAAAGTCGGGAACAAAACGCCTGAGAAAGTTCACCTTTCCAAAGAAAGAGTGAACGCCGGTCTTGCTTGTAGGCAAGAGTAAGGCTCTGAATAGCCTTAACTCTTTCGGTATCTATCTTCGTTCCTTCTTTGCTAACAACATGCCCTAGCAACTTTCCTTCTGTGACTCCAAAAACAGACTTTTTTGGGTTCAGGGAAATCCCATGCTCTCGGCATCTGGCCAATACTTGCTCCAGATGATCACAATGATCACTTCGTTGTTTAGAGAACACAGTTAAGTCATCCAGATAAACCACAATGACCTTCCCCATCATACCTTTGAATGCAAGGTCCATGGCCCGCTGAAAAGTGGCGCCAGCATTGGTTAGGCCAAAAGGCATCCTGCTGTAGGCAAACGTACCCCAGGGAGTAGTGAATGCTGTTTTAAATTGATCTTCAGGTGAGACTTCAATCTGATTGTAGCCTGAAAAACCATCAAGCATGGACAACATTTCTGATCCAGTTACCTGCTTGTAGAACTTGATCCATTATAGGAAGTGGGTAGTTGTCTTTTAAGGAAGCCTGATTCAAGTTTCGAAAATCTACGCATATGCGTATTTCACCATTTTTCTTGCGCACTGGCACAATGTTTGCTACCCAAGTACTGTGATGGATAGGAAAAATGATTCTCGCATCCAGCATTTTCTGAATTTCAGCCTGGATAGTACCTGAGATCTTAGGGTTATAATGCCTCTGCTTCTGGCGAAAGGGTTTGACGTCTTCTTTCAACGGGATGTCATGCTGGACGTCCTTTGGCTTAAAAGACTTTAGATCGGCGTAGGACCATGCCAATACATCCATGTATTTCTTCAGCAGTTTGACAAACTTCCGCTTCTCTTCAGGTGTGCAACATTTTCCAATGTTCACAAACTGCGGATGTTCTACCGAACCTAAATTAACCGGTTCGGTTTCTGGGGAGGAGCCCGTACCATCTCGCCTTTTCTTTTTTACAAAATGGTCATGCCTGTCGAACAACCGTTCCAAAGAAACCAGGCCCTTCGGAATTTTATTTCCTTTGAGCTGACATATGCCGTCATTCCCTCCGGATTCATTGTCTTGATCGGTGACTGATTCACGGCAAGTGGAAGTGGATCCTTCAAAGTGAAGCTCCTTAAAATTTTCCGCCTTTTCTAGAAAGGCAATGAGTTGATTGTCATCATTGAATACTTGCCAATGCTGAGAATTGTCTGGCACACTTGGGTGGAAAACCACCTCAATGGTGTATTTGTCTGTTTTCAAACCTGGGTGAGGGAGCATGAGGGATGCTGAAACGGCCAATGAATCAGCCATGTCATTCTGAGCTCTTGGAATGGATTCTATTGAAAAAGCATCAAATTCCTCGATGTTGTCCCACACCGCATTACGGTAATGCCTGAGCCTCTCATTCTTCACTTGATATATCCTCTTAACTTGATTCACGACTAGCTCTGCATCACCTTGCACTTTCAGATTTTTGATCCCTCTTTCCTTTGCGGCTTGCATGCCAAGTAGCAAAGATTCATACTCAGCAGTATTATTTGTATTGAAAAACTGCAACTTGAAAGAGAGAGGAATAATCTCTTCTTCAGGAGATATTAGCACAACTCCAGCGCCACATCCACTTGTTGCGCAGCTGCCATCAAACTGCAAAGTCCAGATCTTGTTAAGATCTTCTTCTTGGATGAGAACAACCATTTTGTCAGACTCGGTAGACAAGAAATAGTTCCCCATCCCTGATGATTCGAAAAGAATTTGAGCCCTGGGGTCCTCAGAGTTAGTAACCAAGTACTTCTTTTGTGATTCTGGCTCCAAAGTCTGCATTACACCTTTGACGGGGATTCTAGCCTTAGACCAGTCCATATGAATCTCCCCACCAACTTCGCTACAAAAACTTCTTCCCAGCAAAATTCCATAGGCTGCTGGAATGTCGGCAACGAGGACGGTCATCTTTACTCTTTTCTCTGGGAATGCCGCAAATGCGAACTGCGCGTCTTTGATTTGACCAATCAACGGAACCTGCTTGGTTTCCAAGGAATAACATCTGCCAAAAGGCTTGGTAAGGGTGAGGCCCAAAGCATGGGCAACTTTTGCCGGCATGACGTTATCAGAAGCTCCAGAATCAATTATGCAGTTACTTAACTTGTGGCCATTGATTAGGAGGGAGAGATAGAAAGGCTCTATCTTGCCTGATGCAGATGTTGAGGCAACATTTATGCGGGATGCAGGAGGAGTGGAAAGGATTCCTTTTAAGGAAACCTGGGGAGTTATGACAGCTTGACTTTGAATATACTTGGTCAATCTTACAAGCTGTTCGGGATTTGACTGAAGATACTCGGCTTCAGACATTTGGATCTTGGTCTTTTTAGCATGATCTATGATATCAAATGCGGCCAAAGGTTGCGCTGGTGAAGGAATGAGTCCCTCACTTCGCGATGATAGGGTAGGATTACTGGTCTTGATAGGAATATGAGAGGGCTGATTCGGAGGAGAAATGGGGGGAAAAGATTTCTTTGAAAAAGACTTATTGACAGGGAGGTTGAGTAGGAAGAGGATTACCTCTTTTAGCAATGGTTGGAGGTACGTTTGACGTAGTCTTCTCTTTCTGCACATTGGCAGCGACCTCTGCTTCTTTTCCTTGTGAGCGGGTAAAAACAGCATATGATTGTCCACTTGCATATCCTGTGTACCCTCTTCTTCCTCAGATTCCTCCTCATCAAATTCCATATACCCGATAGTAGAGTCGCCAGTTGGCTCACTGACATCTTGATCATCTTCGCCTTGAGACGAAGGTTCTTCGTAATTTTGTTCCTCTTCTTCTTCAATTTCAGCTAGAGCATTGACCGGAGGAGCCTCAAGTGCCAACCGTGGAGCATTTGCAGGCAAGCGCGGCCTTTGTGGGAACATGCTGTTGGGAGTGAAATTCCTCC
This sequence comes from Taxus chinensis, assembly GCA_019776745.2. NCBI lineage: Eukaryota > Viridiplantae > Streptophyta > Pinopsida > Cupressales > Taxaceae > Taxus > Taxus chinensis. The sequence goes on from JAHRHJ020000788.1 coordinate 774,939, forward strand.
GTGGAATATCCCGGTATGAGGAACTGGGGGAAGCTTGGGCTAACTGCTTCTTTAATGCAAGCAAGTCGTTCGCCATCTTTTGAAATGCCGGATCAGACGAAGTAGTGGGAGAAGGGCCCGAAGATTTGGGCTTGGATGATTCCCTTTTCAATTCGCCAGATATTAGCAAATTGTCTTCAATTCGGATGGCAGCGGCCTGGGTGAGAATCAAGGTAGCCACTTGTTCTTCAGGAGCAAGAAACTTACTTTCGAGCTCATAGCATTCACGAAGAAACACTTTTGATTTTCCGGTGTTGGAAGCATGGCAACAGGCACACGGTTGATTAATGCATTGAACCTGGCGATAAAATCATGCATGGTCTCATTGGCCTCCTTCTTTAGGTGAGTGATCTGTGATAATAATGCAAATGCATCTTCTGAAGGCTTGTACCTATCTTCAAAAGCATCCCGCAAGGTGGCCCAACTGGTAATAGATCCGGCCGGCAAATGCTGAAACCATTCTGCTGCGGGCCCTTGTAGAGTTTCCAGAAAAAGGTGAACCGACACATCTTCATGAGTTACATCTAGGATACTGCATGACATGATGAATGCAGATATGTGTGAATCCATGCTTTGGTTTCCGCTCCCGTCAAATTTAGGAAAATTCTTTCGATTTCCATGAGGGAGCGCGTGAACAGGATGTGGTAAAGCGAGGGGACCCATAGCATTTCCCCATGGTACCGCCATTTGAAAGGTTGGAAAAAGAACACGGGCTGGAAGTGTGGTTCCACTGAGCAGCAAGGCACTACAAAGGGATGTGGATGCCCCTTGTGAAAGGTTCTTCCTTCGTGGAGGTGAGACACTCCTGGATGACCGGTCAGCTGAACTTAGCGTTGAAAAACGTGTTGGTGTTACGCTGAAATTGTGCCTTTGAAGCAGATCGAAAGTAGGATCGACTTCTCCACGAGCTCTCCTGCTATGTGTAAAGGGTTCACCTACCAGCGTGTCTTCCCGATCTGCAATTTTGTAGTGCAGATTTAAAAATTTCTTTTTGGTTGTACTTGCTGATTTTCTGGCTTTTTTTCTGACAAAACCAGCAGCATGTACTTTTCTAAATATTTAAATTTTATCCTCCTCTTCAGAAAACCGATTGCGGTTAATGACAAAGAACAACGAGGATAAAATGATAGTGAAGATTAGTAAGCTGATTTTCAGATCTAAGTTTTGACTTTTTCAAAGAGTTTGAAAATTTTGGTAAACAGTCAAAAACTCAGATCTATGGAAAAATACAGATTTTTATAAAAACTCAGCGAACTAAAGGTCTCCAACTAGGCCAGATCTATGGATCTCAGAAGAAAATTTTCAATTTGGGTCACTTTTGCAAAAAATTTTGGATTTTTAACAAAAAGTTAAAGTTTGCAAACAGGTAGTGATTTTTCTGATTTTTCTGATTTTCTATCATACCACCATCATAGATCTGATAGATCTGTTCGATCCCCAGCGGAGTCGCCAAAAACTGTTGGTCCGAAAATCTGTCGCTTGGGCAGATTTATGGATAAACGAGCCAACAGTGTGCAGGGCATAGCCCCTCTTTGAGTCAGCAAAGTGAAACTGGTTTATTGCTATTCTACCAGCAGGAATCTGTGCAAGTCTCACAATATTCTACCTTCGGGGGTTTGGGATCTCATCCCAGTAGGGTGTTTCCAACTGTGAAAAGAAAGGAATGAAAGAGAGGATGAAAGAAGAGATCCGAAGGGAGAAAAGAAATGAATTCCAAAGCAGAAAGGTCAAAGGGTTTATGTTTTGGGATTGGTAGTAAACAGAGCCAAACCTACTTGCATAAACGATGGATAAAGCAATACTGATGAATAAATGACAATAAAAAGTAGAAGCAAATCCAACAGAATAAACACACAGATCTAACATAAGAAAGATCTGATATGCAAATAACACATGTATTCAGCACAAAGTCTAAATATTGTATTAATAATTGTTTCTGTTACAAAAAGCTCAAAGTCTTTTCTTACTTCTATTTCTCATCTGAAAAGATATTCACTCATGCCCAATACAACAAGTATTGGGGTATTTATAGAAGAAGGAGAAGAAAGAAGGCAAAAAGGAACCAACCACTTATTTACAAAAATATTTACAAAATATCTCAAAGTCATGTTGACTTTTGACAACTTGATGGATGACATCATCCCATGGTGCAACATGGATGATGTCATCATTTGTGCCAACATACTTTAGATATTTACAAAAAGAAAGTCGAAGAAGAGAAGAAGAAGAGAAAGAAATTATTCATCGTCGTCATCCTGCGGCTGAAAGGGGGTATCCTGCTTCTGCTGCTGCTCAGGTGACGAGATGTGGAATTGAGAGCGGTATTCCATGAACTTGCTGATCATGGGCTCTAGTTGATCCTGGGAAGGATCCTTGTGTCGCTCACTGATAGCCTCGCAAGTCTCCCGCTCGTCTATGAGCTTCTCTGGGAGTTTGGAATAGTCTTTCTCTGCTTCAATTAGGAACCCAATGAAGTCCCGACAGGCCAGCAGGTTATTGATAGATTCTGCGTCAAAAGTGACCTCTGGCCCCAACCCTCGAGAAACGATCTCCTTGAAGATCTGGATGGTTTCATCAACCTTCTTAAAGTGAAGGAAGGAGTAAGCAACCCTGGAGACATGTTAGAACGATTTGTTCCATTTGATGCATCGCGTCCAGGGCTTCTTCCTTCACCTTATCAATCTTTTCAAGGACAAATTCCAGTTGATCCACCCGGTAATCCAGAGTGGAAAGGATTTTATTGAGGGCCCTGGGATGACCGAAGATGCCGAACTTGACCAGATCTTCGACTGAACAGTCGAACATTTGTTGAAAGGTCTCATGCTGCAGTCTAGCATGGTCCAGCTCTTCGGATATGGGTCCTGCTAACGCCTGGAGCTCTTTATTCACCTTGTTGATGTTCAGATACAAATCAGTGAACTTGGCGATTACTTTTTCACTGTCTTTGAGGATCTGGCTCCTCCAGGTGGAAACGGCCATACCCTGCTCGCCGATCTTTGCATATTCATTAATTTTCTCCTGGCTCAGAGGCTCAGGAGTCTCGGCGGCAGTTGTGGGAGGTGCACTGCCCATCTTCTGTAAGGCTTGGAGCAGATGTTTATTTTGCTCTTTCATTAGCCTTTTCTCCTCTTTTGTTTCCTGAAGCTTCTTGCAGAGGGCATCAACTGCAGAAAGGGCCTCTCCCTGAAGGCTTTCAGAAGACGTCCCCATTGTGACTTGGGTCACTGTATAATCTGTCGAAGACAGATCCTTTTTATCCTTGAGGGGATTGGGGTATGCGATCTCCATTACCCTCTCTCCCGAAGCACTCTGAGAGAAGCGTGTGACGGGCTTCTGCTTCTTTGCCCCTTTGGATGGGATTACGGAAAAGTCCATCGGAGCGATGGGAACTTTCCTTTTCTGCTGACTTAAGTGCTGGGAGATCCAGGCTGGACTTATGGGAGAAGGGCCAGAAACAGAGAAGGGGGCAGCTGCAGTAGTAGAAGGGAAAAACGTGGAGACACGTGGCGGCGGCATAGAGAGAACAGCCGAAGAAGTGCCCACGGGAGGAAGGGATACTGCAGCAGAGGAAGACATAGGAAGGGAAGGGAGCTCAGAGATGAGGGAAGAAATGGAGGGGGACAGATCCGCGAGGGAAGAGAAGATAGACGAAGAAGCAGGGGGAACAGTAGAAGAAGGGGGAGAGGACACGACCAAAGGGATGGTCGCTTGAGTCACTCGAGGAGGGGAAGGAGGAGAAGAAGAAGGGACAGAAGGGACCTCGGTTGTTGTAGCGGTGCCGACATCCTGAGTGGATGGGCCTATTGGAACATCCTCTTCTGCTTCTTTCTCTGGAGAAGCCAGAGTTATGACCTGTTCGGGTGCTGCGGAAGGAGGACTCTCAGGAGCTTCTTCTTGAGTGGTGCTGGATTCACCCTCTATGCCTTTTCCTTTGCCTTTAGGCTACTGTTTAGATCGAGAAGGTGCATTACCCAATGGGGAGGTTGTGAAATCAACCCCGAGGTAGATTAATCCGTTCATTCGGCACCAATGCTCTATTCTGCGCAGAGTTTCCTTGACCCTCTCCTCAATCATCTGAGGTGCCTTAGTCCTGTCAATGGCAGCAAAAGGCCAATTGTCCCCATCTGTGTTATGATATACTTGATCTACTTCATCCTCAGTAGTTTGGAAGCCTTTGGGGACAATGGCTACCCCGTATTGGATGATTTCTGCCAAGGCCAAACGAGAATGGTCCTTTCTCCTGAGCTCAACCTCATGAATGACGTTGATGTAGATGTCTTCGATCTGAGGGACATGGATTGGATCGAGCTTAGCCCTTGGCAGACAACTTCTTGGGTCAAAGGTAGGCCTGGCTGGGAAATCATGTTTCAAATTAAGCAGTTCCAGCTCTGCGAACATGTCTTTTGCCTTGTGATGGGTAAGACACGTATATCTACCCACTGTGAGGGGGAAAGGAGTTCCACCCTTCTTTCTTTTGAGGCACTTCTCATGATAGGTGATTAGCTGTCTTGACAGCTCTAGCAGAATCAACTTGGGTCCAGCGTACCTTGGCAGTCTAGTTGGCTCTCCCAAGAAGTTAGCTGCCCTCAGATAAGTGAACGTGGGAAATTGGGTGAACAGGGCCCCCCATTTCTCAGTGGCTGCCACTATGCTCTTGGTCGTGCGACCGTAAGTCATATTTGGCCTCAACAGGCAGATGATGTGGTAGAAAAACACATCGTTGATCTTTGTGAATTGAGGGATGCTATTTTCCAGCTTCAACTCTGGGTAGTATTCATATATTTTGACCTGGGGCCAAACCCCACTCCGCATCAGGCCTGGGTAGTCTCTCTCTGATGCCACAGCGTAAACAACATAGGAATTCATGTAGAATCTCCCTGTTGTATTAAATTGTTGGAGCTGCTCAGAGATTGTGCTGCTTATAATTTCTGCCCATTCAAAGCGTTGATCGGGAACATTTTTATTCATTGTTTCTAAGTACCGCAACATCCATTTATGGAAATAGTGGGCGTCAGGAAGCCCAAAGACCCTGCTCAGGAAAGTGATGGTGTCACTGAGCTCCTCTGAAAAATCACTGCGGTGAATGATTTGTGGCCAACGGGTCACCACCTTTTTGTTTTTCAAATAGACTTCATTCATCAGCTGCATGCACTGATCTTCATTGTCGTCCCAGGCTTTAATACAATCCTCTCGGCTGACGGCCACAAAGTGCCGGTGATGAGGAATGCCGAGTATTATCTCAAAGTGGCGGGCAGTGAGGTTAATGACGACCTCGCCCTTGTCATTTACGACACACCTTGTGTCTTTGTTGTAGCACCGGGCAACCACCATCATGAATTCATTGTTAACGGCGCTGACTGGGATTCCTCCAGCGAAGTGCAGGGCACTGCCTATCAGTTTGTCCATCCACGGACTTCTTGTTACCTTCTGAGTCCTGACCCAGAATTCCTCCATATCAATATGACCCAACTCTGAGTCTCTGATGTCCAGGTCGCATTCGGCCTGGGAGTCAGGCATTCTGACCCTCTGATACTTATATTTCATTTCTTCTTCTGTAAGCTTGGCCTTGCCTTTGGATTTGGTAGGCCTCTTGCTTGATGTTGACATATGTAACTTTGAGCTTAGTTGCTGATCTGCATGAAGAAGAAGTGAGACCCAACGCAAAAAGGTTGTATTAGTCATTTGATCTTCCATTGAAGTGTTAACAGAAGAAAGAGTTAGCATTTTGAGGCTTCAGGGCGCAGGGCGCACAGATATAGCAAATTGCAGAGCTAAAAGGTAAGGCGCACAGGAAAAGGGTGTTGCAAGGGTTAAATCAGCGAAAGGGTGCATGGCGCATAGACACTGCAGGGTGCATTTTTGTAAAGGGCGCATGGAGACCTTATGTTACATAGGGACAGGACGTGCCAAAGGGCATGTATTTTTCATGTTGCATGGAAATTTGGTGCACGCCAAAGGTGCATATATGGTTTATGTAACATGAAATTTTTGTGCACCAAACGTAACTTGGCGCGGTGCACAAAGGGTCTACACAACATGATGTTGCTGTAAGGATGGATGCGCCTGCACCTTGTTAGTTTTGCACTTGGCGCAGTTTAAGCTGATGTTGCACCGATGCAGGGTGCGCCAAAGAGGCGCATGCTTATGCGATGCAACGAATGAGGTTGGCGCGCCAAGGAGGGCGCAAGGTTAGCGCTTGCAGCATGCGAAGGAGGCACGTGCCTTGAGGGCGCAAATGCTCTTGATGTAACAGGCATGATGGGTGCGCCATTGGCGCAGGTTTTGATCATGTTGCAGGGGTGACAGATGCGCCAAGGAAACAAACAACATTACAGCCTCTTCCAGCTATGATTTTTTCGCTGAGGGATATGCATATGGTTGAGTTCTTTTTGCAGGGTTCATGGGTGATGAAGAGGTCTAAACCAAGATTTTTTGAGTTCAACACTTTAGGACAGAGTCCCCTTCCCAGCAGATCTGGAAAGAGGGGGGAAAAAGCATGGTGAAAAATGGAAAGAACAGCAGCAGGTTGGGGAAAAACAAACATGATCCACCAACCAAGCAAAACCAGCCAACACCCAAGCAAAACCAAAGAACAAAAATACAAGAGTGAGGACCTCTTACCAGGATATAACGATGAAAAAGCGTGAAAACGGGTCCACGGCGTGATCGAAAGCGACAGGGCAGGTACTGACAGGCTCAGAGAAAATATCACGTGATTTGCATTGGTGATAATGACAGCGCAGACGCGCCTATATATAGGCGAGGAAGTAATAAATGCACCACCAACTTTTAAAGTGGCGCCAGAAAAGAGCTGTTGACATAAGAAAGCATGCGCCCTTTGGCGCACCAAAGCACCTGACAACATGAAGTTATGTGCGCCTTTGGCGCACCGAAAGTGATGTCGACACAAGAATATGTGCGCCTTTGGCGCACCAAAAAGTGGCGCAACAAAAGTATTGTTGACACGAAGGCGCATGCGCCTCGGCGCACGCAGGAAAGACTCAACATATCAAGGCGCACCAAAAGGTTTGTTGACACAAGAAACCATGTGCCAAAGGATTTAAAGGGGGCGCACCAAAAGTTGATGTTACATAGTCATTCCATGCGCCCAGCCAAAAGACCAAAAATGACTAAGTTCGGAAAACCAGATTTCCTGGAAAAGGGATTTTGCAACGTTCCGAACGCAAGGGATCCCTGACGAGGGATCGGAACAAAATTTTCGGTATGGTTATCAGTAAAATTGCCCTTGTCAATTTTACGGGATAATTACCACATATTCTCACATATTGGTAGATTTGAATACTTTAGTTGATGTTTTGGCTATTATTGATCTCATAGTGAAGGACCGAACCTACACCCAAAATTTAGATTATAAAGGTTTCCCTTTCAGATGCAGGAATTATTTTTCTCTTGTTCACTTAACTTTAGATTTTCATACGAGGAAAAAACTTAAAAGTATATCTTTTTGGTGGAAGAATTCAGATCCCATTCACTTGGTTATTGATAGTCGGATGAATAGCGATTCACAGGAATATGCTGAAAAAGAATCTAATCTTGATCTGACGATTTTGGAGGTCATTCCTTCCTCTACTCATGTAGGGAATGATAAACCCTATTATGATATTGAGTATACCAATTCCCTTCCTCTTGTGACTCAATCTCATGAGGACAAGGATAATTTTGAAATCATCATTCATGTTCACACTAAGGAAAATGTAAATCCGAACAATGATGAAAAATCCATTTTCCACTCTGTATTCGCAACAAATGGATTTTTCATCATTAATACAGTTATAATTAACTTTCATAAGTGATTATATGTCATATTTTGTACATCATATTCACTAGCATACTAATGTATTACATAGTTTCTTATTATTCCCAATTGACTAAATATTGCTAACCGAAAATGGACTCGTATGTTATCTGTGTGGTCCCTTAATTATAATTTTTGTTAAGTTGTTTGTTCTATTTAATCTATTTGTAATAGTTTTATTTTTTATTCGTTCTTTTTTTTTTTCCATTATGAATGGTTGTTGTGTTAGTTATATATGAAATATCCTTATTTTTTTCTTGAGTAGACTTAATTTCTCTAATTTCTCACTTCATAATTTTTGTTGCGAAAATTGTTCTTATAGTGATCAGTTGATTAGCTCATTATCACTTGTTTCACTTGACAGAAGATACTACCCCATAAGTGTTTACATTATCAATTAGAATGAGTTGTGTTGTAGATATAAAACAAATTTCTTGAGATTATTATTTTTCAACTCTATAACACTTAAAAGAATTATCGTCTGATGTAACGATATATTGATTCCTTTTATGTATAAATTTTACAGCTCCATGGAGTATATATGGTACTATTCCATATCACAAATCAAATTTCATTAAAATGAAATATGTTATCCACAATGTAGAATGTAGTAGGCATTAATTTTAGTCCATAAAATAGATCTAATGTGATTTTCCCATTGTTGGTCATGCAATATTTTCAAATCCATCAATAATATGAGAAGAATTTTTAATATTAATCATATGAATTCTGATTTATTTTGGACTGAATATTTAATAAAAATACCAAATCTCACACAATATTGATTGTTGTGAATCATTAAATATGAATTGTGATGTGTAATAGTTAGTATTACTCTCATACCTAAATAAGAGTTGTAGTGCCCACTCATATTTGACATGGTTTCATTATGATGTTATTAGTGTTGGATTGGTACTTAGACATTTTGATTATTATATCTTGATCAGTAGATGATAGACTATGCAAATATCTGTACTATTGACATGTTCCGATTTACATTTTGGTTATGATGAACTAGATGACGACGATGGGAAACTATATATGTTGATTTTGAGTATTCATATTTATACTAACATGTCATATTCTGGATGCATAACCTATATTTGATGCTTTTATTAGAAGTATGATTTTATGGATGTAAAAATTGAATTAATTATCTAATGATAGATGAGAAAATTTCTAATTTTGTATGATGATTATTGTTTTGTAAATGTATATTATTCTTGATGTTGTTCATACGGGTGTAAGGCTAGAGAGGTATTTTGTTTGCGTTATAGGACATTTTATCACATACATCAAAAGGGGATAGGGAACCAACCATGAAAGGATGTTGGATGTTGTGGAACATGGAAAAAATTTAATAGCTTGTGTATAATGTTAAGTTGTGTTGTTGCATGATTTGTTAGGAGGTAACCTCATTTATGTGGCCATGGGTGTAATGTGTTTCTTTCATTTATTTTTTTATTTGTTTTAATTTTTTTGCATGTATTTAATTATTTGGGAAATATTATTGTTTTATTAAGACTTGCTAATGTACTTTAATTAGCTAGTTTAGCTTAAATATTGTTTCTTTATTAACACATGCTAATGTACCTTAATTAGCTAGTTTAGCTTAAATTTAAATTAAGAGGAAAGATATGACATGTGGGAAATAAATTAGGTAGAAAGTCTTTGAAATCTTGTGGATGTAAATTATATTTGTGTTGGGTTTTGTGTTGTGTACTCTTACCCAACTTCAAAATTCAGATTTTGACTTTGAAGTTTTTTTTGGAGGCTTTTGGGACAAGATAAAATTGTCTCATGCCTCTTGAATTCATCCAAAAACCATACATATGGTATGGAGAGTTAATTTTAGGCTTATTTACATTTTTGGGATATAAAAAAAGGTTAAATAATTACACCTGTTACTTAATACATTTAAGTTTTTCCTTGATAAGCATGCTGTGCAAGTTAGAGTGTGATGTGGGGCTTGTCACAAGTCTTACATGTGCATTTAATTACTTTAGATTTGATGTTTTACTTGTGTTTTGGAATGGAGGGATGATGAAGTGGAATCCTATGTGGATCCACCTCATAATCCTCACATCTGATTTCTATCTACTAGATAATTTTGATGGATTTTGTGTTACCTTCCTTATTTGCTTCTTTAACACTTTTTAAAATTGGCCTTGGTTCTTGCATACTTGGAGTTTTCTTTTGGATTTTAATCTTGGATTGAGCTTGGTGTAAAGTATTCTAAAGATTGTTAAGAAAAACAATTGGAAGCTTAATGGAGAGGTAGGCTTCATTCAGGCCACCACAGCAGTAGCAGCAGCAGCAGACCCGCCCACCTTACCAACCTCCTCAGAGATTTGATGCGTAGAGAGGACGTAGTATGGGGCCTTCTCCTAGGGGTCCCATCAGGACACAGGGTGCGCTGAGAGCTCAGTCATCAGGAGCTCGTCAGTAGAGACCTCACCAGTCCATAGCCAGATTGTCAGGATCTTTAGCTCATACATCTAGAGTACTAGCTGGAGCTGCTTCCCACTGGAGAGGACCAGGCAGCTATTATGGTTGTGGTGTTCTGGGACATCATTGGAGAGATTTCCCACAGAACCCTAACAAGGGTAAGATGCAGAGCTCAGAGCCTACTATTGGAGATATGGCACGGAGTCATCAGATCTACGCAGCGGTCGAGAACCGCCAGGCTGAGCACTAGAGTACTGTGATTGAGATGACAGGTAGTATTGGTGGTATTTCCACCTCTATATTATTTGATTCTGGTTTTTCTGATTCTTTTATTGAACCATCCTTGGTAGACCATTATAGGTTGCTGGCAGTTAGGCAAGGCCGTATTTGGGACGTTGAGATGGCTTCTGGAGCCAAAATTTATGTAGACTCCTTAGTTAAGGAGTGTGTAGTGGATTTGGGACCCTTCACCACTACTTGTGATCTTCGGATCCTTCCATTAGGATCTTATGGCATCATTTTAGGCATGGACTGGTTGTCTGCACACAGAGCTAGAGTGGATTGTTACCATAAGACTATTTCTTGCATAGATGATCTTGGAGTAGAGTCAGTGATATCAGGAGTTAGGAGGGCCGTTTCCATTCGCACCATCTCTGCTATGTACTTAAGCGGTGTGCTCGACGGGGTTGTCAGTTGTTTGCTATTATGGTCAGTGACAGATTAGAGGATGAGTCAAGAGGACCTTCCCTCGATGACCATCCCATCTTATCAGAGTTTGCTGATGTGTTCCCAGGGGATCTACCGGGGTTACCTCCCCCACGTGAGATAGATTTCCACATAGATCTGGTTCCAGGTGCACAGAGCCTATCTCACAAGCACCTTATCGGATGACTACTCCTGAGCTATGTGAGCTCAAGTTGGAGCTTGAGGGCATTCTTGAGAAAGGCCTAATCCATCCCATTGTATCCCCTTGGGGTGCACTAGTGATCTTCATGAATAAGAAGGATGGATCTCTATGGTTGTGTATTGATTACCATTAGATGAAAAAAGTAACGATCAAGAATCGTTACCCCCCTTCCATGCAAATTGATGAATTATTTGATCAGATGAATGGGGCTATAATTTTCTCCAAGATAGATCTTAATTTAGGGTAGCATCAGCTCAGGATTATGGAGAAAGATATTCATAAGACCGCATTCCTTACGAGGTATGGCCACTATGAGTTTACAGTGGTACCTTTCGGTTTGATGAATGCCCCCCGCAGTGTTTATGAGTTTAATGAATGGGGTATTCGGGACTTTTCTAGATCAATTCATGCTCATATTCCTTTATGAAATTTTTAGTTTACTCGCGTACACGTGAGGAGCACGAGGAGCACCTTTGCCAGGTTCTTCAATGTCTTCATGCAAGCAGTGTCTTTATGGGAACTTGGAGAAGTGTGTGTTCTTTGAGACATGAGGTGCAGTATTTGGGCCACATCATTTCTGGGGTAGGTATTGCAGTTGAGCCTTCCAAGATTTGAGCCATCATGGATTGGCCAACACCCACTAGTGTGACCGAGGTGCACAGCTTCATGCGTCTAGTAGGATATTATAGGAGATTTGTTCAGGACTTTTCTCAAATTGTGCACCCCATCACTTCCCTTCAGCGGAAAGGGAAGAAGTTTTATATGGTCAAATAGATGTGAGCAAGCTTTTAGTACACTGAAGGATATGCCTCATGACAGCACCTATTCTTGCACATTACCAGATCCTCAGGGTGAGTTCTACATTTGCACAGATGCTTCTTTGGCAGGACTTGGAGGTGTGTTAATGCAGGAGGGTAGAGTAGTTGCCTTTGAGTCTCGCAAACTCAAAGATTATGAGCTCAATTATCCGACCCATGACCTTGAGCTTGCAGTAGTGGTACATGCCTTAGTGCAGTGGAGACATTTTCTTCTTGGCTGGAGATTTACACTCAGGACTGATCACTTGAGTCTTCGCCACCTCTTCACGTAGCCCAATCTCAACGCTCGTCAGCAACGTTGGATGGAGTTACTCTATGAGTATGACATGGAGATAGAGCATGTGAAAGGGAAGGAGAATGTGGTTGCAGATGCCTTGAGTAGGTGGAGACATGTGGCTATGGCCACCTCAGTGGGCACAGATTTGCGGAGTAGGATCTTGCAGCAGCTTCCTCAGGATAGTTTCTACCTTGCAGCCAGAGCAGAGATTGAGTCTCAGAGACCCCTTGAGGGGAGGTTTGATGGATTTTCATTAGAGGCAGATGGTCTTCTCAGACACAGAGGTCGGATATATGTTCCTAGAGATGGAGGCTTGAGACATGACATTTTGTTAGAGGCTCATCGTGCACCTTATTCAGCCCATCCCAGGGTGAAGAAGATGCACGCCACCCTGAGACAGTTGTATTTTTGGAGAGGACTTCGGAGAGACGTGGCTTTGTTTGTGTCACACTATTTAGAGTGCCAGAGGGTGAAGGCCAAGCATCAGCATCCAGCTGGCCTTCTCTATCCTCACGCCATACCGGAGTGGAAGTGGGACACCATTTCCATGGACTTCATCGTTGGGTTACCTACGTCGAGATACCACCATGACGCCATCATGGTCACGGTGGATAAATTGACGAAAGTAGCTCATTTTTCTCTGGTGAAGACCACCTATACAGCTAGTGCTGTGGCACGAGTATACCTTGATGAGATTGTCAGATTACATGGGATTCTGTGGAAGATCATTTGCGACCGTGATCCTTTGTACACTTCCCATTTCTGGACCACCATGCAGTATGCTCTCGGGACGAGGATTAATTTCAGCACAGCTTATCACCCTGAGACAGATGGACAAACAGAGAGGGTGAATCAGATTTTGGAGGATATGCTCAGGATGTACGTGATGGATCATCAGTCGAGATGGGAGGAGTATCTGTATTTGGTGGAGTTTGCATACAATAATAGTTTCCAAAGTTCTGATAGGCATGGCTCCTTTTCAGGAATTATATGGTAGAGAGTGCAGGACACCTCTTAGTTGGGACAGGATTGAGGACAGGGTTTCCCTTGGGCCAACATTATTACAGGATATGGAGCAGTAGGTTACCTTGATCAGACAGAGATTGCAGGAGGCGCAGGACAGACAGAAGAAGTATGTGGACCAGCATAGGACAGATCATAGTTTTGAGGTGGGCACGAAGGTGTTTCTTCGTGTTAGACCGCTTAAGAGCCCTATCCATTACGGAAAAGGTTCTAAGCTTGCTCCTAGGTTTGTGGGTCCCTTTGAGATCTTGGAGCGCCTCGGTCCCTTGGCCTATCGTCTAGCATTGCCACCTAGCTTATCTCGCGTCCATGATGTGTTTCACGTTTCTGTGCTTAGGAGATATATTTCTGATCCTTCTCACGTGCTAGATTGGACCGCATTGTAGGTGCAGGATCAGGGGTAGGTGATGGTGGAGCCCGTATGCATTATAGAGCGTAGGACCCTGGGCCTTCGCGGTAGAGAGATTGATCAGGTTCGGGTCCAATGGGACAGATATGATGAGACTGCAGCTACTTGGGAGGATGCTACTTTGCTACGAGGACAGTTTCCACACCTTTTCCAGTGACTTCCAGGAGGAATTCGAGTCTAAGGGGAGGGGGATGTAGTGCCCACTTCCCTTCGACACCATTTTTGTTTTGTTGTTTTCGAGACTGGTTACTTCACTTATGGATTTATTATGGCTTCTTGATTTAGCATGCTAGTAGATATCATAGACACTGGACTGTTATTGATTTGATCTTTATATGATGCATATGGTCTACTGGTGGACATTTGATGATGATATTTGTATACTTTTGACATGGTTATTTATCTTTAATTATGACATGTGATATATTTAATCATATTGGGTAGAACTTGATAATTGGATTAATGTGATGATCGTTTTGACATAAATGAAATGTGGAATAGAAATGTGCTAGAAAGTGTAAGTGATATCGTATTTGCATAGATGATAGTAAATCATGTGTCGTTTATTTTAGATTATATTGTATATTTGGCATGAATGTTTTAATGCGGCCAACAGGCCGAAGGAGGTATTCTCTGTTCTGCAGGTGTATTATATTCACAACAATATTGGGGAGTGGAGACCAACCACATCGGAATTCAAGAAGCATTCAACTAAGGTCACCATGGCAACAATGTAATTGTGTGTGTGTTAGAATTATTTGGTTAGGGGAAAATTGTGACCTAGGGGTCATGTGTTGTTTTGTTTTAATTTTCCCTTTCTATTATGTTAGTATGTGTTTTCTCTTAGTAAGTGAAATTTTACTTGTGTTATTATTCATATTCTTTGGATTGGTGTTTACCCCTTTATTAGTCATGGGTTGTAGTGTCTTAATTAAGCTAATTTGAATTTGTCCTAAACTAATTAAAAGATATGACCAAAAGAGAGTTCATTTATTAGGCTTGATTTACTTTGGATTTTGTGTGGAATGATGTGTGTTTGAGTTTTGAGTGTAGCACACTCTACCCCACATGGGAAACTCGAATTTGGCCTTAGAGGCCAAATTTGGAAGCTTGTGGGACAAGTCAAACTTGTCACACACCTCTTAAAAGCCCATGCCAACCCTACCTATGGGTTGGAAGGCCAAATTTAGGGTCTTTTAGGTGTTTTGGGGGGATAAAAAGGGTAAAATATTAATTGCACTTTCTTTCAAAAATTTAATTTTGTCCTTTGGGGGAGTGGGCTTAGATGGAGTGTGTAAGGTGCTTGTCTTTCTTTCAACCACTCATTAATGGTGCATTGGAATATGAGGTTGACCAAGTGATGTGGAGTGGAGGGAAAAGGAGGTGGCATCCTACTTGGAGCCACATCATCCCTCCCTCTCTTTGCTCTATTTATTTGATCCTTTTGTTTATTTTGGGGGTTGGAGGTTTCATTTTTAGTCTCTTGTATTTTGGAGAGGAGAGGATTTTGAAGGAGTTTGTGGATTTTTGGAGCTTGTTGATACTTGTGGGAATTTTGTTGGAGCTTGTGGATGCTTGCTTGATCTTTGGAGGGATTTGAGACTTCATACTTGGAACAAGCTCTACCATGGAAAGGTAGGAGCTTCACCTTTGTTTGTATTATGTTTTTTTTTTGTTATATGTATGTGTATATATGTTGTGTTGAATGTTGTTGTTTTTTTTTTGAAATGCTTGTTGGGAATGGGTAGAATGCCTAAGTTGGGAGTGGGAGGAGACTATGGGGAGTTTATTTGAGGGAGGCATAAGAGATCATTTTCTTGAGGAGGGAGTTTGGGTTGGGTGCCCACCTAGTATGAGAAATGCTTGCATTTTCTTCTTGTTCTTACTTTGGGGGAGCCATAAGAGTTGAGGGAGGCATAAGAGTGGATGGAGGGATAAGGGGTACTTGAGGGAGGCATAAGAGTTGTTAGGGGTATTGTGTTTTGCATTGGAGGCTTTTAGGTGGCACCCATTCCCATTGGGAGGCATAAGTGGCCTCCCCATAGGTCTTACTCTTATGGCTTTCTTGATAAGCCTTGTGACTTTGTTGTTTTGATTGTTTCCCTCTTGTTGAGTTGTTGATTTTTTTTTTTTGAAGGATTATGGAATGAATGTGAAATTTTATGTTAAGTTATGTGGAAGCTAGTAGTTGCCATGAGTTGGATTTTCTCCCATTGTAATGTGGTTGGGGCTCGGGGGCCAATGGAGAGGATGGCTTCTCTTCTCCATTGGGTATCTTGGTTGGGAGGAGAGCGTTGCCTCTCCCCTTATTTTGTTGTGAATCAAGCAAACTATTGGAGGAGCTACCTTGTTGATGTTTGTAGCATTGGAGCCTTGTTGATGACAATGTGAAACTACCTTGTATTTTTACCCACCTAGAGTGGAAGAAAGTGTAATATTGCTTTGTATTTTAGCTTCCATTATTGTAAATTGTTCCCACATTAAGTGGAAAATGTTGTATTAAGATTTTGAAGGAGAGTTGTATTGATCTTCATTATTAAGGTTGTAATGTGGATGGAATTGAAAGTTGAAGGAAAGACAATTTATTCTCCTTAAACTTGGCTTGGAACCTCATATGAGTGTGTTGATCTTGTTGAATATTAGTAGTTCTTACTCTAAAACTTATTGAAAATATTGTTGAAACTCTCTTGTGGAATGTTGGGAAATTTTTACAAAAAAAAAAATATTAAATTTCATTTTGTTACTTAAAAGAGATGTATTGGAAAAGTTGGAATATTAGTGCATTTTCTCTTCTTGTATTGTTGATGGAAAGACTTAAGTTTTAAATAGTTTTCAATATGCCAATGAAGTAATTTAAATTCTAGCTCTAGTATGTTTTTCCTCATTTAAGAATTTATTGTAAATCTATTTGCAAATTATTAGGGGAAATGAAATGAAATCTATTTGAAATCCCGTACAATGCCTATTAAATTGTGTAGAAAGAAATTTTAATGCAAAAGCTCTAAACTTATTAAGTTCATTACCCATATTTCCTTAATGCTTAATAAGGAAACTAATATTTTAAATATTATTCATATTAAAGTAATATTAAAACTAATGGATTTATTATTATTAAATTATATTAATATTAATATACTATTAATATTTTTTATATATATTAACAAAAGTATACTAATATAAACTATAGCCCAGGGAATAATATTAATTATATATATAAATAAACCTACGTATGTATATGTATTTTAATAGGCCTCCTAAGACCAGGACACGTTGAAACAACGAACCTAATATGGTTTTCATCATAATTGCAAAACAAACTGTGCTTCATGAATATTCTGATATGAAACAGATCCACCTCTATGAGATTCTCTTCCACGAGCTACATCGTAAAACAGGTAAGGTCTCAATAGAAGATCTTTGTAATAAATTTCATCAGGTCTCCTGGTAACACTCTCACTATCCCTTAATCGATTTTGATAAAAATATCTTGAAGGTGAATCCCGAATTTGAGGATGCATTCGATACTGAACAGATAACAACATGGTTGGACAACCTGCTTGTTGGAAGCGCTCAAAAGGCTTCTTCTATTCTGCGACCTGCCTGCTGCCTGGCCATTTTCTGTTGCAGGCCGTGGCTGTGGATCCCCGACAAGAACACACCTCGCAGCACCCAATGAAAGTGGAGGTAACACGCCTGCTTCACTCGCCTGTAGCTTCATCTATAACCACCATATCAACTCACGCGGCCAGGGCCGAATAAAATGAGGTAACACGCCTGCTTCACTAGCCTGTAGCTTCATCTATAACCACCACATCAAACCCACGTAAGGGCCAGGGTAGAGTAAAATAGTAGGCCGGGCATAAGATTTACAAAATCCAAAATGCAAATCTAAAAATAAATGAAGATGTGCGGCCCAGCAAGGAGACTCCATCACGCAAAAGGAGATGGGGTTTAATGAAATGGCAGGTGGCTATTAAAGCCACCCACCCCCAACCATAATTTCAAACATAAATTGGAATGTAATACTACTGTTATAACTCTTGTCTTTTTGTTCAAATTTCAATTATGAATAATCTACATTAAAGAAAGTAAATTTTAATGATTACAATATTATAAATATTTTCACATGTTTAGTACACTTATTTTAGTATAAAAAGATGGATTTTGAACTTCATAATTAACAATGAAATATGTATTTTAGCTAAACTTACATTATATAAATCTATATGATTAAATATAAATTTAAATTTTTATATTCCTTATCACTAACATGATTAATATGTAACATCATTAAATTTAGTATAAAAGTATTTCCTATTTTAAAATTTTAATTATAAAAATTAACATAAATTATATCCTAAAATTAATTTTAAATAAATTATTATACACCAAAATATAAAAATGTATTATTTTAATATAGTTCAAGGTTAACCATGTAAATAACTAAGCTTAATGGAAAGAATAGAAAACATTTGTTAAATTATTTTAACCTTGTTATCTTTCTTAGAACGGTTGATTAATGAACCCTGAAAGTACTGTGTTAATACATACTTCTTATCTAAATCTGGTTCATCAATCTTGAACCTAAATTAAGTAATGCAAGTAAGTTAATGAATTGTAAAGGTTGGAAAACCCCTGCATTATTCTTGTATTGTAACTAAAAAAAAAAAAAATTTAGTCGTAGTTTCGGTTATGTGTTTAGTGGAAGCAAGTTCCTAGAACGTCGTCATTTTTGCGGGCGTCACACTTGGTATCAGAGCCGTGGGTTCAAAGCTTGGACCCTTGGGCAGACGTAGAAAACATGAAACATGAACATTTAACCTAGTGCAAAGTTGATTCTTTTAATCTATAAAACCACAATGTTGATAATTATAGGAAACAACAAATTTAGAAAACTGGCACAAGACCTAGAACAATGAACTAACTCTCACCTTGATCTGTGCAGGAGGCGCAGATTAGGCGAGGGGTCTCTTCATATAGACCTAGATATACCACCGCCAGAGCAGGCTGTAGCAGCCATTCTACCTCAGATCTTACAGACACTCCAGGATGTCAATGCCACTATACGCGGAGAGCCCTTGGGAGGACGATTTGCAAGACATAGTTTGGAGCCATCAGTAGATGCCCAGGTATCCCCTCGACACAGCGAGGAGCACAGGGCAGAGAACTTCCGTGTGGAGTCGGCTAGGGCAGAGTCACCACAGAGAGGACATGGGGACAGGATCTCAGGACATAGGGACAGGTCTCGGAGCCCTAGACAGAGGGAGGAGCATACAGATAGACCTAGGATTCGTCATACGTCAGCTACAGACCATATCAGGGAGATCCTGAAGCTACGACCATCTCACTATTCGGGTGATACAGGCGGTTTTCAGGCAGAGGCCTGGTTGGTGAGCTTGAGCGGATGCTTCAAGCTCTACCCTTGTACTAGCAACACGAAAGCTCGTGTTGCGATCCATCTTCTGAGGGATGGAGCAGGAGTCTGGTGGAGGACCGAGGAGCAGAAGCTCCATGTTGACTCGGAGATGATTACCTGGGAGCTATTTGAGGAGTGTTTCAGGAGCAGGTATTTACCCAGGAGATTTATACAGCAGCGGATAGACGAGTTTCATGACCTCCGTCAGGCATCGATGACAGTAGCTGAGTATGAGAGTCGATTTCTAGACCTACTCCAGTACGTCGACTATATGCAGGATGAGCAGGTACGGATTCACAGGTTCATCCGGGGCCTAAACTTGGATTTAGGTGGCGCAGTGCGCATTCACTGCCCACAGACATTAGCAGAGGCCGTGGAGAAGGCCTATATTGCAGAGGAGACACAGGGGAAGACGCAACAGGCTAGAGACAGAGTTCGGAGCCGTATCCAGCAGATGCAGGATGGTAGGTCAAGGGGTTCAGTTCCTCCTCCATGGGGTGGACAAAGTTCAGGGCAAGCTTCATTCAGGCCACCACAGCAGTAGCAGCAGCAGACCCGCCCACCTTACCGACCTCCTCAGATATTTGATGCGCAGAGAGGACGTAGTATGGGGCCTCCTCCTAGGGGTCCCATCAGGACACAGGGTGCGCCGAGAGCTCAGTCAGCAGGAGCTCATCAGCAGAGACCTCAACAGTCCATAGCCGGATCGTCAGGATCTGTAGCTCAGACATCTAGAGTACCAGCTGGAGCTGCTTCCCACTGGAGAGGACCAGGCAGCTGTTATGGTTGTGGTGTTGTGGGACATCATTGGAGAGATTGCCCACAGAACCCTAACAAGGGTAAGATGCAGAGCTCAGAGCCTACTATTGGAGATATGGCATGGAGTCATCGGATCTACGCAGTGGTCGAGAACCACCAGGCTGAGCACCAGAGTACTGTGATTGAGACGACAGGTAGTATTGGTGGTATTTCCACCTCTATATTATTTGATTCTGGTTCTTCTGATTCTTTTATTGCACCATCCTTAGTAGAGCGTTGTAGGTTGGTGGCAGTTAGGCAGGGCCGTAGTTGGGATGTTGAGATGGCTTCTGGAGCCAAAATTTCTGTAGACTCCTTAGTTAAGGAGTGTGTAGTGGATTTGGGACCCTTCACCACTACTTCTGATCTTCAGATCCTTCCATTAGGATCTTATGGCATCATTTTAGGCATGGATTGGTTGTCCACTCACAGAGCTAGAGTGGATTGTTACCATAAGACTATTGCTTGCATAGATGATCTTGGAGTAGAGTCAGTGATATCAGGAGTTAGGAGGGCCGTTTCCATTCGCACCATCTCCGCTATGCAGCTTAAGCGGTGTGCGCGACGGGGTTGTCAGTTGTTTGCTATTACGGTCAGTGACAGATCAGAGGATGAGTCAAGAGGACCTTCCCTCGATGACCATCCCATCTTATCAGAGTTTGTTGATGTGTTCCCAGGGGAGCTACCGGGGTTACCTCCCCCACGTGAGATAGATTTCCATATAGATCTAGTTCCGGGCACAGAGCCTATCTCACGAGCACCCTATCGGATGACTACTCCTGAGTTATGTGAGCTCAAGTTACAGCTTGAGGGCCTTCTGGAGAAAGGCCTAATCCATCCTAGTGTATCCCCTTGGGGTGCACCAGTGATCTTCGTGAAGAAGAAGGATGGATCTCTTTGGTTGTGTATTGACTACCGTCAGCTGAATAAAGTAACGATCAAGAATCGTTACCCCCTTCCACGCATTGATGATTTATTTGATCAGATGAAGGGGGCTACAGTTTTCTCTAAGATAGATCTTAAGTCAGGGTACCATCAGCTCAGGATTGTGGAGATGGATATTCACAAGACAGCATTCCGTACAAGATATGGCCACTACGAGTTCACAGTGGTACCTTTCGGTTTGACGAATGCCCCCGCAGTGTTTATGAGTTTGATGAATGGGGTATTCAGGACATTCCTTGATCACTTCATGCTCATATTCCTTGATGACATTCTAGTTTACTCACGCACACGTGAGGAGCACGAGGAGCACCTTCGCCAGGTTCTTCAGTGTCTTCGTGAACAACACCTTTACGGGAACTTGGAGAAGTGTGCGTTCTTTCAGACTGAGGTGCAGTATTTGGGCCACATCATTTCTGGGGAAGGTATCGCAGTCGATCCTTCCAAGATTCGAGCCATCATGGACTGGCCAGCACCCACTAGTGTGACCGAGGTGCGTAGCTTCATGGGTCTAGCAGGGTATTACAGGAGGTTTGTTCAGGATTTTTCTCGGATTGCGCACCCCATCACTTCCCTTCAGCAGAAAGGGAAGAAGTTTTTATGGTCAGATAGATGTGAGCAGGCCTTCAGTACACTAAAGGAATGCCTCACGAGAGCACCTATTCTTGCAGTGCCAGATCCTCAGGGTGAGTTCTACGTTTGCACAGATGCTTCCTTGGCAGGACTTGGAGGTGTGTTAATGCAGGAGGGTAGAGTAGTTGCCTTTGAGTCTCGCAAACTCAAAGATTATGAGCTCAATTATCTGACCCATGACCTTGAGCTTGCAGCAGTGGTACATGCCTTAGTGCGGTGGAGACATTTTCTTCTTGGCCGGAGATTTACACTCAGGACTGATCACTTGAGTCTTCGCCACCTCTTCACGCAGCCCAATCTCAACGCTCGTCAGCGGCGTTGGATGGAGTTACTCTGTGAGTATGACATGGAGATAGAGCATGTGAAGGGGAAGGAGAATGTGGTTGCAGATGCCTTGAGTAGGCGGAGACATGTGGCTATGGCCACCTCAGTGGGCACAGATTTGCGGAGTAGGATCTTGCAGCAGCTTCCTCAGGATAGTTTCTACCTTGCAGCCAGAGCAGAGATTGAGTCTCAGAGACCCCTTGAGGGGAGGTTTGATGGATTTTCATTAGAGGCAGATGGTCTTCTCAGACAAAGAGGTCGGATATATGTTCCTAGAGATGGAGGCTTGAGACAAGACATTTTGTTAGAGGCTCATCGTGCACCTTATTCAGCCCATCCCGGGGTGAAGAAGATGCACGCCACCCTGAGACAGTTGTATTTTTGGAGAGGACTTCGGAGAGACGTGGCTTTGTTTGTGTCACGCTGTTTAGAGTGCCAGAGGGTGAAGGCCGAGCATCAACATCCAGCTGGCCTTCTCTATCCTCACGCCATACCAGAGTGGAAGTGGGACACCATTTCCATGGACTTCATCGTTGGGTTACCTACGTCGAGATACCACCACGACGCCATCATGGTCACGGTGGATAAATTGACGAAAGTAGCTCATTTTTCTCTGGTGAAGACCACCTATACAGCGAGTGCTGTGGCACGAGTATACCTTGATGAGATTGTCAGATTACATGGGATTCCGCGGAAGATCATTTGCGACCGCGATCCTTTGTACACTTCCCATTTCTGGACCACCATGCAGTATGTTCTCGGGACGAGGATTAATTTCAGCACAGCTTATCACCCTGAGACAGATGGACAGACAGAGAGGGTGAATCAGATTTTGGAGGATATGCTCAAGATGTACGTGATGGATCATCAGTCAAGATGGGAGGAGTATCTGTATTTGGTGGAGTTTGCCTACAATAATAGTTTCCAGAGTTCTATAGGCATGGCTCCTTTTCAGGCATTATATGGTAGAGAGTGCAGGACACCTCTTAGTTGGGACAGGATTGAGGACAGGGTTTCCCTTGGGCCAGCATTATTACAAGATATGGAGCAGCAGGTTACCTTGATCAGACAGAGATTGCAGGAGGCACAGGACAGACAGAAAAAGTATGCAGACCAGCATAGGACAGATCGCAGTTTTGAGGTGGGCACGAAGGTGTTTCTTCGTGTCAGACCGCATAAGAGCCCTATCCATTACGGAAAAGGTTCTAAGCTTGCTCCTAGGTTTGTGGGTCCCTTTGAGATCTTGGAGCGCCTCGGTCCCTTGGCCTATCGTCTAGCATTGCCACCTAGCTTATCTCGCATCCATGATGTGTTTCACGTTTCTGTGCTTAGGAGATATATTTCTGATCCTTCTCACGTGCTAGATTGGACCGCATTGCAGGTGCAGGATCAGGGGCAGGTGATGGTGGAGCCCGTATGCATTATAGAGCGCAGGACCCTGGGCCTTCGCGGTAGAGAGATTGATCAGGTTCGGGTCTAATGGGACAGATATGATGA
Source organism: Taxus chinensis (assembly GCA_019776745.2). Lineage (NCBI taxonomy): Eukaryota > Viridiplantae > Streptophyta > Pinopsida > Cupressales > Taxaceae > Taxus > Taxus chinensis. The sequence continues at coordinate 798,286 of JAHRHJ020000788.1, forward strand.
GACTGCAGCTACTTGGGAGGATGCTACTTTGCTACGAGGACAGTTTCCACACCTTTTCCAGTGACTTCCAGGAGGAAGTCGAGTCTAAGGGGAGGGGGATGTAGTGCCCACTTCCCTTCGACACCATTTTTGTTTTGTTGTTTTCGAGACTGGTTACTTCACTTATGGATTTATTATGGCTTCTTGATTTAGCATGCTAGTAGATATCATAGACACTGGACTGTTATTGATTTGATCTTTATATGATGCATATGGTCTACTGGTGGACATTTGATGATGATATTTGTATACTTTTGACATGGTTATTTATCTTTAATTATGACATGTGATATATTTAATCATATTGGGTAGAACTTGATAATTGGATTAATGTGATGATCGTTTTGACATAAATGAAATGTGGAATAGAAATGTGCTAGAAAGTGTAAGTGATATCGTATTTGCATAGATGATAGTAAATCATGTGTCGTTTATTTTAGATTATATTGTATATTTGGCATGAATGTTTTAATGCGGCCAACAGGCCGAAGGAGGTATTCTCTGTTCTGCAGGTATATTATATTCACAACAATATTGGGGAGTGGAGACCAACCACATCGGAATTCGAGAAGAATCCAACTAAGGTCACCATGGCAACAAGTAATTGTGTGTGTGTTAGAATTATTTGGTTAGGGGAAAATTGTGACCTAGGGGTCATGTGTTGTTTTGTTTTAATTTTCCCTTTCTATTATGTTAGTATGTGTTTCTCTTAGTAAGTGAAATTTTACTTGTGTTATTATTCATATTCTTTGGATTGGTGTTTACCCCTTTATTAGTCATGGGTTGTAGTGTCTTAATTAAGCTAATTTGAATTTGTCCTAAACTAATTAAAAGATATGACCAAAAGAGAGTTCATTTATTAGGCTTGATTTACTTTGGATTTTGTGTGGAATGATGTGTGTTTGAGTTTTGAGTGTAGCACACTCTACCCCACATGGGAAACTCGAATTTGGCCTTAGAGGCCAAATTTGAAAGCTTGTGGGACAAGTCAAACTTGTCACACACCTCTTAAAAGCCCATGCCAACCCTACCTATGGGTTGGAAGGTCAAATTTAGGGTCTTTTAGGTGTTTTGGTGGGATGAAAAGGGTAAAATATTAATTGCACTTTCTTTCAAAAATTTAATTTTGTCCTTTGGGGGAGTGGGCTTAGATGGAGTGTGTAAGGTGCTTGCCTTTCTTTCAACCACTTATTAATGGTGCATTGGAATATGAGGTTGACCAAGTGATGTGGAGTGGAGGGAAAAGGAGGTGGCATCCTACTTGGAGCCACATCATCCCTCCCTCTCTTTTCTCTATTTATTTGATCCTTTTGTTTGTTTTGGGGGTTGGAGGTTTCATTTTTTTAGTCTCTTGTATTTTGGAGAGGAGAGGATTTTGAAGGAGTTTGTGGATTTTTGGAGCTTGTTGATACTTGTGGGAATTTTGTTGGAGCTTGTGGATGCTTGCTTGATCTTTGGAGGGATTTGAGACTTCATACTTGGAACAAGCTCTACCATGGAAAGGTAGGAGCTTCACCTTTGTTTGTATTATGTTTTTTTTTTTTTGTTATATGTATGTGTATATATGTTGTGTTGAATGTTGTTGTTTTTGTTTGAAATGCTTGTTGGGAATGGGTAGAATGCCTAAGTTGGGAGTGGGAGGAGACTATGGGGAGTTTATTTGAGGGAGGCATAAGAGATCATTTTCTTGAGGAGGGAGTTTGGGTTGGGTGCCCACCTAGTATGAGAAATGCTTGCATTTTCTTCTTGTTCTTACTTTGGGGGAGCCATAAGAGTTGAGGGAGGCATAAGAGTGGATGGAGGGATAAGGGGTACTTGAGGGAGGCATAAGAGTTGTTAGGGGTATTGTGTTTTGCATTGGAGGCTTTTAGGTGGCACCCATTCCCATTGGGAGGCATAAGTGGCCTCCCCATAGGTCTTACTCTTATGGCTTTCTTGATAAGCCTTGTGACTTTGTTGTTTTGATTGTTTCCCTCTTGTTGAGTTGTTGATTTTTGTTTTGAAGGATTATGGAATGAATGTGAAATTTTATGTTAAGTTATGTGGAAGCTAGTAGTTGCCATGAGTTGGATTTTCTCCCATTGTAATGTGGTTGGGGCTCGGGGGCCAATGGAGAGGATGGCTTCTCTTCTCCATTGGGTATCTTGGTTGGGAGGAGAGCGTTGCCTCTCCCCTTATTTTGTTGTGAATCAAGAAAACTATTGGAGGAGCTACCTTGTTGATGTTTGTAGCATTGGAGCCTTGTTGATGACAATGTGAAACTACCTTGTATTTTTACCCACCTAGAGTGGAAGAAAGTGTAATATTGCTTTGTATTTTAGCTTCCATTATTGTAAATTGTTCCCACATTAAGTGGAAAATGTTGTATTAAGATTTTGAAGGAGAGTTGTATTGATTTTCATTATTAAGGTTGTAATGTGGATGGAATTGAAAGTTGAAGGAAAGACAATTTATTCTCCTTTAACTTGGCTTGGAACCTCATATGAGTGTGTTGATCTTGTTGGAATGTTAGTAGTTCTTACTCTAAAACTTATTGGAAATATTGTTGAAACTCTCTTGTGGAATGTTGGGAAATTTAAAAAATATATAAAATATTAAATTTCATTTTGTTACTTAAAAGAGATGTATTGGAAAAGTTGGAATATTAGTGCATTTTCTCTTCTTGTATTGTTGATGGAAAGACTTAAGTTTTAAATAGTTTTCAATATGCCAATGAAGTAATTTAAGTTCTAGCTCTAGTATTATTTTTTTCCTCATTTAAGAATTTATTGTAAATCCATTTGCAAATTATTAAGGGAAATGAAATCAAACCTATTTGAAATCCCGTACAATGCCTATTAAATTGTGTAGAAAGAAATTTTAATGCAAAAGCTCTAAACTTATTAAGTTCATTACCCATATTTCCTTAATGCTTAATAAGGAAACTAATATTTTAAATATTATTCATATTAAAGTAATATTAAAATTAATGGATTTATTATTATTAAATTATATTAATATTAATATACTATTAATATTTCTTTTATATTAACAAAAGTATACTAATATAAACTATAGCCAAGGAAATAATATTAATAATTATATATAAAATAAATAAACCTACGTATGTATAAGTATTTTAATAGAAAAATCATGGCACCAAGTATGAAGACCATGAGTTAGGCCTCCTGAAGGACCAGGCAAGTGAATACATCCCATGATAAATGTATTGTTAATGGCCATTGTAGCACCAACACTGTAACAACGAACCAACAGGTTTTGCGAGTTCATATTATTGCAAAACAAACTGTGCTTCATGAATATTCTGATATGAAACAGATCCACCTCTATGAGATTCTCTTCCACGAGTTACATCGTAAAACAGGTAAGGTCTCAATAGAGAATCTTTGTAATAAATTTCATCAGGTCTCCTCGTAACACTCTCACTGTCCCTTAATCGATTTTGATAAAAATATCTTGAAGGTGAATCCCGAATTTGAGGATGCATTCGATACTGAACAGATAACAACATGGTTGGACAACCTGCTTGTTGGAAGCGCCCAAAAGGCTTCTTCTATGCTGCGACCTGCCTGCTGCCTGGCTGTTTTCTGTTGCAGGCCGTGGCTGTGGATCCCCGCCAAGAACACACCTCACAGCACCCAATGAAAGTGGAGGTAACACGCCTGCTTCACTAGCTGTAGCTTCATCTATAACCACCATGTCAACATGTGCGGCCAGGGCCGAGTAAAGACAAAAAGTAGGAGGTAACAGGCCTGATTTCACTATCCTGTAGCTTCATCTATAACCACCAACAATCAACCCACGCGGCCAGGGCAGAGTAAAATGGCAGTTTTTAGGCCGACCCACCCAAAAGGCATAAAGATTTGCAAATCCAAAGTTAAATAAATGGAAGATATGCGGCCCAGCAAGGAGTTAATCCAGCACGCAAAAGGAGATGGGGTTTAATGAAATGGCAGGTGGCTATTAAAGCCACCCACCCCCAACCATAATTTCAAACATAAATTTGAATGTAATACCACTGTCTAAATCTTGTCATTTTGTTCAATGATTTCAATGACTATTGATAGTAATCTCACATTCAAGAACTCCTCTTTGATAAATTTGAATGTTTACAATATCTTTGTGACCTGTCTAAATATTTTCACATCCAGTCCTTAGTGACCCGATTTAAATGTTTTTTAATAAAGATGGATTTTGAACTTCATACTATCTTAATTATCAAAAAAGGAAACTATGTAGTTTAGCTAAACTTGAGTTTGGATACACCAATAAATATCTATACGATTAAGAGAAAAATATGCCAATAATTTCTTTTCCTATATGCCATTATCAAAATACTAGACAATTGAGTACACTTAATTGATAGAATACAATGAGGATTCATTTATTTCTATTTTAAAATTTTAATTATAAAAATTAACACAAATTATATCTTAAAATTAATTTTAAATAAATTATTATACACCAAAGTATAAAAATGTATTTTTTTTAATATAGTTCAAGGTTAACCATGTAATAACTAAGCTTAATGGAAAGAATAGAAAACATTTGTTAAATTATTTTTAACCTTGTTATCTTTCTTAGGATGGTTGTTTAATGAATCCTGAAAGTACTGTGTTAATACATACTCCTTACCTGGAATCTAGTTTATCAATCTTGAACCTAAGTTAAGTAATGCAAGTAAGTTAATGAAGTGTAAAAGTTGGAAAACCCCTGCATTATTCTTGTATTGTAACAAAAAAAAAATTATTCGTAGTTTCGGTTATGTGTTTAGTGGGGTTAGCTCTTGTAAAATAAAACTAACAAGTCTTGTATTGTTAGATAGAATAATAACCTTGAAATGGTTTTGAAAATGAAATTTAAGCTCTCTCACTCTAAGCCTATACTCAAATTAAATAGTTTCTTCAAAAGTGTAATATGTTTTTTTAAAAAGATTGATGTTTGTCTTTGAAATATACACTCGTTTTCTTGAAATGGATGATGTAATTAATCTATTGTGAGAAAAGGAAATAGTTCATCTTTTTATTTAAAAAGTAGGCATGTTCAAAATGTTGAAATTTTAGTTACATCTCATATTTTGTTGTAGGAAATAAATTAGCTGATTCAAATTTTTAGAATAAGGAAAATTCTCCTCCTTGCAAATTATATTAGGTTGAATAAGAAATTTTATTAGTCTTCTTAACTTTACTCTTATTTGTATAGGTAGAAAACTATGGTTACATTTCTTTGCATATCACTATACCACTCAACTAAACTTGATCATTTAAGATAACACACACACATATGTAATTATAACTATGATTAATTATATAAATTTGTTGTATAAAATTATCTATATTAAACATAGTAAAATTATATATATATATTGATATAATAATAAATGAAAACAAAAAAAAAAATTAAAACAACAATATATATTCATAACTATCATTGTATAAAATATTTATTCGAAAAAAAACACATATATGTATATCTTTATATAAATATATATATACATCCAAATATCTTGTGTATATATACCATTTAATCCAAGTTTAAAAATGGGGGAAATAACAATATAGAAAAAACCATAGAAGAGGGTTACAAATGGAATAAGAAATAAAAATGTGTATCCATTCTTAAGCTTGAGTATACTTCCATGGCATCCACCTTCCTCCTCCAAATCCTGCAAAATGAAAATGAAAAAATAAGTCAAAAGAAAGGAATAAGAACACTTCATAAGGATGATTAGGGTTAGATTGAATACCTAAGATGCAAGGGCTCTAAATGAATCCATATAATGGTTATTATTCAACCCTACAAAATCTAGGTGATGATTTTGGTGGGAATATGTTTTAAATTTCATGTATGTGTAACTTGTGAATGGAGCCACTAAAGGGGTGTTAAGATGTAGGATTAAAATGTGACCTTATTGTTTTAGTTAGCGACTTCTGTATAAAGTCCTTGAGTTTAGGAATTAATTAAATTAAATTTATACAATGATAACTAGACAATGTTTATAATAGGGATTAAAATATATTTGAACTAAATCATAAGGTTAGGGTAAGTTTGACCTTAGCCATAGAATATTAAGTCAAATAAATGACATTAGAAATATAATACTGAATTAAATAAATATTGTAATAAGGGTATTTTAGCTAATGGCTTATAAGATTTAATTTATGAAATTTAACGGAAACCCTGGAAGGGGATTTAAGCCCAAAATGTTAAACTAAAATAATAAAAATTAATTGTTAATTAAAAAAATGAATTATTAACTGAGAAATAATTAAATCTAGTTGAAGGTTATCGCGTTGCAACCCGTTTAAAAAAAATTTAATTTTTTTTTTTTGTAAACTCTTCTAAATAATAATTGGGTTTTATCTTGGGTTTTCTGTGGGAACTTTATGGGCGTTTCATGATGTAAATCCATATGGTCAGATATGATATTCTTATCAAATAATTGTAATGTATTCATAATCATAATTAAAATCTTATGTTTAGTGTTTGTATGAAGAGTAGTATTTTGTAATCCCACATATAAGATATCTTTATATGTCGTTGAACTCTTGAATATGTCCAAAATAGAATTACTAATATTATTATTTTGTAGTTGACCCAATATATCATATCCCTTTGGGTGAATTTTTCTCAAGAAAGAGTATGTAGTGTTGGTGAAGGGTAGGGCCGAATTAAAGGTCGGGAGCGCCCTAGGCAATAGTTTGAGTGGGCGCCCTCCTAAAAAAATTACTTAATATTTATTTCCATGAAGTAAATAAATAAAATATGTCAATATTTTTTGTATTTTTAAATTTACATCATGGTCATCATAAAATAATAATACAAATATATTATTAAATTATCACGAAAGGATGAAAAATATTCTCTGAATGGAAAAAAAACAATTAATTGTAGGAGATGCTTAGAATGCAAAATATATAATATTTTATACAAGGCTTCTTATCAAGTCTAATTTAGCCTTGTCAAGTAGGTGACATGAACTCTATCCTGAAATAAAGCACCATTTTTGTGCAAAGAAACAAAAACGTTTATATATCTCCCATGGTTTTGTGAAGAAGAGTCCTATTTGGACAAGACCTACAGATTCCTCCAAAACAAAATAATAGAAAATTTCCCCAAAAAATTAAGAATAGAAAATTAAATACTTTTTTCCTTTTATTATACTCACCTCTACTAGATACATGAGCAACATTATAAAAAAATACATTAACCTTTTTCTAGAACAAATTACACACCTACATAATCTGGAGCTACATAAGAGAATGGGTAACAATACAAAAAGAGTCATATGTGATATTTCCTTTTACTTGAAAAAATATTACAAAATGTTTTTATGTATATTGGTGAAATTTATGTTACTATACAATAATATCTATAAATGGGTTGATCGATATTAAGTCTTCCGATAAATTATTTTAAATTTAAGTTCTAAAATTAATCGGCAAAAAGGAAATTTTTAGATTTAGGCGTCCCGTGACTGTTGGCACCCTAGGCAACTTCCTAAGTATGGTGAAGGGGCTAATTAATTTCCCTCAGTTTATTTTGTTCTTCATATTATATTGATAGTATGGATAACTAATTCTAGTATAATTCTAAGCAGACAATATGGACAAGATGATAGCTAGTATAATTTGTAGATTGAGTGGGAGATGGGGTAAAAGGCTTCATAAAATCCCCATGGCATCAAGTAGTGATAGAAATCACATTGAATATTAATATGGTAATAATAAAGAAGAAGAGTGGATTTTTTATTTCTCATAGATTTAACATCATTGATATATTTGCATTCATGTATTACTATTAAAGTAACAACATTCAAAAAAGCGTTATTGAAACTAAGAATTGAGAGTAATACATAAATTATGTTGAAGATAAAGAAAACCTAAGGGAAACTAGGATTTGTAGGTGACAACCCATTTCGATAGGGTATTCGTTAGAAAAATGGAAGTTTGTTCAATTGATAATGGATTCACCAAATGATTTCATCCTAAATTTTGTGTCTGTTCAGAGATATATATTAAATATATAATTAGGATTGAAATCTAGAAAGGATGTATATCCATATTATTAAATAAAATTTAGACATACAAATATGTTGATACATTAAATAATTCATATGTTTTATTAATTATGGCACATGATAAATATAGTAAAATTACATGAGAATAACATAATTATGTTATTTTGTACTTTTATGAGTGAAATGAGATCGAAAATGGAGAAAAAGGGTAAAAATAGTAAAACAGATGTTATGTATTTAAAAGAAGATATTGTTTTCATATGGAAAAAATAAAGCATCTTACCTTATCCCCATTCCAACGATTTCTCATTGTTCTTTCCCTGCCTCTCTTTCAATTCACACATCTTCAACGATGTCTCCTCTCTTTTTCAGTTTCAATCACTCAAGATATGAAAACAAATGCTCATATAATAGTAAACCTTAGCTCTATTTTAAATGAACTTGATTTTACATTAGCCTGGGAAATATAGTGAAGGTATATTCAAGTATTTCCACCCATAATACTTACATTACCCCCTGTGGCACTCAAAATTAAATTTAGTTCTTTGACTTACTATAGAAGTGTAATTATCCTCCTTAATATTACATGTATGCAATAAAAATTCAGCTCTTTGTTACTCTATAATGTATTCTTTGAATGATCTTGTATTCACTTGTAGTTATTCAAATTTTCTTAGGGGCCAATCTAGTGTACAACATTGAAATAGGGAATAATACGGAAGAGTGCTTGATGTTTTGGAAGTGAAGACCAAGTGTAGCTTAATTCGTTTCAAGTAATAAAAAAAGCATTAAAGGAGTTCTTTTAAGTTGTTCTAATATTTTTCCAATGTTGATTTTTCATCACAAGTCAATTCTATAAGGATAATAACATTGAATAAAAGAATACAAATTTGAAAATAGGACTTTTTGAATGCCAAAAATAAGAATTAGTATGGATAGAAATGACCACTCAATCATGTCCTTTTTCTTTATTTTTGTCTAAAATGAATAAAATCTTGCTTAATGACGTGGAGAAGTATTTGTTGGAGGTGTAAAATGTTTTTAAGTATTAGAAGTTTTCATGTAAGTGATTAATTAGTATAATGATGGGTTGCAATTCTTGGGATAGGTTGATATAGTGTGCCCAGGCTTAGTTTATACATAAAAGTTATGTCTAATATATATAACTCAAATAATTGTATTTTTGAATGCCAAAATACCAAATTTAGCTGTATACATGTGCAAAATAGGTCAAGATAGTGAAGTGAAGTAGACCAAAAAAATAGAAACTAAATTATGGAAACAAATTTAAAACTCTTCAGATCTAATTTACATGCACAACCAAAATTGTAGCATAAAAGATGCAATACGTTTAAGAGGTTACAAACTAAATTTGATTGTAATATTCATTTTTTCTTTGTCTACAAAAACTCACATCTTCTAGAATTATCCACGATTCTCTTGGAAATCAATCCATTTCCTTATAACATAATTTTGGTTGTTAAACTTTACAAATTCATAAATACTTGAGAAACTAAATGGGTTACATCTTATCCCTCTATTTTATTAGGACCATAGGATTTGGAAAATTATTGAAAACATCATGTAATTAGGATGTAATATGTTATGCAGTCTATAGTGTAGTTCAAGTGTCCCAACCCTTATCTTTTAAAAATTTTAACTAATGAGAAAATAAAAATTTAAATGTTTTCAAAATTCTTGAAACATGCTTTGAATTCCTTACAAATCAATTATGTTATTATGTCTTTTTTATATTTCCTACAATTGCAATAATGCACTTACGTACTTTCAAACTTATTTAAAATAACTTAAGACCAAAAAAAATTTCAGGATTATAGACCATGCGTAGAAAAAGTTGACAAAAAGGACCTAAAACTTAAGATGACACGAAACAAAGGATCAAAATGAGTGATAAAGAAAGTGATTAGAATTATAATATTTCAATTTTAGGCAATAAAAATCGTAGTCTTATCATATTGGATATTTAAGTAATGCTAGAAAAAATGGGAAAGAGAGAGAAAACTTGTGAGGAGAGAAATAATAGCAGGAATGGAATGAAAAAAATTGGCAAAAGAAGAACATAGAATCAAATGTTAAAAATAGTGATGGATCACATCGGAAGTGGAACAACAAAATAAATGTTCATGTGTCAACAACAGTGTAATCTAGGGAAATGAACACAAAAAAATGAGTAGTAGTATAACCAAATTACGAATGCCAATCTAAAATGTTGTTTATATATGTGCTTGTGTGTATATGTGTATATATGTATATATTTATATATATGTATGTATGTAAATATGTGTATACATACACTCCCATGTGAGAGAGTAATATACATACAAACATTACATATGCCTAGATGTATACAAAATATATATCTGTTTACACACACACACATTGTGCACGTGCATGCTAGTCAAGATTATATTTATCATTTGTCACTCCTATTAACAAATGTCTATAATATTTGTGTTTTAAGTGGGTCTTTTTGTATTGTGATTATTACATAGTATATGAGGAAACAACGTCACTATGTTAGTGACATTTTATAGTAGTCATCTTGAGATGATTGAAACACACATGATTAAAAATTCCATTAACATTACTTAAATCTAATATGATACATTAATAAGACAATTTCTTTCAAATAAAATAAAATCATAATATATAAAAATAAAAATACAGTTTTATTATGTAGAAGAATGTACTACAATAGAGTTAAGGAGTGGGATATAATGGTATTCACTGTTATTTGTTATAAAATTATCTTTCCTTTTGACCATAAAATGTAATCTTAACAATAAATTTAAAGTCCAATCAACCGAGACTTAATTTATTTTTCAGAGTTATTTATATCTAGAAATTAAATCAATGATTGAATTAAATTGATAGCATTTGTGAATGTAACGTTTTTCAAGGGCTCAATACCCATCGCATCGAGAGATCTTTTCCATTGACAATGATGACAGCAACACACAGAAGGGCTCAGTATCGGTGGCATCAGGAGGTCGTTTCTGTTCACCAAGTCTTGCAGGACTACCACTCATTTTTGGTGAAATCACTTGTGAAAAGACAGAGCTCCCGATGGAGGATATTGACTACAGGTGAAGGATGTTAAAGTGTCGACAACTCGAATATATTTCACTGTTTCAGTCCACACCTGTCTAAATTGAGAGATTATTGATACAATTTGGGCTAACTATCGTACCTATCACATTTGTGAGACTTATCAATGATGTGTTCAAGCCATCTTTGAGCAATTGAACAAATTTGTGATTGTTTATCTTTGAGATATTCTGATTTATAGCGACAAAAAGAGAGAACATCTAGGGCACCTTAGACAATTGCTACAGAGGTTGCCGATTAACCTCAAGAAGTGCAGCTTAATGAGAAAATAACTCATATGTTTGGCCTTTTTGATTTTAAGTAGAGGACTGCAAAGGGATTCTATGTTAAAATAAGGCAATGATGGAGTGGTTAATGCTGAAAAACATTATGGGGATAAGAAGTTTTTATGTTGTCAGTCTTGCACTGAGATTGTATCTTTGAAAATAAGAATTGCTTTCATACCTGCTATAGGAATATATGGATCTTGTGGTATAACCTAAGTCGTATGATCAATTTAATAAGCTCCAAAGCAATAAAAAATAAGACAACAATATCCACCATCACAAAGAGGAATAGTCACTTCATGCAAAGGCTCAATCTATATATCATTTTTCTCACTCAGATCAATATTAAATTCAGTTGATCCGGTGGGATTGAAATGTAACTTGCATAAATTTTCATTTGACATAGATCAAACTACTTGACATCATTGTCAAAGCAATTGGTATGAAATTTATTATATTCTTCAAAATTGACACAGCCGGTTCGGAGGACTCACCCTGCATTATGTGTTAGGTCGGTAATTCATTAACTCATGTAGTGTAAAAAATAAAAATTGACTAATAATGATAAATTGATACTATCTATTATTTTTTCCTCTGTGTAACCCCAATGGGTTTCATATGTATACTCTAATTAATTTTTAGCATTGTGTAGTGTCTCTTGCCAAGCTTGTATTGCTCACATTGTTGGCTCTACAATGTGCCTTGCACAATTTGTAACACCCACATTTTACACACACAAATAGAACAATAAAATTATTGGAATAATTTTTCTTTGACTTACATTGCAGTACACATGACACTATAGGAGATCACCTAGGACAACACACAACACCTAATATGTTTGCACAAACATTAACCCACATAGACAACATGAAACCACATGATGCACATCAAGGCCACATGTGTTTTTAAGATGACAAGGCACAACATAATGATTCAACAAGAGTATAATCTTATAGATAGGGTTTTTCCACGACATGACACCTTTACAATTTCACAGTTATTACAATGATGATTAGATATTTAACTTAAGTTTGAGAAAGGATCATAATATGTGAATCATACTTTCCTTTTCCTATTGCTAGATTTCCTTTTATACAGTTAAACATTTAACTTACAATGTAACTCATTGAATAAAAATCATCTACATTATTTCAATTATTTGTTTAATTGACTCGCTGATAATAGGGTATTTAGTTACACACAATTCTACCATCCATGACACCACACTTTCCTAGTTTACAATTTTATTACCTTTATCTTTCGTCATTGGCCTTAATTATTGAAGATCACTTATTATGTGGTCCCCCCTTCTTCTTAAAACTATACTATGTTGTCCTTATTTTACATAACATTTCACTTGTAGTTACTCCCTCTAATTTTGCTTAGTTCCCCTATTGTAATAGAATGATGAGGCCTTGTTGTTGATAGGAATATATATTCCCACATGAGCCACTGGTGTTTGTTCTAAGGGATTGTCTTTTAAGTTGCATGTTTTTTTTGGTTTCACAATTTATCTCAGTGCTGACAAGGAAGGTTCACATGAAACCAATAAGGGTTATTAGTTCAAGAGAGAATATATTACACGTTATTTTCATATTAGAATTTAATTACTAAGGTTACACGATTCATGATTTAAGTAATCACAACTAATTGTGTATCCTATCTTTCATTTAAATGCTTTGTCAAGAAGGTCCTAAGGAGTATGGTTTCTTGGGAAATAAGTATTATATGTGTGGTATGAGGAGACATTCAATTATACATTTCACACACCTTACTAAGGTCACAACTACAGTGATTGAACACCCTTATCTCCAAAAATCATCTTGTAATTCTAGGTACAATTGGTACTTCTTATCACTAACACTCTGGTTTGAGAGTGGTTTAAAGGGATTCACACTCACTATTCTCATGTGTAGGTAACTAAAACATCAGATCCACTCAAATCATTTTCATTCATCTTAAAATTGTTTCACTTACTTTAATTTAATTACCTTTTTAAAATTTGTTTTGTAACCCATTTATTAATAGGGTCATTGGTATGCTCATGAGACTACAAGTTTTTTTTCCTAGGGGTTCATGTTTAGGGCATGGTTACAAGGTTTCACATCATATATTCATTAGAAAATAGGAAAAGGGGGATAACAAGAGGGGATAGTCCTTCATTTAAATGTTATGATTCACATTAAATTTTACATGACGTGGATTTCATTTCCCACCACAAGAGGACTGATACACATTTCATGAAAGATCTAAGTCTTACTTTCTCCAAGAAAAATCCTCTCATGGTTACCTTTTTGTTTGTTACTATTCATAAATTTTTTTTTTTTAAGTTTCACAATTAACTCTTAATATTGTATCATAGAACCCAAACGATAGATGAGATTGGGTATCAATTTCAGTTATGATCTAAAATCTTAAAGGTGACTTTCAAGGATATTGGGCAATCTTCACCACTCGACATGTGTGTCGGTCTTAGATAGTTTTACACTATTTTTAATGTTAGTTTCCCAAAGGGTACTACATTAAGAGAACACATCCACCTTACAACACACATGATTACCAAACCTAGGAGGGGACCACAAAATCAAGATATGTTTTGACCAGGTTATTCCTAACCAGCGGGTTCACAACAACGTCGCTAAGCATACAAGTTATGACAATAAACTCAAACTTCGAATATTATTTACTTAACTAGAAGGTGTTATCAAGTGTAAGGATTTAAGTTCATCCTAAGGTTTTAGTGTTCTATGCTAAAGAAGTCACATAGGAAGGGTAGTTATACACGAATTTTATACTAGGGTTGGATGTTTCGTTTGGATTTCTTTATTACATTTTTAAGGTAAGAAAACACATACACTAATTATTTAATCAACAATTTCACACTATAATTTCCGTAGTGCCCAATCCTCTTCGACACTTATCATATTTTGATTTTTATTACTATGGAATATAGACATGGACTTTACTATGTTATTTGGTTTAGTATGATGATAGATGACAACGATATTCTCACTATTAATATGTTTTGATTCATATTATGGTTTTATAGATTCTTAGAGGCATGGATAAAAATTCTGCATTGATGATGATGATTTGTTTATTAGCTTATATATATATTAACATTCTGAATTTCCATGGTATGAATAATGTTTCGGTGTTTGAACTAATCTTGCCATCTCACTGATATCGATGAAATGGTAGAATTGAGATGTTTTGAAATGATAAACAAATGGTAGAATTTCTTAGTTTTGATGATGATTTTTTTGATATGATGACGTTTTTTGATGGATGTGCATGTATTTTATTATTGATGTATTTGATGCAGCCATGATGTCGAAGGAGGTATTGTTTGGTTTTTGTAGGTGATTATGTCACAACAAACAAAATGGGGATAGGAGACCAACCATAGTGGAATATTGGATGGATACAATGAAGGTCACCATGGCATCTTTATGTTCAGTTTTATTGTTGTGTGTTGTTAGAATGTGGAAGGCCCCCATATGGGGGATGACCTCAACTTATGACCATGGGCTATGTGTGTTTTTCGCTTTCCTTTATTATTATTTGTGGAATATGTGATTTATTTTGTAATGTAATTCAATTCATTATTGTTGTGTAAAGTAATCTTATTTAAGTTGATTAATCATGTTTATTAAGTAATTTTATATATAACCAACATGTATTTGATTTTTGTAGATTGTCCTTAATTTTATTTTGAATTTGAAAGGATTTTTACCGGTTTAAGTGTTATGTACTGAACCTTGCATGTCAATTTCGTATTTAGGCCTAAGGGAATTTTTTGGAGGCTTGTGGTACAAGTTAAACTTTTCCCACACCTCTAAAACTCATCTACCAACTATACCTATAGGTAAAGGGGTCAAAAATATACCCCACTATGGTATTTTTAAGGTAAAAGGTGATATTTATTGTACTTTCTTACATGAATTTTTAATTGTGTGATTTAGAGGTGCAAGGAAGAGGTTTGTCATTTCCTCAACCACCAATTTATTAACCTTTGGTTTGATGTTTGACATGGTGATGTCTTGTTGAGGACAAGTGATGTGACGTCCTACATGGAGCCACATTTCCCTCCTCTCCTCTTTTTCAATATATGCAAGTTAGTTTGATGGTTTTGAGGTTACTTCATTTTGTTGTGCATAGTTATTTTGGATTTTTTAGCTTGAGTTTCATGGTTGGGAGTCTTGGAGTTTTTTTGGATTTGGGATTTAGCTTAGATGGAGCTTATAGTTTTGATTTTGGATCACATTTATTGTAATGGAAAGGTAATAACTTCACCCATGAAATTTATTTTTAAATATGTGTGTGTATGTAAATAAATAAAAGGTGTGCGTGCATATTTTTGGGCTTGGGTAGTTTGGCCTTAAGAATTATGTACGAGAAGGTTTATGGGGATATTTTTGAAGGAGGTATAAGAGTATTATTACATATTTTGGGAGGGATTTGGGTTGGGTGCCCCACCTTTTAGATAAGAAAAATTCTTACTTATCTTATATGTTTTATTTGAGGGAGACATAAGAGATTGTGGGAGGCATAAAAGATTTAGGGAGGCATAAGAGAATTTTAGGGAGGCATAAGAGTATTATTCTAGGTGCGTTTTGTGTTTTGGAGGCTTAAAGGTGTGCACCTAATCCCATTGAGAGGCATAAGTCTTGTTTGTAAAAGTAGCATTATTTGATATTATTATTTTTATTCTTGTGTGTGTGTTGAAATATTGTTGGCATGTGTGTTGTATTGTGGAAGCATTTATGAAAATTTTCATTGGTTGTATCCATTTCTTATTTGTCTATGGTTGGGGATCAAGGGCCAATGAGGAGGATAGCTTATTCAGCTCATTGGATTATTGGTTAGGAAGAGAGCATTGCCTACTCCCCCTTCTTTGTTGTTGTGTTCTTGAAGAAAATAAAATGGTGTAGCTCAAGTTGAAGATTTGAACTTAGAATACTCTGTAGAAGATAGAAAAAAAGGGAATCACACATTTGTAAAATTTAGCCATGTTGTTTTCACATAGAGTGGAAGGATTTTATTTCTTGCATTTTAAAAGAGAGCCTTGTATTTCTATTTATCAAGTTAAAATGTTGTATTTGAAAGGAATAATCTTAAGTTGTGTTTTTGGTTGGAAATGAAACTCTACAAATTCTAGATTTTATTCAAGTTATAATATGTGTTTATTTGGAAAGGAGTGATTTTGTTGTAAAGAAAGTGATTTTGAGTTCTTTGGGTCGTATTGTTGCAAGTTTGAAATAAAAAAAGGATTTATTGAATTGTGTTTTATCTTATTTTGTTCTCCAAATACTATATGTGAAAAGAATGGTTTGGATTTGATATTATACTCAAGTTTTATACTTTGTCACAAGCAAAAGTGTTACAAATTTAGTGTTTTAATCAAGAAATGAGATTTGATTTATTTTCATAGTTGCAATTTATTTTAAAATAATTTTGTAAACTCAGACCTTTATATATAAAAATATATAGATATATATCACTTGGTATATATATTCATATATATACTCATTTTTAGAACATTCTGACTCACATAGTGACCGATATTGGTAAGCTTAACTGACGTCGGTAGACTTTGTGCTGACATAAGTCACTCTATGGTGTTACAGTTTAAAAAAAAAAAATCCATCTTAAGTTATAAAAATTTATGCTTAGGAAACATTTCACAATAACTATGGAACTCTACTTATCTGTTTAAATATTCATCGAAATGAATAAATCTTAAAATATCCATTTCATACTCAAGTTATTTGGAATATACTAAATCTTTAGTAACTAGAATCATCTACTGTACCAGCTTCAATAATTCTCTAACCGAAAATAGTCACAAAAAAATGTATATAAATCACAATTTCAATTTTAAACTTAGAAACTTTCATTTTTTGTGTAAAACTAGAGAGTTTGGGAATTATGGTAAACTATAAAATGAGACAAAATGTGGACTTTTATCTCTCAAAATTGCACCATGTAGAGAGATGGCTTTAGGTGTTCTAATTCTAATCTTGAAAATTTTATCTCTCTCTTTCGTAGGTACAATGGAAACACCTGAGGTCTGTGGGTATACCTATTTTGAGGCGAGTCTCCAGTATCATGACCGATTCCTTATTGATGTATACTAAACTGATTTTCTGGGGTTTTAAGGGTAAAAGAAGACTGGATAAGGATTTAAAACTGAGGTGATACACCAAACTTATATGAGGTCTTTGACTGAGTACATGCACAACTGATATGGGAATGAATTATTTATGCATGAGCCAACAATTTTTTACAGATTATTAAGGGAAAACACTTTGATGTATTAAGGGAAATATCAAAACAATACTGTTAAGTTAAACATACACATTTATATCATGCATAAATTACAGAATTTGCAATAGGGTAAGATTATTAATCACAAAATTCAACATTCACAAGATTAATGGAACATACACAAGACTAAAAATAATTGGAAAGGTAGAAAATATTTCATATTCAAAGGACAAAACTGGCAGAAACTACTTCAAAAAACTTGTATCTAAACATTCCTCCTTTGTCCTTTGCCAAGGCACACAATATATAGCAAAATTAATTCACCCACCCTTCCTAAAAATAGGCTAAAATTCTACTCGCCCATATATCATATTTTTATCCTTTATTTAATAATAAATAAAGGAATAAAATAAATAAAACCAATATAAAGAGGCATTAATAGCCTTTGATTACATCACAGACAAATTGCAGTTGTCTGTTCTATTTTTAAGAAAAGAATGGGTGAATAATTTGCTAATAATCAATCTTGCTTGATGAGCAAGTCTCCTTCCTTGTGCATGTAAATTTTTCTTATTGTCTCCTCTTTCCTTTTGTGAAAGCATGTAAAAATTCTCTTCTGTAAGAAAATGAATACTTTTGATCTCCAATGCTTAGCAAAATTATTCACCTCACTGTGGGGACCACTAGGAGCACATGTGCAATCATAATCCACTTATTATTTTATAAAAAATAAGGTAATCAAGTCTTCAAAAGGTTGCTTGCATTCTGATGTAGACATTTTCTCTATCCATTTTGATGACATGAAAAATTTGCATTCCAAGTCATGTCCAATCCATCATAATTAGTGAGGACCACCTTTGCAATTGACCACTAGTCTTGATTTGGTTTGGCCACCCTTATGGAATTAGCACATTATTATGTTTTGAAATAAGACAAGGGGACACCTTGTAAAAAGGTCACCATATCATACTTGGCCACTTTTGGGTTATCATTGCATTGTATAGTTGGTCGGCCAATTTGATTACTTGGGACATATACTATAATTTAGACTTTTGAAATTCAATATGCAATAATTTTATTTTTTATCATGGGGCTAGCCCCCTCGTGACGATGACTCAACCCTCCACATGCTTTTTCAGTGACATGGTTAACTCAGGTGAAGTTTGCTTTGGTATTTTGTGATCAATTTACCATCATTGATCTCTTTATTGTTGGATCCTAAGCTGTTGATCTCTGACCCATGATTAGTGTTTCAACCCTGCAATTAATTTCGTCGGTGGCATCTTGATCATGGTGGTTTGCATTGATTTTGGAGTTTTTTATTTGGAGACGTTGATCTGATTGCCTTTTAAATTAGAGTCATTGATCCTTGAACCTTGGTTAGGGTTTCTTGATCTAGCATTAATTTTGGCTTGTAACTATGGTGGTTTGCTTCGAATCTGTTGACATTTTCATAGCCTTTTGAACTGGTACTTGCTGATTTTGACCATTTGATCACTATCTCAGGGTGAGTTAAGTTAAGTTAAAGTTAAGGTGGGTGATTTAAATCAAATCGTACCCCATTCATTGTTTCCTTTTCTAGCTAGCTTGCGGGAAAAGCCCTGGAATTTTTTTGGCTCAACACAATTGTTTAACTCTTTGAGCTCGACTCCTCTGTAAAATAGTTCTTCATTGCTCTTGTTTTCTGGAGCTCTTTGTAGGGTTGTGGCCAAATTTTTCTTGTTATTTGAGATTTATTTGGTTCTGTGATGTCTTTGTAGCCATGAGGGCTCGAACACTTATATTTATGTTGTTTTAAGATTTGGCTATTTAGCCTTTGTGGAAGATTTCATGAGCTCGACCTCTTTGATTTTTTTTTTGTGGTCATGCCTTGGTTATTTATGAGTTTTCCCTTCGAAGTGGTCATTTTCACGTATTATTTAAAACTCTGTTAATTCTTTCTAAGAAAGATTTGATATCAGTTTTTCTGCAAAAGGGTTATGTCTTCTGTGGAGCTCTGTGAGGTTTCTTAGTAGACATTGTTTCTTTTCTCTTGAGCTCTTTGGATTTGGCTTTCGAAGCCCTGGCTGGAGTTCAAGGCTCTAAGTTGTATTCTTCATTATATTCTACTTTGTCTGAGCTCTCTGAGTAAGGTATTTGTCGGTGTTTTCCACCATTGTTGTGAGTTTGATATGTGTTTACTTCTATACTAAAATAAAGGCCACCATTGTTGACCCCCACCGAGCTCTGTTCTCTTGCTATGTGCATCACTGTTTGATGAGGGGAGGTAAGTATTGACATCCTTATTATCACAATTGCTTTGGTGTTTCCATTTTGACTTCAAAATACTGATTATTCATTCTTTCTTTGCATTTTCTATGATCTCTTGGCTCCTTTGGGGATGTTGAGTTGAAACTCATTATGGGTCCTCATTTTTTAGCTCTGAACATGATGATCTTTGAAAAAATTTCACCTCGACCCCAACTGGTGAGTTCTTGCTCAATCCTTGAGCACTTTTTTGGAAATATAGCGATAAATGTTATTACAAAAATGTGGAAAGTAGTAGATGACTCCTTTATATGTAGGTGTATAATTTCATATTTCATTTTCAAATGCTTAAACTTGGATAACCCAGACATGAGTATATTTGCTTTTGCTTATGAATTCTTGGATATGAAACTTTTCTTCCTCGGATACTACAACTTGAAATTTATTTTCAATGGGAATGATAATTTTCTAAAATAATTGAGTCATTTTTTTAAATTGGATATGCATTTAATGTTCTTATTCAAAGCTATTTCACTTGAGTTTACGTTCTGAATTCTGAATGGGATCTATTTACCTACTACTTACATTCATTCCTTTGAGTTATTTTCAATATTTAGATGAACATGTGGTGATAATGAATGAATGACCCATTTTCTAGATCTGCATCTGCATATATATTTTCATTTTGTGGATCAAATCTTTTCTTTTAAAAAACCCAGTTATAGGTATTCCTCCTTTGATATGGGTATTCACTGCATTATTTTTCTTGAAGATGGTAATTTTGTGTTGAAAAACTATAGATAACTTCTTCACTATATTTTATTCTTCTCTTCTAACTTAAACTCAGACTGTTATGTTCTTTATTTCAGCTTTATTGGGTTGAGCCATGGTCAAGTTGAGATCCCTTTGACCCTTTGTGGGGTTTTCTGGTTCTGTTTAACTATGAATCTTGCATTTAATTTTTCTCTAAAATTCACATGCCTTTGGTGAGATGCTCTCCTTTCTTCATCAAGTTCAACAATCTGGTTAATGCGAGCCTCATATGGACTAACTTCTTGATCTTCCAGTTTTTTTAATGGACTTGATCCTGAGGATAGTTGCATGTGCAGGGGCATGCAGAGCTGACAGTTCCATACACCAATTCAAATGGATCTTATGTGATCCAGATGAACCATTCTTTTAACAGTAATTCATGTCAGCCCAAGACAGCGAACTATCACTTTGTTAACCCCATTATGTTTTGTTCAACTCCAAGGTTCTTCTGATAATCTTCAACAAATCTTCTTGATGGACTAGACTCAGGCTTGTCCATTTACCTTGGGGATTTTAATTAGAGGCATATAGTCAATTTGATCCTGTATTCTTTACACATTGCCACCAAAGGTTTATCTCTGAAGCTCATAGAATTTGGCCTTAGCAACAAATTGTAATTGGAATTTCTCAAACCTACATATGATATGGTTCAACATAAAAGGCAATGAGCAATTTGGCATGTCAGCTCTTTTGGTGAGGGACTTAGCCTCCACCCACTTGGTCTAATTAATTAGTGGCTACAAGAATCCTTTTTATGGCCAGCACTTGAAGGGTCTGCATGCTGGAAAATTTGCAAGACCTGTCAATTGCATACATGATGCAAAGGTAGGGAGCTCCTGTCAAAATTCAATCATCAGTGAGAAGTGCATGACGTAGTTCTCACTTCAGCCTATTCTTAAAATATATAACTTGATATTTCCAATTAACTTGGCCAGCCAATTACCATTCTGATCTTGAAAGTGATGTCACTCTTCCAAGCAAGCATGCCCTCCATACCAGTACTCCTCCATGAAGATTTAGCAATTATGATGACCTCCTACTCAATCTTCAATAATGCACCATATCAGAGAGCATCCATTTAGGGTTATTCTAAGGCTAACCCATAATTGCATCTGATCTCTTATGGGAGATACAACTTCAAGATCTCAGCTTTCTGGGTAAACTCAACATTCCCTAGAGGTGAGTCTAGATGTATCCTAGGTCGGTTCAAATGTTAGTGTACCAAAATTAACCTCAAGGGAATTTAATATGCCAAAACATGACTCAGGAAGAACTGATTCTAACTCATTCACACTTAATAGAGTGTATGAGTTTCTTGCAACACATGAGATAAGATTTTAGCACAACCTCTACAATAGCTTCGGGTATCTAAGGATGCCATGTCATATTATTGCAACTTGTTTAAACAGATGCATCATTTTGCTTTAGAATTCCATCTCTGATAAAATTAGATTGTCACATAATGGGGAATCACGAGCAGTACTAATTTTATTGGAGCATCAAAATTAAGGCCTAGAAAACCTTTGAATTCTTTAAGCAAGGTAAGGTGGATGATTAGGGAATTTGCATCCACAATAGTGTATTGATCCAACTTGCCCCCCTGCAAAACTTACTAAAAGAAATGAAATGTGGTAAGAGTTTCAAACCTTCATCATTTCTTCAAGAAAAACTGGCAATAGTGTTGCTTCTGAAGAAAAATCAAAATATTTCCAGAATTAGGCTTCTTATTCTTTGCAATAGCAGTGCATATAAAGATAGTCTAATGTCTTTAATTCCTCCTTGGATACCCATTCCTGGACAAAAGGAATTGCTGGTCCAAGGCTATACGGGTCTGAAATTCCACCCATCCTAATTTGGTCGTTTATTTAATCACATGCCAACAGGTGATGACAATAATACAACCATCAAACTAAGTTTGCATATGAATAGCCTGATAAAGTTTATCTCTCTCAAGCGAAGGACTGAATCCCCTTCTATTTCTTGGAAGGTTGTGTGACCTTATTTGGCCAAAGATACCCTTGCTTTAACGGTCAATCATTACCTCATCTTGTGACACAATGTGCAACGATTTTTACTTCTATACTCTGTTTAATTCATTTGTTTGTGAACCCATGCTCAAAATTAACCATCATTCTAGGGCTTTTATTTTATGCATATAATCAGCATAATTTACAATATTTGCAAACAGATCACCTCCAATCTGGGCCTAGATACACAT
Source organism: Taxus chinensis (assembly GCA_019776745.2). Classification (NCBI taxonomy): domain Eukaryota; kingdom Viridiplantae; phylum Streptophyta; class Pinopsida; order Cupressales; family Taxaceae; genus Taxus; species Taxus chinensis. The sequence continues at coordinate 821,291 of JAHRHJ020000788.1, forward strand.
GTTACATCATTTTGATAAATGGCTGAACTAATAACCATCATTTATAACTCAGCAAAAGAACATCCATAGTGAGCGTAATGGTTGAAATGTGATCTCCTAATAATTCTAAGATGGTGGACTAATCATGGTGCATCCTGAAGTTTACGATATAGTTTGAGTATCCGACCCAAGGACTTGGGAAAGGGTCCTTACCAAATGTTTGCAGAGATTAAGATATCGTGCCCCCATGTTTGGTTATAACCAAAGAAGTCATCCAAGGTAGATAGTAGCTCAAAACTTGAGTCACTAGCTGTGACATGTTTTCCATGGTTTGGTAAAGACATTTCACCTATGTGAAGTGACCGAATGAGTGAGGTGATGATTTGTGAATAACCCCTAGTCGAAAAGGTGACTCACACCTATGTGAAGTATTCAATCTGATGGAGGTGATGTTAATGCTAACCTACGCAATAAGCAAGGATTTCACTGACTCAGGTGAGGAATATGCAAATGTGAAAACATTTGAGTGTTTGACCTAAGATGATCTTTAGATCTGTCCTTTCATAGTGGACTGATGACACCGAATAGTGGTTGATGTGCAAATTTCAGCCTAATTGAACATGGTCAATGGGCTTTAATTTGAGTTAGTCGCACTGACCCTAGATGCTCGATCCTGACATTATATGATGCCTATACTTTGCTAAAGGAGGAGTTATGGCCATAGTATATTCCAAATAAGGAACCTTTCAAACTCCTGATAATTTCAGTTGTGAATGAAATAGACACAAGTGATTCAGAATTAACATTTTGTCATTTGAGCTTCCTATCCTCGAGCCTATGATCTCAGATCAAGGTGACATGACTTTGATTGATGGTGCGATGCTTTAATGTGACTAGAGCATTGTCACGCAGGACCAACTATAATTGGAATTTTCAAGAGTTACCGAAAATAAATTTGAGAAGTGGATATCGACAATAATGAGACTTCATTTGGTTTTTGGTGATCAGTGCATAATAAGCCCTGTAAAGAGATCTGCACGCCATTGAATTGAAACTTTATCAAGTGATTGAAGATATTCAATACTTCATCAAGTGTAATTCTGAGATAGGTTCATCTTTATTGAACGTGCATGATTCTCATCTGGAGAGGGTCCTTGACTTGTAATTTATGACATTTACCTTCTCAATCTGAGCCACCAGTATTAAGTCAAGATCTCTATGAAAGGAGGTAATTCCAAGAATGTACAGATTATTTGAGGGTGAGTAACTTGTAAATTTTGAGGCAGTCTCTGTACCATGAGGATCCAATACCTCTGCAATTCTTCATCATTTTAGTTTCTCCTGACAGGGATCTATCCTGATTAGGCATCTGTCAAAATGCAATTATGGTTAAGCCTTAATGATACCTCTGAGCACTCTATTTGTAATATTGCATCGATTAATACTTTAACTTCAACATCATTGATGATATTCACCTAAAAATGTTATTTATAATTATGGTAGGGAGGATGAATCCAAACTGTGGATGCCGAAAGATGTAAGAAATAGTTTTACCCTCTTACTCAATGGTCTATGGTAATGGAATCACCTGGTGAGTTCACAACTAGAAGCTCTCTTGTACACTTTAGATGGAGTCCTTAGATTTAGATTCTTGAGGATGTATAGATTAAACTTCATTTATCACATAGGTTTGTTCTTCAGTTGCTTAGTAGATGGACTGTCCTTATTAATTCTTATTGCTTCTGAAAATTTCCAATTGACTCTTAGACAGAAGCTTCAAGGATGATACTTTTAGAATTTTTAGCCCATGGTAGGATAAAACATATTTACCCTAGGTTTATGGAATTTATCAGAGTTTGACGTCAACTATAAAACTGATGGATAATCCTTAATGAATCAATGCATGACTTCAATACAAGATTTGAATAGAACTTTGGACAAGACTAAATCCTGTTAGGTTTTGAGGCCATTTGAATGAATCATTGTCATCTGCTAAAGTTTCATGATGGTTTTTAGATGCAATAAAGGCTCATACATTGGTATTCCATTTGATTTGGCTAATAAGATCCTGGTCTCTTTCGAGGAACTAATGCGCTTGTACTATGGCTTTGCAAATTGAGTACATTATTAAATTAGCTCAAGGGTTCAGATATCCTAAGAAAAAGAGTGTTAAACTGATCAGACTTCCTGAGATGCCTAAATCAATAATTACTATGGATGTTTCGAAACTTGTAGAATCGAATTTGGCGGGATAGAGCTACCTGTCAAGTTGTATTAATATTCTATTTCGGGAAGCTGGCCAGGGTACTGATAAAGGAATCTGGACAAGGTTGATCATGAGAGTCAAGCATAGGCATAAACATGGAGATTCTAAGAAAAAGCATTACTTAATAAAGTCTGATCTCCAGAAATGATCATACCTATTGATGAAAAGATAGTTATACCGGAGATTCTCTTGGGTTATTATCTTCATTGATGGCGAATTACAAGACCCCTGAAATGGGTCTGTTTAACTCGATGGGTTGAGACTCTCAGTGCGATTGCATAACATGGAGCTTTTCCAAGTGTGGGACCTTGTGAAATCGGAAAATCTCTCCAGATGAAGGCCGGTTCCTATTCCTCTGTTCAGATGCACACATAAAAATGCAGAGGGTTTACTCAAAAACCTAATCTAACTTGCCAAGGAGACAAGGGTAAGAAGATGCATAAAAATAAAACCTAAACTAACAAAGGTGATGCACCGAGGAATGAAGAACACATGTCTTGCCAATAAACATAAACCATTAAAATGTAATGCAAGATCATGCACAGATAACAAAATTTGCAGTGAAAGATCAGGAGGATGCAAATGAACACAAAGAGGGTTGAGAATCATCCACAAGACATGCATTATTTTCTACAAATATTGATACAATACACTACAAAATGCCAAGAGGCAAAGTTGCATTACAGTTTTAGATGGGAGGTTTGAACTCCACAAATTCACCTGCCAAAGAGAAGAAGGGAGGGGCAAAACAAGAATGTCCAACCTGTTAGAAAGAAGCCCCTCCTTAAAATTTATAGGAAGAATGAGAGAGGGAAGAGAGAGGAATTCCAAATCTACCCCAACCACCTCCAGATTGTATTTAATTCATCTCATTATGGCGGTAGGTGAGAACCCTAGCAAACCCAAAAAATGGTGAACTATATTTTGCATTTTTGAAGAACTTGTTCTCACCAAATTAAAGATATCCAGTCGTAGCTTGGATAGAGGACCTCGTAATATTTCCAAAAATTCCAACCTTGCGTGAATCCGAGCTCCCTGTGAAAAGTTATGGCCATTTGAATATTTGGGTCAGGGTTTGCTTCTATCGGGGTGTCGATGTTCGGAGTGCCTCAGCGCCTCAAAATGTTGACACCTCCATGAATGGGCATGAATTTTTTCATGTCGACACTCTGTTTTGTGCGCATCCAACCTGTTTCTTGGGCGTAAATTTTGTCATGTTGACACTCTGTGTTGTGTGCATCCAACCTGTGCCTTGGGTACAAATTTTCTCATGTAAACTCTGTGTGCACCTCCATAGCCTGGGAACTAAAAATGTTGGTGCCTCCAACCTGCACCTTCTTGAATCATGTCGACACTCGCAAGGGAATTTTGCACAACTCTTTTCGGTGTCAGCACCTCCTGATCTTGCGCCTTGGGTGCAAAATTTTTCATGTTGACACTCTGTGTTCTGCACCTCCAACCTGCACCTAGGGGTGAAAATTTTTTGGTGTCAGCATTTTCCTGATCTGTGCACCTCCACCTACGCCTTGGGTGATAAATTTTGTCATGTCGACACTCTGTGATCTGACGCCTTCAACCTGTGCCTGGGGTGCAACACTTTGTGTTTTTTCAACCTGTCTTGGGTGTGACATTTTGATCTGACGCTCTGTGTTGTGCACCTTCAACCTATGGCCTTGGGCATAAATTGTGTCAGTCGACACTCTGTGTTATGACCCTCAACCTGCACCTAGGGTGCAAATTTTGTCATGTCAGCACATCTCTGTTTGTGTTTCTTTGATTTCTACATATTCTTCGACACTCTGTTTGTCCATATTTACCTGGGGAGGAAGATATATACAATAATTTGGTGACTCAACGGGATCACCTGCCTGCTAGGTAGAAGATCAGTGGCCTTTTAGCAATCCATTGGGCATGGAGTCATAAGCAATAACCTGAAACCAACTTGATCTCTGATCCCGAGCCATGATACCGCAACTCCTTCTCCGAGAGCATGCTGAACTGTAGAAATTCAACCTGAGAGAAACAAAACCTGTGCCGAAGCACTTAGGGAAATTGAAACCTAACTACAACAAGACAATGTGCATACGCACTTAGAGGAATTGAAATCTAGGATAATATTTACAAGGGTAAACCTTTTCCTTTTAGTAGTCAATGTTTAAGACAGATTCCGTTAACCGGAATCAGGAGTTCTTCTCCATCCAATGTAGACAATTGGAAGGCATTACTACTTTTACATCCCGTGACCATGTAGGGGCCACTCCAAATGGCATCAAACTTGGAATGCCTTCCTGGGTTTTGCTCGATCTTCATCCCATTTCAGAACTAGATCCCCTTCCTGGAAGGTCCTTGCTCTTGCTTTCTTATCAAACCATCTTTTTACTAAGGCCTGATCCTTCTCAATCATGTCTAAACTGCATGTTCTCTGATTTCTTCCAATTCCATCAACTCTATGCATACCTGGCCTCCATTGGTTTGAAACTCAGACAACTCCAACTGCTTCATGAGCTCCAATGCTGGGAATTCTAATGATATAGGCAATAATGCCTCTTTCCCATAGACCAACTTGTAAGGAGAAGTACCTATAGACCTCTTTGGTGTTATCCTATCAGCCCATAATGCTGATTTTAGCTTGGTATGCCATGTTCTTTGGTTTTCATCCAGAGTCCTTCTGATGATCCTTAGTAAATTCTTGTTCATGGACTCCTACCTGTCCATTACCCTGCGGGTAATAATTTAAAGATGTGCTCAAATATATTCCATTCTTGACAGCCCATTCTGTAATCTTGGAACCTATGAATGCTAATGCATTGTCTGATATGATAGTGGTCTGGCACACCGAACCTGGTCACTATTCCTTCATAAAAGTCTAGTATGTTAGACTCATTTACCTCTTTGAACGCTACTGCTTTGGTCCACTTTGTGAAATAGTCCATTGCGGTGAGAATCCACTTATGTCCTTGGCTTGAGTTTGGATTGATGACAACGATGAAGTCCAATCCCCATTGCATAAATGGTTGGTCAACCAAAATTGGGTGCAATGGAAGTGTTGCTAGTCTTTCTTTTCCCGTGAAGAGTGCACATTTCTCGCACTTTCTTATCCATGTATGGCACTCATTGAACACTGTCGGCAAATAATACCCTTGCCTTAATTATCTTGAGAGCTGTTACTCATGGGGCGAAATGTCCTCCAAAATCTCCATCGTGAAAATATCGTAACACCCTCTCAATTTGACATGTCCCCAATGCACCTCAATAGAACTCCATTGATGTGCTTTTTTAAACAAAGAACCATCAACAAGCACATATGGAATGGCTTGTAATCTGAAGTATCTCCTCTTTTTATTTGCTCAATTCTAGAGGGAATAGGCCTGCCTGTAGGAAGTGTATCATATTCTGAGTCCAACAAGGAGTGGGCACATCATCATATTCCTATTCTTGACCATCCTGTAGTACCAAGAAAGTCTCCTTTTCATCACCTGCTTCAACTTGCTGACTCAAAGCTAGCTGTTCACATAGTCCTTTTCCACGTACTAGTTTTGTGACCTTGATCTTGATGTCATATTCCATGACACGAGTTATCCATCTTACACGTTTCTGATTCAGATCCTTGTTTATCAGGAAGTCCTTGACTCCCGCATGAGAGACCAATAATTGGATCTTGTTGTTTGAGACTAGGTGCTTAAATTTCTTTAAGCTCCTGATCACTGCAAGGACATTTTTCAATGAAAGAGTATCTAGGTTGATATTCCTCCAAGCCTTGACTGAAGAAAGCAACTGGTTGTTCTAATTCTTCTTTGTTTTGTTGTACCAAGATTGCAGAAATTGTGTCTCCACCACTGAAGGCAAATAACATGAATTCCTTGGAGAAGTTTGGATTGACGAGAGTCCGAGCTTGGGATATAGCCTCTTTTATTGCCTCAAAACTTTCCTTGCCTTCAGATGTCCATTTAAATGCCATGCTCTTCTTCAACATCAGCGTTATTGGCTTTACAAGAGCTGTAAAGTTTGGAACAAACCTGTGGAACAAAATTGATCCTTCCTAAGAAGCTTTGAAGAGTATTCTTGTGACTTGGCAATGGCAACCCTCAAACTACTTCAACTCTTTCTAGGTCAATCGTCAACCCCTCCTTTGAAATGATATGGCCTAGAAGTTTTCCCTCGTGAGCCAAGAATATGCATTTTTTGGGATTCAATGATACCCCAAATCTTCTACACCTTTGAAATACCTGCCTCAAATAAAAGAGGTGATCCGCTACATTTTTGGAGAATACAGTGATGTCATCGAGATATATCAGAACTATTTTATTGATCAACCCATTGAATGTCATATCCATTGCCCTCTGGAAAGTGGCTCCAGCATTTGATAGCCCAAATGGCATCTTCTTATCAGAATAGGTGCCCCATTTGGTGGTGAAAGCTGTCTTGAACTGGTCATATTCTTTCACCATTATCTGAGTATACCCTAAGTAGCCATCTAGGAGAGAGAACCTATGTCCGAACCGGATACCACTTGCAATATTTGTTCCATTAAAGGAAGTGGGTAATGGTCTTTGAGAGATGCCTTGTTTAGGTCTTGGAAGTCCACACACAACCTGATTTCTCTGCTCTTCTTTCTTGACCGGAACCAAGTTTGGAACCCAACTTGAGTGCTTGATCGGGAATATAATGCTTGCCTCTATTAACTTGTTTAGCTCTTTTTTCATTAGAGGCTCAATTTGAGGGTTGACTGGTCTCTTCCTCTGCCTGATGGGATTAGAATCTGGATCAAATTCTATGGTATGTTGTCCCAACTTCAGATTGAATCCTCTCAAGTCTTCATAGCTCTAAGTGAAGACATCTGGAAATTCTTGGCAAAGTTGTATGAAATCTAATTTCTCCTGCTCAATGGCCACTTTACCAATTTGAAGTGTTTTTCCTTTCCCTAACCAGAAGTTGGCTCTGAATCTTCTCTCTTGACCTGTATGTTAGCCTTTTCCTTATGGAACTGGTCGTTAGGGATTGAAGATAGACTCCAACATTACTAAACCCTTAGGAATCTTGTTTGTCTGTAACTGCACTACTTGATCCCCATATTGCTGTTCTAGTCTTTCCTGATTCCTAGCTAAGAATTCAGCCTCTTCTTGTAAGAAATTGACGATCTGTTGATCATCTCTCAAACACCTGCCAACTTCTATTATTATCTGGCACTACCGGCTTCACAATCGCATGGATATGTGGTTGTGTTTTTTTCCGTACTGATGTTGTCAACCACAACAAACGTTGCTCCAACCGCTGCAAGCCTATCCGTGGCTTCATTTTTCTTCCTAGGTATGGACACGATGTTAAAAGCTTCAAAATCCTGAACGAGGTCCCATACCCTGTTCTTATAGTTCCACAGTAGTTCATTCTTTGTAGCATGGTGTCCCTTGACTTGGTTGATGATTAGCTCGCTATCCCTAAACACCTACAAGTTCTTTATGCCCTTTTTTCTGGCCCAATGAAGTCCATGAATCAATGCTTCCTATTCATCCATGTTGTTTAAACAGGAAAACTGGAAATAGAAAGCTGAATAATATTTGATGCCTTGAGGTGAAACAAGCATAACTCCTCCTCCTCCACCCTACCTACTCATTGATCCATCAAAAAATAACTTTCATACCTCATTGTCATCCTTATGGTCTGGTTTGGTGATGCTAGGAATAGACTGGTTTTCTTCATGTATGCAATAGACTCCTAGCTCAGATTCTTCTACATCATGGTAGGGATCAAAACCATGTACCTTGCTTGCCCATTCGTCAAGAATCAAATATGGGATGCTCCCAACCTTGGTGTCAGCTTCATCTATGCTTGGATAATCTTCTTGATCAAATGCTGAATAGTTGGCATTGATTTGGCTTGGAGTATGAGGCTCGATATGAAAGTTTGCAATTTGTTCGGATCTGATTGTGACCTTAGTACCACATCATGTTCTAAATAACATGTGTGACCAATCAGTAGATAAGTAGCCGCCAATTCTAGATATGAAATCCCTTGATAAGCATAGGGCAAAGAGTGGTCGGAAAATCTATCACTGACACATCTTGCAAAATGGTAACGTTGGGGCATGCATGCAAGGTAAGATTCAAACCTTTAATCACTCCCACCATTGCTACTGCTGTCCCATCCAATTGCACTACCCCCTTTGATATGAATTCATATTGGAGACCCAGCTGATTAGCTATTTTCTTGGGCATGACAGAACTAATTGCCCCAGAATCAATCATGTAATTGTGTACTAGTTTATCCCCAATGATTAATGAAATGTAGAATCGAGGGGGTTTAAGAACTTTTCCTTGTTGTTCTCCATGATTCCCTTCAGGCTGAGCAGCATTTGTGAGGAAATTCTCCTGCATAGGGACCTACTGGTTCAAAGTTGACCAATTCTTCATGGCAGCTTGCAGAAGATCTCTTTGGCCTAGGATGGATAAAGACTCCCACATTGATATATTCACATTTGTCTTCTTCATTTGATCGATGATGCTAAATGGGGATGAAAGATCCCTTTGCTGTCCTTTAGCCTGCACATTCCTTTCTTTCGCATGGGCAGCAACAACTGGCATTTGAGTTGGTTTTGAAGGTGGTTTGGGCTATCCTTGCGTGTTTGGAACTGTATTTTTCTTACCAACACCTTGTGGAGTGATGGAAGGGTGTAAATCACTTGGAGCTAATGACTTCCCTTCACCAATATTCCTCTTCTTTGATCTTGTGTTAGATGCTACACTCTGAGAAATTGTTTGATTCATTCCAAAAATATCCTCAACTTGCCAATTCACAAGTGCGGTATCATTTGGAGCTGTGTTTTGCTAAGATGTCCCTTGTTGCTGATTTGTTTTTTTCTTGACTCACTTCACCCTCTATGCCAATAGTTTTCACCATCAAGGCTTGATTCAAATCACCATTGAAGCACATAGATTGGTTGTGAGGTTCATTTCATGGGAAACACCAATCATACTCTTGAGCTATGTTGTTTTGCACTAGCACTAATGCTTTAGAAGCAGATGCAACATTGGGGTTATAGGGCTGAAATGGTTTATTGACGGGAGGCTTTACTTGGATTTGATTTGCAGCTAGATTGGGTGGCCTATTGGGCTGGTATGGTTACCTATTAGGTTGACCTTGAGGCTGATAAGAAGGTCTAAAGCCTTGGGCATGCTGCCTCTTGAGTGTAACCAGCTCATTTCATAAATTTTGCAATTGTTTCATGACCTCTTGGAGTTCGTTTGAATCACTAGAGGATGAAGTATAAGTTTCATTTGAACTTTGATTTCTATGAGAGGGAGTAGGAGCCAAAGTGGGTGCTGGAATAGTGCTTGGATTTTCTAATTTTGGATACAAGGGCATGGGAGGCCTAGGAGCCAGCTTACCAGCTTGAATAAGACATTTTTTAGCCCTAATGGCAATGCTATAAGCAGCAGGTAAGGTTGTGCCTCCCATAGATTGAATTAACATAGAAATATCAGAATTCAAAGCCTTAAGATAGTATAGAAAATAACCTTCAACTGTTGGCATGACGGCCACTAGAATACTATCCCAAGACCTTTGAAATATGAAGTTGAAGTTAGTCAACTGCTCATTGGGAGCTCTCTTGATAGTTGTCAATTGTTCAAGTAGAGATAAATTGTCTCCCTTTTCTCCAAACTGCTCATGGAGAACTATGCATAACTGATTCCAATTTTGGATAGAACCAGCTCCAAGGCTCCTAAACCATTGCAATGCCTTCCCTTTGAGTGAAGATGCCAGCAATTTGACAGCAACATCCATTTCATTAATCTCATGGATTGCACAAATGTTAGCAATGTCTTTGACATGATCACCAGGAGTGGTATGATTTTCTCCAGTGAAAAATGGAATGTTCTTCAACGCTGCAATTGGAACTGGATTCTGTGTATTGAGGGCAAGTGGGTTGCTGCCAGTGAAGTTGACAAAAGGGTTTTGTTGTGCCATTCTGATTGGCCTGAGAACCCTTGTTGATTGGATGAAAGATCTACCAAGTGGAGGCGTTGATAAAGTCCTGTTAGGTGGTGATGGTGATCTTTGTGGTCTTCTTCCTCTCCTTCCCTTACCTGGTGATAATTGCAAGTAGATAAATAACCCTTCTTCTCAAGTATCAGACCTGGTTTGAATTCTTCTCATATACCTAGGAAACCTGTGCTGCTATACCACTGAATTCTATCCCTTCGGAGTCACCAGATGTGTTAGATAATGAGCCTCAAAAGGCTAGATTCTGCCAAGTTACACACCAAACCTGACAATATTAAAAAATAATTTAAAACTTTGAAGGACCCAAAAGATACAGTTCTTCAATTCAGTTATCGAGTATTGTTGTGTAGCTACTAATCTCTGAAAGGTATAGGTGAAACTCAGGTCATGCAAGGCAACTTACAAAACTTGAAACACACTGTGTCAAAACTTAGGACATGCTTTTAACCTGGGAAAACCCAAAATATTAAAAACCATGAATTTTGAAAGTCAAAATCTCAAAAATCTTAGAATACCCTGTTGAAGATTATCCCCTGATCAATCAACTAGTGAAAATTTGACTTGTTTTGAGCAAGTTAAGCCCTTGAAAATTGATTTCAAAGTTCAGCCTAGAAGGTGAAAAAAATATGAAATTGTAAAACCTGCAATTTCTAAGTCCAAATTTCTTGAAAATTCCTTCAAATCTTGTTGAATGACCTCTTGGTCCCACTAGGCATGCCAAAAATGTTGATGGAAAATCACAGCACCCCTGAAATACCTATAACTCGATGGGCTAAGACTCTCAGTGCGATTGCATAACATGGAGCTTTTCCCAAGTGTGGAACCTTGTGAAATTGGAAAAGCTCTCTAGATGAAGGCCAGTTGCTATTCCTCTATTCAGATGCACACATAAAAAATGTAGAGGGTTTATTCAAAAACCTAATCTAACTTGCCAAGGAGACAGGGTAAGAAGATGCATAAAAATAAAACTTAAACTAACATAGGTGATACACCAAGAAATGAAGAACACCTGTCTTGCCAATAAACACAAACCATTAAAACGCAATGCAAGATCATGCACAAATAAAAAAATTTGCAATGAAATATCAGGAGGATGTAAATGAACACAAAGAGGGTTGAGAATCATCCACAGACATGTATTATTTGCTCCAAATATTGATACAATACACTGCAAAATGCCAAGAGGCAAAGTTGCATTACAGTTTTAGATGGAAGGTTTGAACTCCACAAATTCACCTGCCAAAGAGAAAGAAGGGAGGGGAAGAACAAGAATTTCCAACCTTTAGAAAGAAGCCCCCTCCTTACAATTTATAGGAAGAATGAGAGAGAAAAGAGAGAGGAATTCCAAATCTACCCCAACCACCTCTAGGTTGCATTTAATTCATCTCATTATGGCAGTAGGTGAGAACCCTAGCAACCCAAAAAATGGTGATTTGTATTTTGCATTTTTGAAGAACTTGTTCTCACATAATTAAAGATATCCAATTGTATTTGGACAAAGGACCTCATAATTTTTCCAAAAATTCCAACCTTGCATGAATTTGAGGTCCCTGTGAAAAGTTATGGCCATCTAAGTATTTGCGTCAGGGTTTGCTTCCTGTCGGGGTGTCAATGCTTAAAATGTTGCGCCTCCCAAAGATGCACCTCGGCGCATCCATCCTTATGTCGAAACACTCTTACATGCACCATGGGCATGAATTTTTTGATGTCGACACTCTGTTTTTTGCCCCTCCAACCTGTGCCTTGGGTGTGAATTTTGTCATGTTGACACTCTGTGTTGTGCGCCTCCAACTAGCGCCTTTGGCGCGAATTTTGTCATGTCAACACTCTGTGTTGTGCGCCTCGAACCTGCGCCTTGGGTGCAAATTTTGTCATGTCGACACTTTGTGTTGTGTGCCTCCAACCTACACCTTGGGCACAAATTTTGTCATGTCGACACTCTGTGTTGTGCGCCTCCAACCTGCGCCTTGGCCGTAAATTTTTTCATGTCGACACTCTGTGTTGTTGACTATATTTACCCGGGGGTGAGATATATACAACATATCTCTTTCTTCTGAAGCCCTTTATAACTATATATGTAACTTGAATTACTTCTCACTTTTAATGGCATCATGAGATAGCCCCTTTGTTTACCTATAATGGCTTCTGATCATGTCATAGATGAGTACTACTTTTTTCTTGAATGAATGTCCTTGATTGACATTGTAGTATTTATGTGCTCTCATATTTTCTTCATTTCTAAAATACTTGACTGTGAAAGTATAATAGTGGTTGCATCGTTTCTATTATGTGAACTTGTAATCTATAAGTGCTTTTCTGAAAAATAGAAGCAATATTTTAACTATTTCAGATATTATTTTTAGGGCATATACCTTGATTCAGATGCTTTATTTCCTTTCTGCAATTGTTTCTTACTTAAATTCTTGTTGGAAAATTTGAAATGTTTATTTTTTATGGTGAAGCCTTAGATTTTCTTTTCCAAAATCATTTCTATAATTCCTTTTCCAGAAATAGTAGTTGTATTTTCTGATCCAGAATACAGAAAGTAACACCCTTTTTTGCTGAACTAATATAGAAATTTGAGAATTTAAAATATGTTAGCTATTTATCTTGATCATGTGATGTTTTTTGCTTCTTGTATCACTTATTTGATTTTAATTGCTCCTTTAAATCATGTAGTAATTGACATGATGAAAAGCTGTAAATTTCCATTTTACATGGCGAAGCCCTGTCAAAATTTTCCCAGAATCTTCCCTCTCATCCTGTTTCAGCTGTAATCTCTTCTTTCCATTTATTTATAGCTTTTTGAAAAATGGTCCTCCCTCTTTCGCTGCAACTAAAACAAGTATTTCTATCTTATCTGCTAGTTTCTCTTCTACACTGTAACTTCTTCTATTTCAGAATAGTTAATAAAACTATGAGTTACATTCTTCCCTTTATGCATTCACTTATAACTTGTCTATTTTTCCTTTGGCTGCAAGATGTAATTGCACATTGAGGAAAATAGTTAGAAAATAATTAGGCTTTTTGGCCTCTCTTATGTCCATGTTTTCTTCTTTCTTTTCACTTTCTTCTTTCTGAGTGAATAAAGCATGCATGTAGTTTGTCCTTCAAGTAGAATACATTTCTTGCTTAGGGGAAGATTCATATGCATGAAGTAGGATAGTCTAGGAAAATGGTTTTATCTCTGAGCTCATAACTGACAATTGACTCTTTCCTTTTCAGGTACAGGGGCTTCTTCAATAGAGATGAAGAAGAGGCTAGAGTAGAGATGCTTTGATAAAAAAGAAATCCCCAAGGCAATGATGGGTTCACTCATACTCCTTTTCTTTCTCTTTCATGCATGTGTACCTTTATTTTCAGTAGTTGTACTTTACTTTTAGTTACATCCTACATCTTGTGTGGGAAACATTTCAAAACTCCTTATGAATATAACATTAAATTCTATAAATGAGTTGTATATCTCTTTCTGCATTTCTGCTTTCTGTATGGATTGTATAATGAACTAAACAACTCAGTAACATAATTGAATGTCTTAATCATAAAGGAAATAACATTGAATAGAACTTGTAACATTTAGTAACAAACTTTGATTTTTTGTGATCTTCACTTATGTTTGTTGTTCCAAAACTTTACACTTCACCTACTCTGCAATTAGATGTCCTCATCAAGACAACACAACTGTCCTTCGGGGCTTGTGTTCTTTTGCTGAGGATGGTCGTGAAATTGCAGATTATGTGATCTATTAAATTTTGTAACAACACACATAGCTGCAAATTTCATGTAATATTTTAAAATAAATCAGCAGTAAAAACATAATATGATATAATCTCCCCTAGCTTAGGTATACTTCACCAATGCTATCCATCGTAACAAAGTTTCGAGTTGCCCATTTTTTCACAAGTGTAAAAACTGTCAACAGTATCATAGGAGAGAAGTCATTGAACTCTGCAATCATTATCTAACAGTGAGGACTATAAGACATGATTTATTTTATTCTTTATTGTAACCTATACCTACACATTTAAGAAAACTAGTTAGAAATTTTTTAGGATTTTTGGCCTCTCTTATGTTCCATAATCTTTCTTTCCTTATCTCTCCTCTTACTTCTAAGTGGATAATCATGTATGCCATTATAGAAAAATACTTTTATCAGTTATGTCTTTGATCTTCATGAAATTTATATCTCTTGTTGTTAAGAGATCCATCTACATGAATTTGGATAGTATAGGAATATGAATTAACCATGAGCTCATAACTGGCAGTTTTCTCTTTTCTATTTTCATGTACAGTACTTTGAGTAGTGAAGATGGAGATGGAGCAAAGATAGTATTGGAGGTGCATCAACTGAAAATGAAACCCCCAAGGTGATGATGGGTTCATTCATACTCCTATATTTTCTCTTTGATGCATATGTACCTCTTATTTTAGTAGTTTTATTTTACTTTTTAGTTACATCCTACGGCTTGTGTGGGAACATTTGAAATTCCTTATGAATAAGACATTGAATTCTGAAATTGATTTTTGTATTTCTTTCTGCATTTCATATTTCTATATGGATTGTATAATGAATTAAACAACTCAATAATTATAATTGAGTGTCTTAATCATGAAGGAAAGAACCTTATAGAATACCTGTAACATCTGCTACTAAACTCTGATTTTTGTAATCTATAGTTATGATTATTTTTCCAAAGATTAACAATTCATTTGTTCTGTAATTTAGTTTCTTCATCAGGATAACACACATTTCCTTTGGGGATTTGTGTTATTTGGCTGAAGATAGTCATGAAATTGTAGACTATGTGACATGTTTTGTTTTGTAACAGAACACATAGCCACAAATTTCACTTCATTCTTTGTTTATCCATCATAATGAAGTTTCGAGTTGCCCATTTTTGCACAAGTGCAAAAATTGTCAACATTTCTAGCTATCCTATGGGGAAAGCTACCTGCTAGCTTATAAATCAGTGCCTTACTCTTGTCCATTGGGCATGAAGTCCAATGTATGTAACCAAAATATAGCTTTCTAAATGCACTTACTGAATTGAAAAACATTTCAATGTGTAAGAAGTGTATTTATTGAAACGAAAACCTACTCTAAATAGACATTGTAGGATTTTCAGTAATAGTGTTTGAGAAACATACCATTCACAGGAATGGGAAGTTTATCTCCATTTAACCTTAAGAGCTGAAAATCATTGTATTATTTTCAAGATAAAATCATGTAAGGACCACTCCATATTGTATCAAACTTTGTGTGTCTTCCTGGATTTGCATGATCAGCATCCTACTTCAACACAATATCTCCTTCATTGAAGATTTTGAACTTAGACTTCTTATCAAAAGTCTTCTCCATTTGTTTTTGATTCTTTTCCATGTTGATATGAGCTTGATATCTTAGCTCTTGCAATTCAATTAATTCTGCATAATGAACCTGCAATGGTTCATTTTCAAGTTGCTCGATCTAATGTAGCAAATCTGATGCGGGGTAACTCAACAAAAATGGGATTCTTGCTTCTCTTCCATAAACAAGTTTGTATGGTGAATTGCAAATTGATCTTTTAGGAGTCATTCTATCAGCCCAAAGTGTTGAATTCAAATTTGGATGCTGAACTCTTTGGTTATCTTGGAGTGTTCTTTTGATAATCCTTCAAAGATTCTTATCAGTACTCTTAGCTAACCCATTACCTTGTGGGTAATAATTAGATGATGAACTTAAATAAATTTTGTGGTTAAAAGCCCAATTTTTTACCTTTGCACCAAGAAATGCTAAAGCATTATCAGAAATGATAGTTTCTGGAACACCAAATCTATAAACTATACCTTCATAAAAGGAAAGTATCAAAGTTTAATTAGCATATTTCAAGGATATTGCTTTAATCTAGCATGTAAAGTAATCAGCTGTAGTAAAATTCCACTTGTGTCCTTATGACAAAGGTGGTTCTATCATGGCAATAAATTCAAGAGCTCACTGCATAAAAGGTTGATCAACTGAAATAGGCTATAAAGGCAATAAAGCTAAATGTTATTTGACAATAAATAAGGCACATTTCTTACACTTTCTAATCCATTTGAAACAGTCTTTGAATATGTTGGGCCAATAGTAACCAACTTTCATAATTTTTAAAGCTATGGTACATGCTAAAAACTAACCTCCTGTAGGTCCTTCATGTAATTCTGATAATAATTGTTGAATTCTATCATAATCAACACATTGCAACAAGATTCCATTTATATGTTTTTTGAATAAGAAACCATCAATAAAGACATAAGGTATAGATTGCAACCTAAAATACCTTTGTTTATTCTTGTCCATACCTTCCAGGTAAATACCATGTTGTAGATAGCTAACTAAATTAGTCATCCATATTGACTCCTAAACTTCTTGAGAAAGTTCAGGTTGCTGATTTTCTGACTGCATCATGATGTTTGATTGCTGATACATAATTTGAGCATGTTGTTTTGGATTATATGATTTTGTAACTTGTTAATTTTCCATATCATCAATTAGGTGTTCACACAAACCTTTACCTAAAACTTTCTTCGTAACACACATATCAACATCATACTCCATGAACTTCGTTATCCAACCTGCTCTTTTCTCATTCAATTATTTATTTAACAAGAAAGGTTTCATACTTGGATGAGAAACAAGAACATAAATTTTATTGTTTGAAAGCATGTACATATAATTATTTAGTCCTATGAATACTGAAAGTACTTTTTTTTCAAGAAATGTGTATCTTGTTTCATAGTCATGCAAAATTTGTCTGAAGAAAGCAATTGGCTACTCAATATTTTCATCATTAACCTGAATTAATATTGTTGAGATTGTTTCAGCTCCTGCAAGTGCATATATTGTAAAATATTTATCAAAATTTGGATTTGTGAGAGTAGGAGTTTGAGAGATGGTTGTTTTAATTACTTCAAACCCTTCTCTCCCTTTGTTGATCCAAGAAAAAGTTCTCTCTTTTTTTAACATAGTTGTTAATGGTTTAACCAATGCTGTAAAATATGAAACAAATATTCTAACAAAGTTACTTTTTTAAAGAAAACTTTGTAATGCCTTCTTGTGATGAGGAAATGATAGCTATGATATGGCTTTGATTATGAAAGAATCAATTGCTAAAACTTGCTTAAGAAAAAATATGAACAAGTAATTTTCCTTGATTTACTGAAAAGATAGAATTTTTGGGATTCAAAGATATTCCAAACTATCTGCATTACTGAAAAGTCTAGCTTAGATGTATTAAATGCTCATCTGAATATTTTGAAAATATAGTAACATCATCTAAATAAACAAAGATGCATTTATTTAACAAGCTATGAAAAATCCATGTCTATTTCACACTGAAACGTTGCACCAGCATTTGAAAGGCCTAAAGGCATTCTTTTGTAAGCATAAGTACCCCACTTGGTGGTAAAAGTTGTTTTGTACCTATCTTCTTCTCGAACTAGAATTTTATTGTATCCACTATAACCATCTAGAAGATATAGTCTATCTGAACCAGAAACTATTCTTAAAATCTAATCCATATCTGGAATTGGGTAATGATCTTTTAATGAATATTTATTAAGATCTCTGAAATCTACACATAATCTGATTTCTCCATTATTTTTTCAAAATGGAAGAAGATTGGCTACCCAACTTGAATGCTTAACTGGAAATATAATACCTAATTTGATCAACTTAGGTAACTCTTTCCTCCTTAGAGGATCTACTTTGGGATTTGATGGTATTCAAATTAGTCTCACCTCGTTTGTCATTTAAATTCCTTAGTTTGGGACCTCTATCATGTTTTTTTTTAGCTCCCCGTAGTGATGCTTGAAGACTCTTTCCTCCATTTGGTTACCATGATTAGTCCCTTCCTTAGTCAAGGATCATTTAAAAGTCTAGAATTTTATTTTTTGTTCCTTTGTCCATATGAAAGAGTCTGTAACTTGGGCGTAAAACTTGGGTTCTTCCTTTTCCTTTCATTTTCCACAACCACGTTTTGTTATCCCTATCATCTGTGTCAAAAATATATGTGGAAACATGATTAGATGTGGCTTGGAGGATCGTATTTGGGCCTTATATCATTTCCAAACTCCCTATCTATGAAGAAAGATTCATTTATAGGCTCAAATGGTGTTTTCCTACATTTTACGATTTAACGGGTGTGTTTTTTCCCATAAAATTCACATCCCAGCATTAGTGGATTAGTGGAAATGTGGCCATTTTTGGTTGGATGCGATTTAGTGGGGCACTTTGAAAATTCTAAGGCTAACTTCAAACTCAAAGCTTGTCCACGTGGAGGTTCAGTGCTCATTTAAAAAATTTCCTTTTGGTTTAGCCATGGATTTGCACCAGGGAGACATGAGGAGATTTTTGCTGCCTTTCCCAGACTTAGACAAATTTTTCATGCATTCGGTATAGTTTTGGCAAAACATGGACACGTGGAGGGCTGACACTCATTTGAGGATCCGCCTCAGGGTCCCACCTTAACAATCGCGATACGGAGACATGTGGAGGCTTCCACTGGCTCTTCTTTATACTTAAACTTTTCAAATCAATTTTGAAAGGCCTAGGACATGTGGAGGGACTACGCCTATTTCGGAACTTGCCCCTAACTTATATTTTTGAAGAAGCACCAGGAGGACACTTGGATTCTTCCGCTCACTCTGCCCTTTGCTTGGACTTTTCAACGACCAAAGAAAAATGTCTCGACCCTAGAAACATGGTACCTTCTGCTGAACCTTCAATTTTAAAAAAAAAAATCTACCAAACTAAGAAACGTGTTGAGCCCACACTTGTTTTGGGTCTCTGATTTTGGTGATCATCTTGAAATGCACCATTGAGACACATGGAGGCTTCTACTGGCTCCTTTTTACATTGAGACTTTTCAAAGGCCAAAAGATGTTTTTCTTGGGCGTAAGGCATGTGGAAGGCCTGCGCTTGTTTGGGACTTTCCTCTGTGCTTCTCTTGTTTAGTTGGGCCAAGAAAACACATGGATGGCTGTGATATAAAGTGGAAAAGGGTAGAATAAAAAAATGTTGTGCATTACATCTATTTTTCTACCATTTTTGCTCCAAGACTCTTGGAGACATGAATATGCACTATTTTTCATCATTTTTTGATAACGTTCCTTTTCATCTCTGTCTGTAAAGTTTCATTTGATGGATTCAGAACTTAATTTGTGTTGTCCAAGGATTTTTAAGGTCGATATTTTGAAATTGGAATTACTCAGGAAGTTGCAAAAATGGGAATTACCAGAGGAGATGGATATGGGATAGAGTGTAGAGGAAAGAAAGGGAAAAAGGATGAAATGATGAAAGTTGTAGGTGTAAAAAGACGAAAAAGGTGTTTGCCTCGAGATAAAAAAGGATTACCTATCAGATACTACTGTGCAGAGCCTCCAGAAAATGATTGAAAAGGGAATTTTTTGCATGACAGAATCAGAATGATTAGGACTCCCAAAATTTTATGGCATGCATCCTAGTCATTAGTCAAGGGCCCAAGAAATGTGATTAGTTCACAATTGGTCCACCTGGTAGCTTTCAGATGTGAATTTGTTAAATGCTACTTTTTTAGGAAAATTTGTAACAAGCAAAGGTCCCTCGAATATTCTTCTCTTTTTTGGGGGAAAATTGAGTGAGAAAATGTATAAAAGTTAATGAGAATACTCTTACAAATGGTCAGGGGCTGAATTTTTAAGAGAAAATATGAGAAAGACGTCTTCCTGAGAGACCAAGCCAAGATAACCTGTTATTTTCTTTTGTCTTAGATTTTATATCATGTCAAGTTGGTTGCAGATGTATAGCATTTGACGAGCACTGAGTTTTCTCTAGAATTTTTCCCCACTAATGAATATAAGAAATTTTGAAATTAATTTGTGTCCAATCTCTAGCAATTTGTGTCTGCTTTTTTTCAGAATGTCTGCAAATATTTTCTTTCATTCTCATTGCAATCTTACATTGAAATATTTGTTAAATCACACAAGATCTCATCCCTGTGATAGTTTAATGGTATTTTTTTTCAATTTCATTTCAAGAAGAGACTTTATCTTAGATGAGATAAACAAATTTAAAATCAATTCACTCTCATTTGTTGATAAAGATTGTCTGTAAGTATTTGGGTGTACCTTAGGTGTGATTGATCAAAGACTTTGATGTTTTTATTGAGTCTTTCAATTTGAGACTTCATGTTAGAATCTCAAAGATTATATGAAAACGTGTTTATCTAGGCCTCCATTGAAGCACACCTTCTGGATCAATGAACGTCTTAACTATTCTGAAGCTTTCTGTTATTGATTTGTTCATTTTTGTGAAGTCCCTTCAAAGACCTGGTATAATAAACTTTATCATGCTTCATCTCCCACCAAAATTATTCAAAAACCATGAATCCACCCTGAACTACCCCTCTTTGCTCTTTGTATTAAGAAAGGAACAAAATATACTTACTAAAATATGCAGAACAACCAGGATTTCTTAATATCTTCAGTAACCTTAGCCTTATGTTGAAAGTATCTCCATCTTTTAGAAGTGACAACTCTTAAGAGTTAAATTATGGAGTATTGATTGTATTTTCCTAAGGTTTTCTTCATAAAATTTGTGAAAAAAGAAAGATATCTCCATCTCCTTCATCAAACAGAGGTTACACTAAGGGTGCTCTCACCCTAGTCGAAGAGGCATGGCCTAAAGTAGTGAGGACAGGTCAAATCCTCTTAAAGGTGTTATCCATCTCTCCACAAATCTGAGTAACAAAGGGCCTTTTAGATCACATCCCTGACTACAAAATGACACAAACTATGATCTATCTGTCTCTAAGCTCCATGTCTAATTTGTGTTTCTACTCAGCTTGAAAGGGAGAAAAAATTTGGATACCAACACTCGTGGCACCGTCTTTGGGCACTTGATTTGCGTTGCTGATGATGATTTGTTGATTTGTTACCAGTTTGTATCTATTTAGCCCGTCAACAACACTCATGGCGCCATTTCTAGGGACTCTTTAAAGTATTTGAACAAAGTTGTACACGTATAGACCCTGGGAATGCTTTTAACACATATTTTAAAGTGTTAATACATTGCCAAAACATCATTATCTATTCATATCTTTAAGAATTGTTCAATGTTGTGAGTTTTGAGTGCAATATTTCCAGGTTATATAGTTATTGCATTAAAGTATGTATGATCATTGATAAATTTGGGTAAAAGAAGAGAATATCTTGTAATATTTGCATGAATATGGTATTGACATACATTAATAGATATTTCATAGTGCATTTTCACAAACTAAGGTGAACATCCTTAGTGGTGACTCTGTGCTGTTTAAATTCTTTATAAATACCAGTGTCTTAACATATAGCAAATAATATTTGTCACTAATATCTACAAAGCTGGAAGGAAGAAGATATTTCTTCGCAAAGGACCCTAGTAGGAGGTTGTTTCAAGAGCTAGGAAAGTCTAATTCCGAATGAAGAAGATTTTCAAAGGTTTTTGAAGATCAAGCATCAAGAAAATAGATATCCATTGGTGAAACTGATCATCATGTGATTGAAGATTGTAGTACTTCCTCAAGTGCTTCTGAATCAGGTAGCCTCTTTTTTTTGAACTGAATTCTCCTTCTAGAGAGAGTCCTTTTGTATTTGAAACATTTACCTCTCAATCTTCCCTTGGTCATTTCCAGATCTATTAAAATTTTCCAAGAAACAGAGTCTTTAGAGGGAAGTCATTCTGAAAATTGTATCCCTGTACCACACAGACCCCTCACTCCTCATCATTATGTTTCTCATTTAAGATCACCTCCGTAGAATAATATGGCTCATCCTCCACCCAGACCTCCATTTATTGTTAAATACCTTTGGTCCCATAAGTTTTAGAGGTATGGTTGGCTATCCAAATGTTGTGCCACAAGATGTAAGAAATAGATTACCTAAGTTTCAGGGAAATAATGCAATCAGCGGTGATTAGTATTTAAATCTCTTTTTCAATATGATGGACGACTTATAAATAGAGTTTGAGGATGTATACATTAAATTATTTATTCATACTCTTTATTCCATTGAATCCTGGACAGAGATGAAGAATGATTTTAGAATGCAGTATGGTGATATAATAGACCCTAGGTTTCTTTTATCAAATTTTGAAAATATAGAAAATAATCCTAATGAATTAGTGCATGATGTAAATACTAGATTTAACAAAACATTGAGAAGACTCCATGTTAATTTGAGGCCATGTGATGAATCATGGCTGATAAAGTATTCAGATGCATTTGATAAGAAAGTTGCTTACTATTTGAGGGATAAGAACCTTGGGACTTTGAGGTAGGCCTTTACCATAGCTCTGCAAATTGAGAACAACATTAAAGCAAATGGAAAACCTCCTCAGAGGGAGGGTGTTAAACTGATCAACCCTCAGAAGACACAATCAAGTAAGGTTGTGGATCTTGAGAAAGTTGTAAGGAATTTTGCTGATGCTGTCAAATAAATCTCTTACAAGCTAGCCAGGACAGAGAAAGGAATTGGACAAGGTTCTCAAGGTCAACATAAGCAACAAGGAAAAGAAAAACTTGCAAATCATCCTAGAAAAGATCAGAGGTCTGATGACAGAGGTAAAGGACCCATGGTAGCTAGACAACCCCAAACAAGGGAAATAGAGTAGTGTTTGATCTTGTAAGTTCCAGATTTTTTGTTGTTGAAGAGATAAATCAAATGGATTGGTGTGAAAAATGCTTCTTACCTCATCTGCTGCATGTGAAAAAGATCAGAAAGTTGAATAAAATTGACAATGATGATAACACTGATGATGATGCATACATGGTGGACGACTCTACAAGCTCAAAGTAAAGAGAAACTTCAACTAAGGTAATAAGTGCAAGAACTGTTGCAAGTTTTTGGGACTGCATTCACCAAGTACCTCTTCTTCCTCCCTCTCATGCTTTAGAAACAGATATGGTACAATCATTTGAACTCCTTGATAATTATTTTGAGTACCTAAGAACTCTAATGATTAATAAGTAATATGGAGGAATCCCATCAGAAGAGGATTGACAGCTATTAATGAATGTTATTTTTGCCCAAGAAAAGGAGTATAACACAAGAAGGAAAGTTGTCAAAGGGGCAGGGCCTCAAGCCAAACCAAAGATCCCAGTTCTCACCAATGTGCCAAAAGAGGCTCCAAAGAGAGATGCATCTAGAAAAGGCCCTATTGTCTCAAGTAGAACTGGTGCTCCCACCCATGCCGCAAATGTTAAAAATATGTGTAATCTGATGAGTTTGTCAATATTTCTCCAAAGGTTGCTTTGGAAAAATACATTCCCTATGACATTGTCTAAGTCTTGAGTCAGATACAGATTTTTGTCTCAATTTTTAAATTGCTTAGGATTCCTGAGCATAAGAAGAGGGATTTTGAGTATTTGGGATTGAAGAAAAATAAGAGTGCCCAAGGAAGAAATATAAATAATGTAAACACTCCTCCAACCATTGCAGACCTATAAAAACTACTAGAATTAGAGGAGATAGGTGAACCACCTAAAGTTTACTTGGGAACATCTTAAGTTGAGTCTCAGTTAAATGTTGATCCATTTTATACAACACTGGTTATTAAAGACAGACTACTACACAATTATATGTTTTATTCCAGAGCATCATGTAATGTTATGCCTCTGGAAGTCATGAATGAATTGAACATTAAAGTGATAGAATCCTATGGAAAGTGTACTACAATGGATTCTAGAGAGGTACCTATTGTAGGATGTGTAAAAGGTTTAGTGGTACAACTTGCAGCTTATCCGAGTAAAAACTTGAAACTTGATGTTTTCATTGTTGATTTCCCTACCAAATGGGGCATGTTGTTATCAAAAAAGTGGTCTACAAGTTTTGGTGGAAGTGTTTAGATGGATATGTATTTTACCGCTATTCCAATTGAAGGAATCCTTGTAAAAATATATGGAGAGAAGAAGATGTTGCACCTTATATAAGATCCCAATAATGCTTCTTATCACGTGTTTTATGTTGATGTAGATGTGGATAAATTTGTGGGTTTTGCCAATGGAAAAGAAAATAAGATTGATCAATGTAAATGTCTTGAACAAGTAGGTTTACCTTGTACCTTGTTATTTGATGGAGCCTATTCCAAGTTTTGAAATGGTGCTGGCATTTTTCTGATTTCTCCAGGCCAAGAAGACTTTGTATTGTCTTTAAAACTTAACTTTGAATACACTAAAAAAATTGATGAACATGAAGCATTGTTATTAGGCTTGAGAATTGCATGGAAATATGGTATAAAGGATATCATTGTTGAAGGGGATTCAAAATTGATTCTCAAGAAAATTAGAAAACTGCATGCTACTAAAAATCAGAGAATGAAACAATACAAGCATGCAGTTTGAGATTTGATTGAAATGCTTGATTATTTTAATATTATGCACCATGATAGAAAGTTTAATCTTGTTACAGAAAAGTTAGCAGTGCTAGGATCTAGATTTTGGAATTGTACAGTGTCTCCATTTTGTGAGTATGATGTTGAAATACTAACAAGGCCATCTGTCCCTGATAACATTAAAAATTGGCAAGTGTTTGATGATGATGCCCAGGTGAAATGGTTTCTATAGAACTAAGGTGAGTTTTCTAACCAAAATATAGATTGGGAATCAATGGTGTGTGTTTCTGAATGAAAGGGAATTTTATTTGGGAAAGACATCATCCAACTAAAGTAAAACATGATTCCCATAGGTTTGGTGGCTCTGGAATTGAACTCTAATAATGCTAATTACATTATTAAAAGAAGTGTATTGGTTTCAAGAGATGTGGAATAGCACGACCTAGGCACAAAGGAAAAACCATGTAAAATCTGTTTAGGAAGCAATATCAGTCACAAATAGAAGTATTCCTATGTTCAATTGCTGAAGAAATATATATACTTCCTATCTTGGTCTTACTATAAGTTGAAGGCATATAGGGAAGATGTGCTCCAACACGATATTCCTATTGAATCTACAGCCAATCCTTTTAGGAAAAAATAGAGGCCCATCAATCCACTCCTTTCTTCGAAGATGCAAGAGGAACTGAATAAGTTGAGGGATGAAGGGATCATTCAGCCCACAAGGTACTCATCCTGGGTTAGAAACCTAGTGCCTGTCAGGAAAAATAATGGTGATATAAGTCTATGCGTAGACTTTAGGAAACTGAATAAAGCATCATTGAAAGATAATTACCCTCTTCCAAACATGGAGAATATGCTACAATTGGTAACATGCTCTGAATTTTTATCCACTCTGGATGGTTTCTCTGGCTATAATTAAGTTGTTGTGAAGGAGTTAGAAAGAAAAAAAAGACTACCTTTACTACTCCTTGGGGAAATTATGTCTATATCAGGATGCCTTTTGACTTAATGAATGCTGGAGCAAATTTCCAAAGAGAAATGGATGTAGCATTTGTTGGTTATATTATTGACTTCATTATTTTTTATCAAGATGATGTAACTGTGTTTTCCAGAAAAAGGAATGATCCATTGCAACAGTTGGCAAAAATACTGATAAGGTGTGTAGAGAGTATGGCATATCATTGAATCCCAAGAAGTGCCACTTTGGAGTGCAAAAGGCAAAGTTGCTTGGTCACATTGTATCAAAGGAAGGGGTCATGATTGATCCCAAGAGAGTGGAATTCATTAGGAAGGTTCTAATTCCAAGATAACAAGGGAATTCAATCCTTCTTTGGACACATAAACTTTATCATAAGATTTGTGTCTAACTTTTCTGAGATGACCATACCCATTACTAGTATGATAAAGAAGGACCAAGTTATCAAATGGGAAAAAGCTTCCATTCAAGCTTTCAATAAGATCAAGGAAGCACTAAAGGATGCCCCTGTTTTGGAAGCTCCAAATTACAAAAATCCTTTTCAATTGTTTTCTTTTGCTTCAAAAAACACCATTGCATTTTTTATTATTATAGAAGGATTATGAAGGGGTTGAGAGACCAATTTCCTTTTTCAGTAAGGCATTGCATGGAGCTGAGTTGAAGTACACCATCATGGAGAAGAAAACATTTTCCTTGGTGAAAGCAACAAAGGTTTTCAGACCCTACATCTTGAGCTCTAAAGTTATTTGCTTATGTTCCACACACCCATTTTGAAATACATCTTATCAGAGATGGAGCTCTCAAGCAAAAGATGCACATGGGCAAACAAGTTACAGAAGTATGACATGGATATCCAAACCACAAAATTAGTAAGAGGTTTTGGCCTTTCTATGCTTATGGCTGAGAGCAATTTGCAAAATATTGAGGTGAATGAAGTAGAAGGAGAAAGGGTGAATGTCCTTAAAAATTTGGTAAGTTCTTAACTGTACAAAGATATAATCTTTTATCTGAGACATCTATGCTGCCCTAAACATTTGAGTAAAAT
This sequence comes from Taxus chinensis, assembly GCA_019776745.2. Lineage (NCBI taxonomy): Eukaryota > Viridiplantae > Streptophyta > Pinopsida > Cupressales > Taxaceae > Taxus > Taxus chinensis. The sequence continues at coordinate 847,923 of JAHRHJ020000788.1, forward strand.
TCAGAAAAGAGATCTTAAGTTAACCTCTCAGAAATATGTCATTAATGATTTTGGGTTAGCTTGGAAGAACCCGAAGGGAGTGATCTTGAGATGCATTACTGAAGATGAGGCCACCAAAATAATTAATGATCTCCATGGAGGAGTTTTTGGGGCACATTTTTCTGGAAGAGTTACAACACGTAAAATCTTAAGGGCTGATTATTAATGGCCAACTCTCTTCAAAGATAAAACTGTATTGGTTAGGAAATGTGAAAGTTGCCAGTGTTTTTTTTGGAATTATGAAAGGTTTAGGATTCCTTCCTTTGCATCCTGTGTTAGTTGAAACCCCATTTAAGCCATGCAGAATGGATTTCATTGGAAAAATTTCTAATCAGGTTCCAGTGCTGATCATAAATGGATTCTTATAGTCACTGATTATTTCACTACTTTAGGTTGTGCCTCTTTGACCAGGGTGAGAGGATCCTTGGTGTAATCTCTGTTTGATGGATATGGAGATATCCTTCTTTTACACAAATTTTATGAAGAAAACCTTGAGAAAATACGGTAAATACTCAATAATTACACTCTTAAGAGTTATCACTTCGAAAATATGGAGATACTTTCAACACAAGGCTAATGTTACTGAAGACATTAAGAAATCTTGATTGTTCTGCATATTTTAGTAAGTAGATTTAGTTCCTTTGTTGATGCACAGGGAAAACATGGGCATTTCAGGGTGGATTCATGGTTTTTGAGTAATTTTTGTGTGAGATGAAGAAGGATAAATTTTATTATACTAGATCTTCGAAGGAACTTTACAAAAATGAACAAATCAACAACAGAAATCTTCAAAACAATTAAGACATCCCTTCAACCAGAAGGTGTGCTTCAATGGAGGCCCATATCAGCACATTTTCACATAATATTTGATACTCTAACACGAAGTCTCAAATTGAAAGACTCAATTAAACACCAAATTCTCTGATAAATCATGCCTAAGGTACACTCGATGACTTACAAACAATCTTTATCAACAAATGACAGTAAATTGATTTTAAATTTGTTTATCTCATCCAAGATAAAGTCTCTTCTTGAAATGAAATTGCAAATACCATTAAACTATCACAAGGATGAGATATTGTGTGATTTCATAAATATTTAAATGTAAGATTGCAATAGGAACGAAAGAAACTATTTACAGATATTCTCAAACAAAGGAAACACAGATTTCTATAGATTAGACACAAATTAATTTCAAAATTCCTTAGATTCATTAGTAGGGGAAAGCTTCCAAAGTAATCTCAGTGCTCGTCAATGGCTATACATCTGTAACCAACTTGACATGATAGAAAATCTAACACAGAAGAAAATAACATGTTATCTTGGCTTGATCTCTCAGGAAGACGAATTTCTCAAATTTTCTCTTAAGACCTCAAAACTCGACCATTTGCAAGAGTATTCTCATTTCCTTTATACATTTTTCTCACTTAATTTTCCCCCAAAAAGAGAAGAATATTCGAGGGAACCTTCCTTGTTACCAATTTGCCTTAGAAAGTGACATTTAACAAATTCACATTTGCATGCTCCCAGGTGGACCAATTGTGAATTGATCACATTTCTTGGGCCCTCGAGTAATGACTAGGATGCCATACCATAACAATTTGGGATTCCTTCTAATCATTTTGATTCTATCATGCAAGAAATTCCCATTTTAATCATTTTCTAAAGGCTCTGCACAGTAGGATCTAATAGGTAATCCTTTTTGCTCTTGAGGAAACACCTTTTTCATCTTTTGCACATGCAACTTTCATCATTCCATCCTTTTCCCCTTTCTTTCCTCCGTAACTCTGTCCCGCATCCATCTCCTCTGGTAATTCCCATTTTTGCAAGTGCCTAAGTAATTCTAACTTCAAAATATCAACCTTAACAATCCTTGGACTAACAAATTAAGTTCTAAATCCATCAAATGGCACTATATAGACAGAGATGACAAGGAACTTCATCAAAAAATGATGAAAAAAGTGTGTATTCATGTCTCCAAGAGTCTTGGAATAAAAATGGCAAAAAAACCGATGAAATACACAACTTATGATTCTTCCCCTTTTCCACTTTATATCATAGCCATCCATGTGTTTCCTTAGCACAACTATAAAGGAGAACCATAAAGGAAAGTCCCCAAAAAGCATGGCTCTTCCACATGCCTTGCGCCCAAGAAAAATGTCATTTGGCATTTGAAAATTCTCAGTGTAAAAAGGAGCCAGCATAAGCCTCCACGCGTCTCAATAACACATTTTGAGATGGTCCCCAAAAGTAGAGACCCCAAACAAGTGTGGGCTTAACATGTGTTTCATTCCGGCAGAGTTTGTTAAAACATTTGAAGGTTTAGTGGAAGGCATCATGTGTCTAGGGTTCGAGACTAAAGCATTATAAGGGGTAGGAGCCTTTGGATCAAACTTCCTTTGCACATAAGGCTGCCTATAATTCATATTTTGCTAGTAAGGAGCCTAATAAGATCTGCTAGGTAATTCATGTCTAGTCTCAATTGAAGTCAACTTATTCCCCATAGTCTGCAAAGCTTTAAACATGTCATTTGATGGGGCTACAACAATAGGTTCTATACTCATGATAGGTTGTGGGATAGGTGCTAAATCTACTAGAAAAGGCATTAAAGGACTTGGTGCTAATTTTCTGGCTTGGATAAGGTTATTTTCAGCTCTTACAGCAATATCATAAGCATCTGGAAGATTTTAACCTCCCATAGACTAAATCATAGTTGAAATATCACTATTTAATGCTCTAAGATAATAATGGAAATCATGGACAGCTTGTGGCTTAACATTTGCTAGGATTCTTTCCAAAGTTCTTGCAAAATAAATGTTGAAACTAGACATAAATTCATGGGGAACTCTTTTAATGGTAGCCATTTGTTTTATGAGAGATAAATGAGTTGAATTATCTTGAAATTGTTTTAGCAATTTGCCACCTAACGCATCCCAAGTTCTTATGCTTCAAATCTCTAAATTTTGATACCATTGCAAGGCTTTCTCTTTAAAGTATGCAGCTAAAAGTCTTAAGGCCACGTCTTCATGGGTTATGTTATGAACTCCACATAGGGTTGCAACATCTTTGATATGATCTGTTGGTGTAACATGATTTTCACCTGTGAATGTAGGTAAGTTTTTCATGGCAACATTAGGGATATCATGATAAACTGAAATTACTAATGGGCTTCCATTAATAAAGGTCACTAAATTCCTAGGTGGTTGAATAGCCATTTGAAAAACTATGATCTGAATGAAAATATTGACATGTGGTGAAGGAAGATTGGGAGGAGGATTACCAAATCTAGGTCTATTATAAGGCAAATTATTACTAACTCTTCTCCTTCTTGCAAAATTCAAATGTAAAGAAATAAAATCAGAAGGAATTCCTCTTACCGATGATCTTGTAGTAACTTTAGGCATGGAACATGCCACAATACTGGTCTAAAATTAGCCTAAAGGAGTCGCCAAATAGATCTATAAATCTTTAGAATAAATTGTTGTAGCTAGCTGATCACAAAGTAACTTTTGCTTGCTGTAAATTGTTGTAATTTACCTACAGATGTGATTCGTTGTCCCACTGAATGTGCAAAAAACTATTATCTCTCAAAAGTGCACCCTGTAGAGAGATGGTTTCAAGTGTTCTAATCTTGCAAATTTTATCTCTCTCTTTCGTAGATAAAATGGAAACACCTCAGGTCTGTGGGTATACCTATTTTGAGGTGAGTCTTCAGTATCAAGGCTGGTTCCTTATTGATGTATCCTACACTGATTTTCTGGGGGTTGAGGGTAAATGAAGACTTTAAAAGGATTTAAAACTGAGGTGATACACCAAGCTTGTATGAGGTCTTTGACTGAGTAGATGCACAACTGATATATAAATGAATTCTTGGTGCACCAACCAACATTTTTCTACAGATAATCAAGGGTAAACACTTTGATGTATTGAGGTAAAAATCACAACAATACTGGTAAGTTAAACATGCACATTAATATTGTGCAAAAATTACTGAATTTGCAATAGGGTAAGATGATTAATCAGTGAATTCAACATTCATAAGATTAATGGAACATATACAAGACTACAAATAATTGGAAAGGGAGAAAATACTTCACATTCAGAGGGAAAAACTTGTAGAAATTGCTTCAGCACTCTTGTATCTAAAAATCCCTCCTTTGTTCTTTGTCAAGGCACACAATATATAGAAAAATTAATTCACCTACCCTTCCTGAAAATAGGCTAAAATTGTACTCGCCCATGCATCCTATTTTTATCCTTTATTTAATAATAAATAAATGAATAAAATAAATCAAACTAATAAAAAGAGGCATTAATAGCCTTCAATTACATCACAGTCAAATTGTAGTTGCCTGTTTGATTTTTAAGAAAAGAATGGGTGAATAATTTGCTAATAATAAATCTTGCTTGATGAACAAGTATCCTTCCTTTGTATGTAAATTTTTCTTCTTGTCTGTTTGGTATTTTTGTGAAGGCATGTAAAAATACTCCTTTGCAAGAAAATGAATACTTTTTATCTCCAATACATAGAAAAATTATTCACCTCACTGTGGGGACCACCGGGAGCACATGTGCAATCATAATCCACTTCTTATTTTGTAAAAATAAGGTAATCAAGTCTTCAAAAGGTTGTTTACATTCTGATGTAGACCTCTACTCTATCCCCTGTGATCTCATGAAAAAAATTTCATTCCAAGTCATGTCCAATCCATCATAATTAGTGAGGACCACTTTTGTAGTTGACCATTAGTCTTCATTTGGTTTGGCCACCCTTGTGGACTTAGCACATTATTATGTTTTGAAATAAGACAAGGGGGAACTTTGTAAAAAGGTCACCATATCATACTCATCCACTTTTGATGACCATGCAAATTACTTGGTTTGATTGACCAATTTTGATGACCATGCAACTAACTTCATTTGTTATCATTGCATTGTATAGTTGGTCAGCCACTTTGATTACTTGGGACATATACTATGGTTTAGACGTTTGAAATTAAATATGCAATAAATTTTTTTTAATCATGGGGCTGGTCTCCTCGTGACAATGACTCACCCCTCCACATGCTTTGTCAGTGACATGGTTAACCCAGGTCAAGTTTTCTTTGGTAGTTAGTTATCAATTTCCCGTCGTTGATCTCTATACTGCTAGATCCTAAGCCATCGATCTTTGACCCATGATTAGGGTTTTAACCCTACAATTAAAGTGGTCGGTGGCATCTTGATCATGGTGATTTGCATTAATTTAAGATTTTGATCTAGAGATGTTGATATGTTTTCCTTTTAAAGTATATTTGTTGATCCTTGACCATTAGTTAGGGTTTCTTGATCTAACATTGACTGTGGCTAGTAAATATGGTGTTTTAATTCGAATCTATTGAACATTTCTTACCCTTTTGATCTGGTACCTGTTTGAATTTTGACCTTTCAATCACTAACTCAGGGTGAGTTAGGTTAAGCCACAATTAAGGTGAGTGATTTAAATAAACTCATACCCCATTCATTGTTTCATTTTGCATCTACATTGCGGGCGAAGCCCTAGAAATTTTTTGGCTCGACGACATTATTGAACTCTTTGAGCTTGGATCCCCCCTGCAAAATATTTCTCTGTCACTCTTGTTTTTCTGAAGCTATCTACAAGGTTTTATGGCCAAAATTTTCTAGTTATTTGATCTTTATCTAGTTTTGTGATGTCTTTGTGGCCATAAGGGATCGAACAATGCTATTTCTGTCATTTTAAGATTTGGCTGTTCAACGTTTGTGGAGGAGTTCATGAGCTTGACCTCTTTGAGTTTTTTTTATGGCTGTGCCTTGGTTATTTATGAACTTTTCCCTTTGAAGTGGCCGTCGTCACTTATTCTTTCAAAATCTGTTGATTCTTTCTGAGCAAGATTTGAGCTCGGCTTTTCTACAAAAGGGTTCTATCTTCTGTGGAGCTTTGTGAGGTTTCTTGGTAGACACCATTTCTTTTCTCTCAAGCTCTATGGATTTGGATTTCGAAGCCCTGGTTGTAGTTCAACACTTTGAGTTTTATTCTTCATTGTATTCTACTATGTCTAAGCTCTTTGAGGAAGGAGTTTGAGGGAGTTTTCTGCCATTGTCGAGGGTTTGAACTCTATTTACTTCTATAGTAAAAGAAAGGCTGCCATTGTCGACCTCTACCAAGCTCAGTTCTCTTTCTATGTGCATCATTGTTTGATGAGGGGAGGTAAGTCTTGACCTCCTAAGTATTATTGTTGTATTGTTGTTGCCATTTTGACTTCAAAATACTGATTATTTGTTCTTTCTTTGCATTTTTTGTGATCTATTGGTTCCTTTAGGGATTTTGAGTTGAAACACGTTCTGGGTCCTTGTTTTTTAGCTCTGAACTTGATGATCTTCAAAATTTGGTCCCCTCAACCCCAACTAGTAAGTTCTTGCTCAATCCTTGAGCACTTTTTTGGAAATCCTATGACAATTATTATTAAAAATAATGTGGAAAGTAGTAGATGGCTCCTTTATATGTATATGTATAATTTCATATTTCAATTTCAAAATCTTAAACTTGGATAACCCAGATATGAGTATCTTTCCTTTTGCTTATGAATTCTCAGATATGAAAATTTTCTTCCTCGGATACTGCAACTTGAAACTTATTTTCAATGGGAATGATAATTTTCTGAAATAATTGAATCCTTCCTTAACTTGGATATGCATTTAATGTTCTTATTCAAAGCTCTTCCACTTCATTTTGTGTTTTGAATGCTGAATGGGATCTATTTACTTACTAATCATATTCATTCCTTTGAGTTATTTGTAATATTTAGATTAACATGTGGTGGTCATGCATGAATGGCCCATTTTCTAGATCTGTATATGCATATATATTTTCCTTTTATGGCTTGAATCGTTTCTTTTAAAAAACCTAGATCTGGGTATTCCTCCTTTGATATGGGTATTCACTCCATTATTTTTCTTGAAGATGTTCATTCGGTGTTCAAAAACTGTAGATGCCTTCTTCACTAGCTTTTCTTCTTCTGTTCTGACTCCAACCTAGACTATTTTGTTCTCTATTTCAGCTTTGTTGAGTTGAGCCATGGTCGTGTTGAGATCCCTTTGACCCTTTGTGAGGTTTTCAAGTTTTTTTAAACTATGAATCTTGCATTTAATTGGGCTTTGAACTATACTGTAGCATCATGTACACTTCCATCTCTCCCTCCTGATTTCTCTTTATGATGTAATTGATAGACTTGATCTTGTTGTAGGTACATACAAGTATGAAGATAACACTTTAAAACCCTCTTTGATTATCCTATGTGATGGAGATGAACCATTCCTTTGAAGAGTAATTACTTAGAAGACCTATACTTTGTCAAAATATGATTTGCCTCTTTGAATTTGATATCTTATTGATGGAAAGATAAGCTTGTTCATTTACATTATGGAAATTGCAGTATTAGTACTTTGATTGTTCTTGATTTCATGAGATATTTGTACCTTGTATGTGGCCTTATGTAAGTTGTAAACAATTTATCACTCTTGTAATGCCATTATAAGGCATGAGCCTTGATTTAGATTTTTTTTGAGATACTGTAGTCTCATTCCCTTTTTGCTTAAATATTGCAATTCCTTTTTACTACAACGTTAATATGCATGCTGGAAAAATTAAAATTTCAATTTTACATGGTGAAGCCCTATCAGAATTTTATCAAATTCTTTTCCATTCTATTTCTTCTATAATCTTATCTTTCTCTTTAACTTCAAATTTTATATTCTGGATTCTTCTACTTCACCTTTAAGTTGTATTCTTCTTCCATACCAATATGTACTTGTGACTTAATCCAATCTAATGTATCATATGATAGAAGTCATTGAACTCTGCAATCTTTATCTAACAGTGAGGATTGCAAGACATGATTTATTTTCTTCTTTACTACAATCTATACCTACAATTATAAGAAATGGTTAGAAAGCATTTAGTCTTTTTGGTCTCTCTTATGTTCCATAGTCTTTCTTTCCTTCTTTCTCAGCTTACTTCTGAGTGGACAATCATGTATGTTGTTACAAAAAACTACTTTTATAATTTGTGCCTTTGATCTTAATTTAATTTATATCTCATCTTGTTAAGAGATCCACCTGCATGAATTTGGATAGTATAGGAATATGGATTAACCCTGATTTCATAATTGACAGTTTTCTATTTTCAAGTACAATACTTTGAGCAGTGAAGATGGAGATGGAGCAAAGATGGAGCTGGAGGTGCATCAACTAAAAAAAAAACCCCAAGGAAATGATGGGTTCATTCATACTCCTCTATTTTCTCTTTCATGCATATGTACCTCTTATTTTAGTAGCTGTATTTTACTTTTCAATTACATCCCATGGCTTGTGTAAGAACATTTTAAATTCCTTATGAATAAAACATTGAATTATAAAATTGAGTTTTGTATTTCTTTCTGCATTTTAGATTTCTATATGGATTGTATGATGAATTAGTCAAATCAATAATTATAATTGAATGTATTAATCATGAAGTAAAGAAACTTAAAGAACACCTGTAATATCTAGTACTGAACTTTGATTTCTACAATCTACAGTTATGATTGTTGTTCAAAAGCTTAACAATTCATTTATTTTGCAATTCAATGTCTTAATCAGGATAACACATCTTTCCTTCGGGGTTTTGTTTTCTTTTTCTGAAGATATTCATGAAAGAGCAGACTATGTGACATGTTACATTTTGTAATAGCACACATAGTTGAATATTTCATGTAATCATTAATTAATTCAACAGAAACAATATGGACTAAAATAAACTCCCCTAGCTTAGGATCACTTCATTCTTTTGTTATCCATCGTAATGAAGTTCCGAGTTGCCCATTTTTGCACAAGTGTAAAAATTTTCAACATGTACAAGTTAATATATCCAAGGATATATTCACTTGTATGCACTATTTTATAAAACTTACCAAATTTTCTAGAACTGACGCCAGTACTAGAACCAATTTCAGTAGCTAGAGTGTACCGCAGCTGGTTGATTAACCACCACCGGTCTCCTATGCATAGAAATAGTTTGTTAAAAACGTGGTTTTTGACCAAACCAATGGATTTAAAGAAATAAAAATTAAACAAAATTTATATATGATGATGTACAAGCATATATATGTGTATATACATATATACACTCATATATATATATATATATATATATATATATATATATATATATATTTGTGTGTGTGTGTGTGTGTAAATGTGTATACAATTAGATCCTTGAAATGAGTTTTCCCCAAATGTAACTCTAGAAAATGAGAACCATTAAACAACTTGAACTAGCTTTGTTGATGAATCCTTCCAATAATATGAATGCAAATAACTACACTCTATAAGATCTATGCAAACAAATACATGACACTATTTTTCCGAAAGTCTAATTCCACAAAATAATTCACAAGATAGAGTTCCAATAGTTATTTATAAGTTCTAATAATTGTCCACAATGGTTTGCTAACTTGACTAGGGCTCAATGACTTTCCTCTAAATTTTTCTTCTAGTTGCAAAAATGCCCAATTTTCACTCAAAGGCTAAGAAAGCACGTTAAAAAATGTCTTCCAATAAGAAAATTCATGACGTGGGAATTCCTACGTGTCCACATATATGCCAAGAATCCATAGGGATGGACGTAAACTAGAACTGGTGAACGGTTTACAATAGGTGAATGGTTTTTTGAAGCCACTGATCATAATCGACCAAGTTTGACCTAGTCAAATAGCAATCGGAAGCCTGCAAAACCTCTTTTCCAGAATAAATAGGAATGTGATTTTTCCCAAACTGAAGGTTCCAAGAAATTGTCTAGTAAAAATTCTAGGGGTTTGTGAAGGTGGACCAGCATTTTATTTCTCTGGGTCCTAACAACGAGCCAAAATGAAACCCAAATTTTTAGTTTTAGAAGCTTCCTTAAAGTGCAAAATGGAGTAATAGAGCTCCTAGAGGAGTGTTGAAGAGGGTGCTAAGGGTGAAATGAGATTGATATAATACTTGATGCAACACTCTGAATAATAAGGAATACATATGATGTTTGACATTTGTTTTACGGGGCTTGGAGTTTTATTTTGCAAGTCATTGCAAATAGATATTTTTGAACTTTGTAATGAATATAAATGGTTATTTTAGTTAACTCATCTAGCTCCCACCCAAAACTGATGGACAAGAGCATCTAATCTTGATACTATTAGTCTATCACATACAAGGTTGTGGTAATAACATGTTTGACAGCCAATTTGTAAATTGGTAGCGTAGATGACTAGGTAAAGTTTTATTGTTTCACACTAACATTATAATTAAAATACTCAACTAGAATCTTATCCAGTGGTTTCTTATTTCTATTACATTGCAATGAATAAACAAATTATACACAAATTAGAAAATACAAGGTAAGGAGATAATTCTTGTCCATGAACAACATGGTGAAAGATGTGCTCCACGTAAGTCCACCAACATTTCACATAAATGTTAGTTGAATATTGTACTCAAAGTTATATTCTGAGTCTTTTTTAATGTTCTATGAAATTTGATAGCATTGTATTTTTACAAGGGAAAGCAACTGACAGGAAATCCCCATTTTTTGATGACGATTTTTTTCTCTTGACGTTGCTGGAAGCAGTGAAAAATTCTAGTACCAATCATTATGTTTTATGGATGTCCATTCCCTGTTCTAAATCCTCCAATATGGAAAAGGGTGTAGGATGATAGCAAAGGCTATGAATCTTGGCTTTACATTTTCTTGAAAGGTTACAACACCTTTTCAGCAACCCATTTTTTACATATCATGCTATAATTGTAGTCTATGAGGCCACCATTTCAGGATTCTAGTTGAATAGTTCACATGCCAAGGACATATTTCCACATTTTTCATACATACCTACTAGAGCACTTGCAACTACAACATCTAAAAAAATCTTGTCCTTTATTCATTATAATTTCATTCCCTAAAATCATTTTAGTTCATGCCACATTTATTTGAGGAATTTTGTCAAAATAGTTCATATGCCAAGTGCATGCTTCCATATTCTCCATGACTATAAACTATCATTTGTAACCACACACCTTGAAGGAAAGATAAATAATAAGAAGTTTGTTTCATGTCAAGGAAGAGTGATAGAGACAAATATTTCAGATCCGTTAGTGGAATAAAAAGTCAAGGGAACTTTTAATGTCCTAATCTAAGCAATCTGGAGTAAATTTGAGGAGTGGAGGAAGAAATCTAGAACATAGTTTCAGGTGCTAAAAAATGTGATCTAGGAAAGAAAAATTCATCTAAGACGGATTGCAAACCAAAAGTGAGCCCCCAATGTTGCACTTGTTGTGACTATCCAACTACTACAAAATTTACAATGTTGACTTGTATTTCAGTGAGATAATACCTTTGGATCTTCAAAAAAATTGAAAGTATTATATTTCAAGAAAAATGACGGGTCAGAGTGTTTTCTCAGGATGTATGTGTTCTTTCAAAGCTCCCATTTGGTAGCGACTAAGGAGGAGTTGAGAATGGACAACATAGTTTCCTATAGAGGAAGAGTGGAAGAAAAAAATCAGGCACGACTAGGGAAATGACAGTAGAGGTGAATGATAACATGTCTCCCTTGTCACTTGCATTTATAACATCAGACAATTTTTCTGACATACCCCGTTATGGTTGGTATGTGCCTTGTCTTGTACCTTGACTCTACGTCCACATTTTTCTTACTTGAGAATTTGTAATTACATCCCCTGACAAAATCCATGATTCCTTACTAGATTTCCAACAAACAAGAATAAATTTCCCTTTACTAACTCCTTCATTTCACTTCCACCACCACTTCCCATTATATATATATAAGTTTTAAAATATTTCTGTTTGTTTATGTATTTATTTTATTCTTTTTTTTTAACATAATAATAACTACTTTATTTCTCTTACGTATTTCCTTAGTTTATTTAATTTATCTAGATAGTTATTTTTTAATATACAATATTCTTCTATTGTTTGTCTCCTATCCCATTCTTGTTTATTGTGATATAATTTCCTGCAACCAATCAAACAATGCACCCTCGGCCTCAACTCCTTATTAAATATATCTAGAGATGAAAACACACATACATATCATCTAACTACACCATAACACAACTATATTATGATCATCAAAATTAGGAATTCCTGTCAATTGTTTGCAATCATTGAACATCTCAATTTTGATAAGTCATATCATCAACAAAATCATAAATTCAGTCCAAACATCTAAATGTAATCATCATTGTCAAGAATAAAAAATGAAAACATATAATGAAGCAACACTTGATCATCATATATTAATGTTTGTTAGTGGTCTGGGCCATCTATAATATGAGTCATAAAATAAATAAAATCACAAGTGTTTGTACTTTCTATCAACATGATAATAAAAATATAATAATAATTTCCATGTCTCTAATCCATTGTAATGCCCACTAATTTACACACACAAAACCCTATAAAACCCAAAGATAAATTAGAAAATTTATGGAATAATGTTATTTTTGTAAAACCCATTCGCAATGTTAAGATTATTTTTCGGTCAACACCTTATCATTTTTAATTTACATTTAAATAATAGTATTAAATTCCATATTGGTTTTACAATCCCATTAGCTTTCTTTCTACTTATTTAATAACATTTCACAAATACCATTTAGTAAATTAATTATTTTAGGGCTAAGTTTAAACTTACTCTCCCCTTGAGTTTAATACATTTAAATTTAATTATGGTTAACACTATCAAATTAATTCCAAAATTAATGTAGTATAGTTATAAAATAGTAAATTTTTATTCCGCCAAATACAAGGGTTCAAGGATTTTACTTCTAGAAAGCTCTCCAACTAAACATTAGGGTTAAAAAAGTAAATTCACTCTATACGCCACTTGAGTGGCCCCAATTAGAAACTACCCATGCTTTTTACAGATTTGGAGGAGAAAGGGAGTGGAGGCAACGAGAGGAAGATAAAGCTTATGGAGGGATAAAAATTCTTTTTTTTTTTAATATTCCACCTCTACCCTCTTCTAGGGTTTATATGTATTTAATTATTTTTTACATTATTCTTTATTGGCATTTAGCCCATTGGGCATATGGGAATTTTCCCCCATTTTAAATAAATGATTGGAATGTTGTATATACATATGGATTGTGTGTGTGTGTGTGTGTGTAATTATTTGTTACATTATTCTTGATTTGTATTTGTCCCTTTGGGCATATAAGAATTTTGCCCCATTTTAAACAAATCATTGGAATGGTTTATATACACATGGATTATAAGGATATATATATATATATATATATATATATATATATATATATATATATATAATTTACACCTGAAAAATTGAATGTAAGCATCATTATATATAAAATAAATATATTTTTATTACCAAATGGAAAGGATTGGCCATAGATTTGAAATAATATGTAGGCCGTAGTGAAGGAATTGGCCAACTGTGCATAGTGTGGCTATTTTTCTAAAATATAGGAAGGTTTAATTAAATGGGGGAAGGGTTGATGACCCCACCCCCATCCCATTTAACAATGGGGTGGGGGGTATGGTTGGAAAACCTCCCCCTTTTAATTAAAACAATTATGGCCACTGTTGCGGGGCCTCAAAAGGCAAGACAATACATTTTGTTTTAATACAATTTTTGATTTTATAAACACACACACACACACACACACACACACACACACACACACACACACGTACACACATTAGAAATATTTTTAACATGTAATAATATTAGTATTACTAATAATATCAAAACAATCTTAAGCATTTAATTAATTTTTTTTTTTAATTTTAATTTAATAATAAAATTATAAAGTGTTGTTTATTAATTCTATTTCCTGTAATTTTAAAAGTAGAATATATTCGATATATAGTAAATTTGTAAAATCAAACATAACTATGATAGTTTGTAACAATAATTTTTGTTTTCTCTACTTAATTTAAAAGATCAAATCAATTTATTTGACAATGTAATTCACAAACAAGAATTTTAAGACTTTTTACCTATACATATAAAGGTAAAAATGAGAATTTTTCTTGTGAAACGTTCTTATTCAATCTATTATGTTTGCGAAAGGAGAGTTCTTTCCCTAATCTAAGAACCTACAAATTATTCTTTTCTTTCAACAATACAAACAAAAACAACTATAGTTTAATTTACTACAATATTCCTTTAATGTAATACTATAAGAATAACTAATTCTTTCATCACAAGATGCAAGTTTGAACCATTTCTAAAAAATAATTTATAACAAGATTTCCCAATACTTTTAAAATGAACATCACACATCTTGAATGCAATGAAGAAACTAAATTTTAAGGAGATTTATTTTCATTTCAATCCCATTTAAATATTTTTACTTCATCAAAACAATACACATATTTTCAAGGAACTTGGTTCACTTTTATAATCTAATAGTCTCTCTTTCAAAAAAGAAAGGAATAATTTTGTTAAAATCTTTCTACTTTAATTTACAATGATAAGCTAATATCCCAAATTTGATAACCAAAATAACTAATATCTCTAATTATAGGATGCAAGTCTACAAGCCCTCCATACAGAATGAAGCCAACATGGTGGAATATTCACAAGAGAGTTGTTGGTTATTTTCTCTAAATGATACAAGAAAACATTCGTCATTTGAGCTCCACCTTCTTCCCAAGATAAAACAGAAAAACCAAAATGGGGGAGTAGGAAACACTCTCCACCACACCAATAATATAATGAGGAAGTGAAGGATTCTTCCTCATTGGCCCTGAGCCCCAAAAATGAAACAATATAGAATATTTAAAAACCGTTGGAAACAAAACAAGATTTCCACATTTACATTCGAACCAACATGCACAAAATAAGGTTTATCAAAAACATTCCCTTCCACACATCTAAGCTTCCCAAAATAATGGCTCTAAACTCAAGCCAAGAAGACAAAGGAACATGGGGATTTCACTTGTGCATCCCAAGGGTTTAGGTTCCCACCTATAAACTTCAAAACTCAATCAAAGCCCTAAAAAATCTTATGCCTCCCTACAAGGAAAAACATCTCTTATGCCTCCGTCACTGTTATGACTTCATCCATGAACAAAACAACAAAATAAGAACAAGGTGGGGCATCCCAACCCAACTCCATCCTAAAAACCCAATAGAAAATCTTATGTCTCCCAAAAAAATGTATCCCCATTTCATTTTCTCATACACATCTTATCTCCATTTGACTACCCAACAACAAACATGCAATAAAAAATTCATTCAGAACATAAGAAATCAAAGAATTAAAAGAAACCAAGGGTGAAGACCCTACCTTTCCATTGCAATAATTCCACTCCACAAGAAAGTTCCAAACTCTCCAAGCCCAAGAAATCTAAAGCTATCTCCAACTCCAATAAGCACTCCCAAAATCAATCACCTCCAAAAGTAAGAGACCAAAAGCAAAATAAGTAACCCCTAATCCTAACATAAATTTAATAAAATAGAAAGGAGGGAGATAGAGATGGTGTGTCTCCATGTAGGATGCCTCATAATTTCTCCTCCATTCCACATAACCATGGTCAAACCAAAACCCCAAAGCATAATAAATTTGTGGTCAAGGGAATGACCATCCTCGTACATAGTCAACCAAAACCCACACCCCTAGAGGACACAAATAGAGAACCTTGTAAGAAAAGTTCAATTAATTTATCTTTTTCTCCATTAAAACACAAAATAGGTCCTAAAAAATCCCATTACATCATAGGCCTAGTGGGTGGGTGAATTTAAGAGGTTTGGAACAAGCTTAACTTGTTCCACAAGTCTCTAAAATTACTTAGAAAGTCAAAATCTGAATTTGAATTGTAAGATTGAGTACAAAATACTTGAAAACCAATTAAATTCTTTCCAATCCACACAAACCAAGGCTACCAACTCACATTTATTTTCCCCCTTTTGTCACATCCTAATTAGAACTAGTTAAACAATTTTAATTAACTTAAAAGGAGTAATAAACAATAATACTAAAAGTGACTTCAACAAGACAAAATCACAAACTTACCGAATGTCACATTTGAGGTCAACCCCCAATGGGGACCTCCTAAAATCTAACACAAAACAACAAACATCCACACTAGTTGCCAAGATGACCTATTGTCAATACCTCAAATTCCTTTATTGTTGGTCTCTTATCCCCCTTTAGTTTATTGTGTTGCGAATACATGAAAAATTCAAAACAATACATTTCTGGCCTCGTGGCCATATTAACAACATTGAAATAGTAAAACGCATGCATATATATATCATCAATTATCATAACTAAACTATCCGTAAACAAGTAATTCACCATTGTTCACGATTTAGATAATTTCAATTTTATCAATTTATTAACTAGTAATAAGATCACAAAATCAACTGAGTCATCTAGCAATAGACACACACACACACACACACACACACACACACACACACACACACACACACATCGAATCAAATGTATTAGTAAAGTAGAATCTCAATATCATCAAATTTTGATATGTCAAAACATGCATATAATCCATCCTGTAAATCATGTGATAAGAATAAACATTTGTACTATCTATAAAATAACTAATCAAATATAACAATGTCTCTAACTCTAATCCCTTATAAAAAAAATCATAATAATATCAATTTTGAAAAGAAGAGGGCACTACATCCACACTAATCAAAATCATGGTAACACAAGTGTCGAAGGGGAGTGGACATTACACAAATTAATTATTCTATGTAGAACATTTATTTAGCTTTAGAACTAGATTTACAATTCTACATAGAGAAATAATTGACATGTGCATATGTATAATTCTTTAGACGTGTTGTCTCGTTTGTGAGAGATTTGATCATTATATTCATAGCATGAAATTTTACATTAAAACCCATGGTGTAATGTATGAATAAACTCTAGGATACACTTAAGAAATATTTTTTCATTACTAACAAAATGGGCTGAAATACTTCGAAAAAGAGCATCATATGAACGCTTTGGATAAAAATAAGAGTTATTTGTTGTAATAATTCAAAAAGGGAAACTTCACATGTAGGATAAATTTGAGGCAAATCATACAAGAAAAATTGTTAATTATTAGCATGGTCCATGACAGAAATAAATAAGAGAATATCCTCCATTTATATAAACACCTATTAAATAATTAAAAAATAACGTAAACAACCAAGACACGATAGATGATCTGACCCAAAAGTGATGTTTGAAAAAAATTAAGTACCGTAAAATTGTTAAAATAACCATTTATTAATATAAATAGTTATTTTAATGAAACCAAAAGATATATTTTGTAATATGAATATGTGGAAGAAAGACTTTCAAGAAATTTATAATAACTTTTTTATTTCAGATTATGTTATTATTACTAAAAATAGTAAAAAATAATTTCCCAAAAAGTATGCTAATAATTATGCCAAAAATAGTTTGCATTTAATATAATGAAAATAACTTAATAAATTTTAAGATTTTAACAATATTTTTTTAATCATTAGATATGCAATTGAAGGTATTTTCACCAATATGAAGCCCTAACAAGAATCCCAAAGAGGAGGAATGACGTTAAGAAACTAAGAAAAATTGTGAAAAAATATTTAGGGAAAGAAATAGATGCAAATATACAAAACCTAGATGAAAATAAATCTAAAACTAAATATAAAGGAAAAACCCTTAAGGAACTAGGAGTTAAGAAAACAAATAGATTTGATTGAAGAGTTAGGTTGACCAGATACTTTACCCCTAAAACATATTATGGAACATAAATGTGATGAATAAACAATATGTAAATTGTAATATTTTATAACATGAAATTATTTTGATCTAAATAATTCATAATTAAACTTTCATAATAAAACAAATTAATTAATACTGTTAATAATGATAAAGTGATAGAATAATAACTTATGTACGTAAGAGGAGATGTAGAATTAGGTTTATAGATTGGGAAAAAGGATATATAGGTGTAGAAATAGGTGGAAAAGGATGATCAATAATAATTGATTCTTGAGACTAGAGTTAGGAACAAGATGGTGGAGCATCATACAATATTTGTAGTATCGTGCTATGGATTTGTAAGGTCGTAACTGGATTTTTAACTTTATGTGCTTCTTTTTCTTCTAAATATCCTTCGTTCTATGATGTTCATTTTTACACAACCTCATAAAAAATTTGTAGTTATATTCAAAAATTCAAATAACCTTAGATAATTGTAACACCCTTAATCAGAGTATTAGATAATAAATGAATGAACTAGTTTGTGGTGAGGATAGTGTGTGCTTGGAAATCGACCTCTACCAGACCAATCCAAGTACTCTACTACATCCCCTCAAGTGGATCAATCCTAATGTAGTTATCTTAAATACTTGTTCAAGTGTGAGTGTGATCTAATCTAATCCCCTATAAGCGCCCTCATGTCACTTGACATAGAGATAGCTAGATAATAAATGTAAACAACATGATATTAGTGTGTATATTAATCTTCATCTATAATATTATTCCCTTTGACCCATGAAACCATTTGAAAATGCTAGGAGTCTCTTTTCTCTTGATAAATCATGGATTTAGGAACTTTGCATGCTTGGAAATGGAGGAAACTAGACTATTTGAAAATGTTGATTACTTCTTATCTATAGTACAATTACCACTCTCAATGATTAACAACAATTTTTGGTATATTTAGGATATCCTAAAGTGATATATGATTAATATTTGTAGTATGTCCTTTGAAAAGTGCTAGGTGAGTTTTAAAAAGTGATATTGAATTACTTATATAGCCTTCAATATGTGAACTATTATGATAAGGTTGACAATGTGAAGATGAAACAATGTACTTAAGATATAGAAATTGTAAAAACATGTTATAAGATGAAAGATTGCATCATTGTAGAGGTTATCTAGGGTTTTACATCATATTGTCACAAAAATGAATGGTTTTGGATATATACCACTTGATGTAAAATGAAAAATTATATAATGATGTACTTGGATTATTAAATTATTATCTCAATCAATTATTCTTTATTTAAGATTAAATAATAGTTTGGAGATGAGCATGTCAAGCAATACATAGAGATATTTAATGGTTGTGATTTATTACATGATAATTAGTCTTAGCAAGGAAGCACTACGAAATTTATCATTCCAAATGATATGTTATGAAATTTAATTGTCTACAAGATTTTAAAAATTGTTTAACCTTTGTACACACAAAAAAATGGATATGGAGTTTTGTAGCATGGATAGGAGTTCAGAGGAACCTTTAAGAACTACTTTGGGGTCACTTTATTTTAGAAATATAAGGAAGAGATCTTATAAGATGAAAACAATAAAAAAGGAGAAGGATGTGTATGGAGAAGAAATTGTCAGAATTCAGGAACACAACTATACTAGAAAAATTGATGAATATCTACTCTCTTTTTTTTTTTTTAATTTGTATCTATGTTGTATAACATTGAAAATAAATAGAATTAGTAAACAGAATGTTTTAATTTTTTTATCTCTATGTGTATCATTTTTTAATGTTTATTGAGTGCTCTGAATAACCGCATTTTTTAAACCCATGATTTTTCTAGTCTCACAACCTCTAATTGCACCAAGAAGACATGTTTTACCATGGAACTAACCATCTCTATTGAACCTAATATATAAAATGCTACAAGTATTCATAGTTTTCGTGGTATATTGATGACCTTAGTCATATACCATTTTTACATCATCATGTTTGTGTCTATTCTAAGGATTAAGTCATGGTGTATGATAAGGTTAAAGATCTAGAATGTACCAAGAAACAACTTACTAATCCGAGGAAATTAAATTTAAATTCACCCTAAAACAGGATCCTACGGTGTCAATAAGGGATTGAATATATTCTACAGATTTAATTTTAGGTCTCTCAATTCTTCTCTTAATAATTCTAACAGATCTACTATGACATCTTATGTGAGGGTCACTAGACATTATCTTGGGCATAGTAAAAACAATATTATTGCCCATATTTAATTGAAATCTCTTATTCCTTTGTGGAAACAAATCAGAGTAATTTCGTCAAAAAAAGTCTTCCTCAAAAGATAAAAGCTTGTTAAAATAATAGGTAGCTCGGGATAACCCGATGAAGTAGTTGTGGAAGTAAAAAAGAATACAAATATTTAGAATTTATTGGGGCTATGGAGGAACTATTTATCGTACTAGAAATTTGACTCATCTATGGAAGACATATTGAATATTTTTGAAGATGTCTTTTTTCTTTGGAATACTTGTTTTTTTTTTTTTTTCTTAGGGTTATTATTTTTTTTAACAAGACAATTTATTTTTTACCTTTATTGCAATAAATATATTCATTATAATTAATGTAAGGGTGAGTGACACACTAACCCTCATTTATTTATTAATAAAAAATAATATTTTGGGTAGTAAAGTCATAAATAGTTAGAAGATATATATTGTTTTTTCAATTAAGAATATACTTATAATATATAGAAAATGAGAAATTTCTTAAGATACAGAGGTCAAATATATCCATAAACATAAGAAAAGATAAATAAACAAATAAATTCAAAATGTAAAGCTAATTTAATAGTATGATCTAAATGGTGCCATAATTTTGTTGATAGTTTTCAAAAACTAAAACTAAATGGTGCATTGGTCTCTTTTTATATAATAAACTACATTTCACTCAGAAATAAATCCCCTTCCTTGGAACCTCATTTTGACCATAAAACAATATCACATTATATAACTTGCAGAAAGTTAGAGGCTCATATCTTATCCTTCCACATAAATAAGTCCTCTAGCATTTTGAATAGTTTGTAAAGGATCACCATAAGTATCTTGAAGTTCATTAAAGACATTATATTGATACAATTGTCTCGATCCTTACCTTTTTAAATCTTAAATTATGTAGACAAGAGGGAATAAAAAAAATCTTTACTGGAAATGCTTGAAATTTCCTTTGAATTACTTCAAATTAAAAAATTTATTCTTATCATCAATATATCCTAAATGAAAAAATGAATTCATAAATTTATAAACTTATATAATTCAATTTAGGAACTTATTATATCATAAGTTGACAAACCTTAAGTAGAAAAAGTAGACCAAAACCCAAGCGAACCCGAAACAAATGGTCAAAATGCCCAACGATAAGAGTGAACAAAATTATGATAGCATAGTTCTAATGACCAAAAACTATACAAATATACATTTCGTAAAATGTTTTAGTCAAATTGGGATGGTTAATACAGAGAAAGATGAAAAGGAGAGAAAAGGTAGGAGGAATAGTCTAGAAAAAGAAGCAAATGGAAAATAATGGGAAGTTGAATCATGTCAAAAGTTGAGAAATTTGAAAAACACATGCCAACAAAAACCTAATATCATATGATAAGAAGGATAAATTTTATTGTTAACTATTCATTAAATCATGTGTTTTCAATTTTTTAAAATTTACTTTTTGTGAATTTTTAGGTGTAAGGATTTGAACTAGGTCACCTAAGTTTTCTGGTTTTAATTTATTTTTAGAGGTTACTTTGCATAGCATTTACCCCAATAGCCAAATGTTATATTTCAAATCATCTTTAGCATGAAATTAAAATGTATAAAATTTACCTGTATATATCTAACTACAAATTTACAATTCTAAATATAAATTATGATTATCAAGTACACATTAATTTTTCCTCGCAATTCCTTTATGAATGCCCATGGTCGCATTGGAATTGATAATAACGATGAAGTAATTATTCCAACACTCCAAAATCAAGACATTTTAAGTATTGATATGATATTATGTTGAAATTGTATATGTTACAAAATGTCAGAAATGCTACCGACGAATATTACAATATATGCTACCAATCGGTAGCACAATATATGCTACCAATTGGTAGAATAATATAGGAATATATTACAAAATGTGAGAAATGATATTGGTCAATAACATTTGGAACATTTTAAAGCTTTTTTCTTCTCTATATACTACAAGACGATAGCACAATAGAAAATTGTATTAGCAAGTAGAAAAATATATTTATATGCTATCGAATGGTAGCATATATTTATGCTACCACCTAATATTGTATATTTAAGCAAAAAAACCGTAGCACCAACTAACATCATATAAACATATATAAGGACAAAATCCAAGATTTTTTTTCTTGCGCCTTATTTTTTGAGGACATATTTCTTGTGGAGATGATCATTTTAATTGCTAACATTTAAAATTAAAAAATTCCTATAAAAAACTACCAAAATCAAGATTTTTTTTTCAAAAAAAATGCTTTTATTGTACTTTTTTTCGTGGGCTATATTCTATGAAGACATATTTCTCTTTGAGACATTCGTTTTAACTTCTCTTCTTAAATAATGGCTTTCGGAAGATTTGATATTACACTGACAAACATCATGTGCTACCAACCAAAAACATATTCTACTAGATAATAGCTTCTACAAGCTAAAAACATTGTCACATAATTTATTAGCAATGTAAAAATTGTTTTCTTATGCTATTCTATGATTTCAAAATTTGTTTTCACACATTCTCTAATAATATCTATGGATTGTGTAGGGGGTCTAAAAAATTTCCTTGGCGATAAGAAAAAAAAATACACTAAAACCATAAAAAATGAATAATCCTATGACACGTGTGTGTCTACTATGTGTAGTACCCAACTAATAAAAAAAAATAGTTTAAAAAAAAAAGGGAAGGAAATGTGTGGTAGATTTTTGTGAAGAGTAAAACTGGTTGGTGAAAGGAGGATTATGGAAGTGATGGAGGCGTGTAGAAGGGGTGGACGTACAAGAGGAGGTAGACACAACACATGGGCTTTATTAACACCCAATCAGACCCATCATTTCCTTGCATAATAATAAAAACACATTATTTTAATATCCGTAGACTTTTATCACGGTGAAACCCAAGATAACGTGTAAATTCAACAGAAAATGGATAGTTGCGGTGAGGACATATGAGATGGAGATTGGAGGTGGACGGAACTGGAAGTGTCATTGCTCATTGTTTGGTCAAATGAAAGAATGGGACAACTTCTTAGGGAATAAAGTGATGGCAGTGTACAAAATACATGGTTTTCCCTCATGAGACAATCGCACTATTTCACGTATGCATAAAAAAGTCTCCAACCTAATCAGTTTACCCTTCCTAGGATCTCCTAGTCTATGCCAATAAATGTGAGCACTGGAACATGGTATGGATGTCCTGAAAGGAATAAAGTTAAGAGATTTGAAAATAATGAATGACATTGGGTCATGGGATTTTAGTGCAATGCCTCCTGACCCACCTATCTAAGCCAAAATGGGATATCTAGAACATGGCGTAAAAAATCCTTTCAACATAATGAGAAGGGGGTTTTGTCAGATGTGTAGTTCCTAATGATCTTGTATTCATGGATTAAAAATATGGGTGTATATACATAACATGTGGACTACTTGACAATAGTGTCAGAGACATATGGCCTCATGGACTGTAATGATAAGAGGATATCTACAAAATGGATTTTTTGAAAAGGCCTTGAAACCTTTCTAGAAATTGTGAATATAAGATTCACAACATTTTCCAGCATCGTCCACCCTATGTCAAAATGGATAATTTAGAATATGGCATGGACATCCACCAAAGAATAATGGAGATGTTAGGAGAAGAACAATGCTATGAAGAGCTACCTTGCTCAAGTTTTTTAAGGAATGAAATTTGTAGAGTTCTAAAAAAGTAGTAAGTGCTCATTTAAGGAGGAGGCATGATAATTTCGACACAAACAGCTGAATCATGAATTTGATATGCTTTCTGAAAACTACGGAATTAGTCAGTGTAAGGAAAGTGTGACTTTTCTTCTAGATCACCTCAGGATGTATTTGAATATCTCTAGAGGAGGTAAGGTTACATGTTGAGGGAAAGTGGAAAAGAGACTAAATTCTTGGAGCCCTAGGAGACTCATTTTGAGTAAGAGATATTGGTTGACAAAGGAATTCACCTATCATGTTTTCTATTGGAGGAATACTTGAATGGAATGTGGTCTCATGAACTACTATGAGTGCAGGGTCATTCACAAAAAGGTGTTTCAGCCTAAAGGCCTCAGAGAGCATAAGTGTAAATTGTATGATACAATGGACATGGTGAGATTTATGGTCATGAATTTATATGGCTCTCCCTTAAATGTTCCTTGATGAGAGAGGAGTTGGAGCTTTTGTGGCTAATGCTAGTGAACTCATGACATGTAAAGCACCATTTAACTTGCCCCACAGACACAAATATCTCCTAGGCATGGTTCATTTCACCTTGTTCTTCATAATTCTTGTACGTTATTATTTTTATTTGCAATGCAATAAAGTTAAAACCTTTGAGTTTCTCACATTTGATTATTTTATATAAAATTGTTTTGCAAAACAATAAAATGTCATATGGAACTTATGTAACCAAAATATCACTTGGTAGCCAAGCATAAACATATAACCTTCCTTCAGACACAATCTGGAAAACTTTGTGACGAGACTATTAGCGCGAAACTATAAAACTCCTCATGATTTATATTACCGACTTGTAATATTGATCGTCATTCATGATTGCGACCACAACCTTATGCATTGCTAGACCCAGGGTATCAAAATTTGTTGGTCGTGTCTATTAGTATTTGCGTTCGCTAGATGAGTCATCAATTGAAACAACCATTTCTGTCTACCTTACAAAGTTAGAAAAACATAATTTCCAGAGACTTGCAAAACAACACTCTGAACCCTATAAGGAGATGTCAAATGTCATATTCGTGTTCCTTGTTATGATAGAGAGTTTCACATAAAGCTTTAGCTCAACCTCTTTTGACCATTCGATCTCTCTTTTCCTCTCACCTTGGAGCCATGTTACTCTGTTTTGTAGTTTTACGAAGCTCTCAAAACTGAAAAGTCAGCTTTCTTCTTGAACCGTTGTTTGAACCCTAAGAACCAAAATGCTTATCCACCTTTAAAACCTCCAGTATTTTTTACTAGAATATTTTCCTTGTAACATTCATTTTGGAAAAAAACACTCTTGTAGATAGTTTGGTGAAGCCATTTTAAAGGCCTCGGGTCATTGTTTGACTAGGTCAAACTGGCTCAACTACAAATGGTGGCTCTAGAAAAATTATCGCCGTTTGCAATCCATTCACCATTTATCGCTTTCGTCAACTATAGTGAATTATCCTTATATATGAGAGCATGTAGGAGATTTTCCGTTGCGCATTCATCTATCAAAGGGAATTTTTGGTTGAGGTTTTCTTAGCCCTCGAGCTAAACATGGTTATTGTTACAACTTGATTGATTATGACTGGTGGCTACATAGGAAAACCATTTACCAATTGAATACCGTTCGCTAGTTCTAAATTCCATAAGTTCATGTGAATTCTTGGTAAATAGGTGGACACGTAGGATTTCACTCGTCATGAATTTATTTATCAAAAGATAGTTTTTGAATGCACTTTCTTAGCCTCCAATCCTAAATTGAATGTTTTTGGCAACTAGTAGGAAAACATAAAAATAAAGGTTTGGGACCCCGTCAAGTTATCAAACAACCTTGGAAACATGTTGACACTTGTAAATAATTTTTTGAAACTCTATCATGTGACATTTTGTGTGAAAATGAACTTTTGGAAAAATAATGTTTCTCTCTCTCCCTATCTCTTTCTCTCTCATTGGTTAAGAAATGAAGTGAAGTGAAATGAAATCAATACATGTCTCTAACCCTATACTTTCCAAAGAAAATTATTATTATTTTATAAATGGAAACCTGAAAATGTTAATTATGCTACATTTAGGTGGATTCCATGCTAGCGATTTATCACTGATTTCCTGCTCACATGTTTTTGTAGGATGCAAGAAGGATGGAGAAAAGACGTGGTGTACTTCATTGTTTATTCTTATAATTTATATAGGTAATTGTAGAATGTATATATAATAATGTATTGCCATGTTACAAATAAAAGTTTATATGTTGAAATATGGTAACATGTATGAGATGTTAGTTCTAGGTATACCTTGGGAAATGTGCATTTAATCATAGGTGCAATTTTAATTCATACTTACATATCGTAAAAAGGTGTGTGTGTGTGTGTGTGTGTGTGTGTGTGTGTGTGTGTGTGTGTGTGTGTGTGTTAAATGAATTTGAATTTAATATCTATGTACTGTATTTCTAGTGAACAATACATGATTAAGTAATTGGAGCTGCCATGTTTTCCTTACCTTGAAAATGTAATAAAGAAATCTAAAAAAAATAGTCAACCCTAATATTAAATTCATGCATTACTATTCTTCCTGTGTTAATCCCTTATCATAGAAAATTGAGACCTTCAAATGAACCTTGCAGCTTGATAACACCTCCTAGTTTAGGGAAATAAGATTCCAAGAATAGGTTTATCGTCTTAGTCGGTATGTTTAGTGATCATCATCATAAACCTCAATAGATACGAGTGACATGATCAAAAATTTATCTATAGATTAAGTATAACTAGCTCTTCCTTAGTATCTTAGTGGATTACCTTGTCTTACCGAAGTTAGATTTAGAATTAAATTTCTTCATCAGATTATTTTCTTGTTGGGATCCAGATGACATAACGGAGCTAGTGAAACAGTTGTACTATTGCTTAAACTCTTGTTAATGAACCCTCTTCTATATCCTCTTAGCTAAATGTGTTACTTTTGGCTAGTGAAAGTATAGTGCATGGGTGCTTATGCAGAGGCTTTATTATGTAAAATATGTTTTTTTCACCTTAATTTGATATGTTATAGGGCGTAGATCCCTGAGTGTAAATCATAATTAGATCTAAACCTTAGTTGATTGGTAGAGGTTATCTTGTGCTTAGAAAATTATATGTAACTCTTTGCAAATGAAATTGATTTGAAAGATGTTGAATTAAGACAAACTCAGGAAACTGAAAACTTGGTTCCGTAATCCCTAGTTATGTTTTTTTATGACATTAAGAATAAAATAAGTTTCACATGGGGTAGTCGACAAAATGTAATAAACATGGGATCTCACTTGGAGAAAACAAAATCACTTGTGGTTTGTGTGTGGTTCTAATGCTTTCCAATCATGTACTTATCTTAAGATATTAGACAAGTACTTTCATAACTCTTTTTGTTATAAAGTGATGCCAGTAATGAGACCATAGTGCAATGTTAGAGTAAAGCATATAAGAATAAAAATGAGATTCGGGGTTAGGAATAATGTCACTCTTGGAGTCCTTGTAACTCAATTAGACATTTACTTGTGTTAAAAAGAATATGAATTTCCTTGGTAGTGATATAAATTCGAGAATATATATAATATATATATATATCTATATATATCTATATATATATATAGATATATATATATATATAATATATTATATATATACCAATATATATATATATATATAAACAAAAATTTCTTGATGTGGAAATGATGAATGGATTCAACAAATTTTTGATATATCTTAACTACGATGGGAAATAAGGATATCGTGATTGAAAAATATTTTGGGAAAGGTATCTTGAATCTAAATCTACCTCAAATCCTAATATTTTTGTCTTGAAATCACTTTAGATTCACTATTGTAGTAAAGGACACGGTGTTCAGAACCCTAATATCCTCAATTCTTAATCATAACTATTCGCAGGATGGTGGCAAATCCAACGGGGGTAGTGGGAGACTTGATGGGTCCATATCGATGCCTGTTTTAGTTAGTGGTGCATATCATGATTTCCCTGGTTCTTGTTCGAGACCTTGTGTTGTTGGTAGGAAGAAATTGGGTTCGTTCCCTTTCTCTGAGGTCGGAAATAGCCATGGAAATGGTGGTGGTAGTGTTTCATTTGTATTCGGTGATGGAAATGGTGGAGTTTCCCTTGATCTTAGCGGCTGTGGCGAGAAGGAAAATGCATATCCATCCAAGGGTCTAGTTGGGGGTGATGGCTTGGCCCTCATCAGTCAAGATTATAGGGATGGTGAGTCAGGGAGTTTTATCAGTGGCTTGGGGGGCCTTTCTTCTGGTGCCCCTTTATGTGATGGTTTTTCCATTGTGAGTAATCATGTGGGCTTTGGTGGTTTGGTAGAGGCTCCTCTTCTACATACTATTGGTGGTTTTAGGGAAAGAGGAATTGATGGTCAGGGTCAGTTCAAGAATGCAAAGACTAGGGGTCAGCCCTCTTCTTTCCTAAAAGTAGTGAGATCTCGAGTTAGGGCATCTGCCAAACCCATGGCTTATCCCAAATCAACACCTGTGGTCTCCTTTGGTGGGGTTGTCTCAGAATATGTGGATTTCTACCAAAATAGAGGCCTGATTTTCAGTTGTTGTCCTCACCTTCTAGCCCTTCACAAATGGATATCTGAATAAGGGAGGCCCATTATTGAAGGTAAATTCAGCATTTATCCCTCAGCACGTGGAATTTTCATTACATTTTTTTATGTTTCCTCTGATAAGGAAATTTTTTTAAAAGAAATATGGGATTTTCAGTCACATCATCTTCTTATGAATCCCTGATTCCCAAACTTTAAACCTGTTACTAAAACTTTTACTATGATACCTGTGTGGATAAGGATGCCCTATTTAGCCTTGCACTTCTGGAGTGAGGAGTGATTCCGATCTATGGGGGATGATTTGGGTAAATTCCTCTATGTTGATCCTAAGAATGAATCTTTTGATCATACTACTTATGCCCTTCTTTTGGTGGATATGGATATGACAAATGATTTCCTGGCCACCATGGAACTCAAATTGATGGATTTAATATGGACTCAAAATATGGATTATGAAGGGCTCCCCTTAAGATGTAGAACATGTTTTTCCCTTAGGCATCTCACCTCTGATTGTTTGATTATCAAGAAGCAGATTAAAGAGTGGGTATCATGGTGGAAGGATTTTAACCCAAAAAATTTGAAAATTTAGGCAGATGAGGATAATGAGGTTTCATAAGTTTTAGAAACTCACATTGGGAATCAGGAAATGGAGAAGGAAAGGGTAATGGAAGAAATGAATGTGAAGAAATTGGGTGGAACTATTACTCTACCCACTTTAACAAAGTTAATGATCAGTAATTTGTAGATATGGGGGTTTATCCCTTCTTCCCTTTTGTTAAAATTGTGTTCTCCTAGTGCAAAACTTTGCATCTCTTGAAATTTTTCTTCCTATAAACTCAAATGAGAATGTAGATCCTAATTTGAGGGGAGGGTTAGAATATGGTGAACCACAAAAATAAAGGAAAAACTGGAAATTTTCCTCTGAATATGAGCCTTAGATCTCATAAAGGGAAATACCATGGTAGTTGAGTTCTTGTTATCTCTCGAAAGTGCACCCTGTAGAGAGATGGCTACAGGTTTTCTAAGCTTGCAAAATTTGTTCTCTCTCTTTTGGTAGATACAATGGAAACACCTCAAGTCTGTGGGTATACCTATTTTGAGGTGAGGTCTCCTGGTATCAAGGCCGGTTCCTTGTTGATGTATCCTAAAATTGTTTTCTTGGGGTTTAAGGGGAAAAGATGACTGTAAGATAATTTAAACTAAGGTGATACACAAACATTACATGAGGGATTTGACTGAGTGTATGCACAATTGATATGTGAAAGGATTCTTGATGCATGAACAATAGTTCTTCTACAGAATGTTAAGGGAAAAAAAATTTGAGGTATTGAGGGAGATTATCACAACAATAGTACTAAGCTAAACATGCACATTAATATCATGCAGAAATTACTGAATTTTGCAACAGGGTAAGATGATTAATTAGGGAATTTGCATTCACAAGACTAATAGAAACATACACAAGACTGCAAATAATTGGGAAGGTCAGAAAATACTTCACACTCAGAAGGAAAAACTGGAAAAAATTGCTTCAGTACTCCTATATCCAAAAAATTCCTCCTTGTGCTTTGCCAAGGCACACAATATATAGCAAAATAAAAATTTACCCTCTTCCTAAAAATAGCCTAAGGCTTGTACTCACCCATGTATCTTATTTTTATCCTTTATTTAATAATAGATAAAGGAATAAAAATAGAGCATGCAATTACAAATAGGCATTATTAGCCTTGATTACAATACAGTCAAACTGAAGTTGACTGTTCTATTTTAAGAAAGCAAGGGTAAATAATTTGCTAATAATAAGCTTGCTTGTTATGCAAGTCTTTCTCCTTTGAACATGCAACTTTGTCTTCTTATTTGTTCTGTCCTCTTGTGAAGCATGCAACAAATCAATTCTCTGCCTATGAGTAAATAATTCAAATATCTGTAATATTTGTAAAATAAACATCCAATGTGGGAACCACCTTGCATGTGCACATGCTATGATATTGACATCTGTTTCTAAGTGATCACATGAGTGACAATCTGTAAATCAACTCTAAGCCTTCCTTGAAAGTAGGGACCACCTCTAATTTGCACTTGGCCACCTTAGCCTCCAGGTAATTTACCACCTTTTTATAGTTCCTTCATTATTGGTTTGAAATATTACACCTGGTTGTAGGACCATTATACACTTGTAAACGGCTCTTTGCATATTTGATATAACATGACTATAGTTATAACCTTTTACCTTTATTACAGTGATATTTATTTGGCATATTTGGTCTGGACTAAGGCTATACATTTTACCTTTTTGATGATCATTTGGCATGTACTATGGTTTGCATCATTGGGACTTGGACTATGGTTTAGACTTATAAAAATCAATGAAATGGTTTTGCAAAATGAGGATGGCCCCCTTTGATGACTTTAAAACTTTAGTGAGGTTAACTCCCTCCATTTGCTTTGGTATTTGACTCACCCCTCTGGAACTTGTTTGTTTTTCCGGTGGAATCTATTAACTCTTATTGGCATAGCGGTTGGATTTTTGACCCTTTAGGGTTTTGACCTTAAAATTTAATGTGGCATATTCATCATAACCATGGTGGTTCGCATTGATTTGGAAATTGATCCCTAAGCATTGATCTTCTGTAACTTTTTCAAATATCATTGATTTCTAACCTGTGAGTTATGGTTTCTTATCTGGCAATAAAGGTGGTCAGTGAAAACTGACTATGGTTACTTTCTTTGATCTCTGAGCTTGATCCTTGGCCTTCAAGATTTTTCCTTTTGATCTTGAGCCATTTATTATTGACCTTGGTTGAGTTAGGTTGAACTCACCTCTCGAGTTTGCATGTTAAAGGAAAGCTTGATCCTAATGCACATTTCATTTGATTCTTCACTATGTGGGTGAAGCCCTGGAAAACTTTTCCTTCGATGCCATTGTTCTGAGATATTTGAGCTTTGCCATTGTTGATTTTTAAAACTCATCTCTATTCATTTGACCTTCTGAGTCACTTCATTAGAATGGTCGTTATGATGGTGAGAGCTTAGAGCTTGTTTCCTGTATTATTTCTCTGCTGGCTGCCACTGTTAGTGTTTTCTTTGAGCTCAGATTTCTTTGTGCAAATCCACCTTGCGGGTTGTAAAGTATCTGCATTTTCTCATCTTTGAGCTCTCTGAGCTCTATGAGGGTCATTCTAATTCGGCTTTTTGAGATCAATTCTCTTGGCTCAATCTATATTTTCTTTTCTTACTTTCTGTCGAGGTCAGATATTTTTCTTGAGTAAGATTTGGATTTATAATCAGCTCTTGCTTTCTCTATAGACGTCGTCTTTTTGCTCGAACTATTTAGCCTTCAAAACCTTGTTCGAATTTAAGTTACATCCTTCATTGTATGTGCTCTGTCAGAGCTTCTGAGCAAGATGGTTATGGGTGTTTGCTGCCATAAGTGGTTATAGGTGATAATTTTCCTCTTGTTCTATTTTAGAATCTTGAAAATATTTGTGGTTCCTTGATTTCTTACTACTTGATCCTGATCTCAAAAATTCTTTGGGCATATGGATTTCTAGCTTCATCATTCAATTGCTGAAAGTTTTGACTGTTCGATTATAAATGGTGAGTTCTTGTTTTTTACTCTGATTTTGATATTTTTCAATGAAGATCTGTGCCTAAAATTTCTGGACTTAGGTTTGTATTTTTCTTGTAATATTCTAGAAAATTTGACTCAGCTTTCATTTTTTTGTTCTAAAAAATACTTCCTCTTAGATAGATGTAGACCTGTGCAAGAATGACACTTATGACACCCATGTAGATTTGTCTTTGTATAATAACCTTGATATATCTCTTTCATGCATGATGCTTTTAGGTTCGAGGAGGCTTCCATGTATTTGTAATAGGGCTTGGCTTGGACGATAATTTTTGGCCCTCTGAAATTGTTTCTTAAGTTGTTTAATTGTTCTACAACCATGTAGACCCTATATTTTATAAACGTAAAGTTTCCTTTATTTTGCTAAGCTTAGTTCAACATTGAAATTGGGCATGATTTTTTGTTGTTTTCCATTTGCTAATCTTGAATAGAAACTGGATATACATGCCAATGAAGATCTGTGCCTCCATTTTTTTTACTGTTCTATCACTTATAGGATTTTTCTCTTGACTAACAACCCTCCCTTCCATTTGAAAACTATAATGGTTTCATTTCATTGACTGTATTCTTGAGACTTCAAAAATTTGTTCTTCTGTTGAGTCACTTGAATGAATATTGACTCTGAGTATGTGTCATAACGGTTATAGTCTTCTTAAAACATGTAGCACTCTTTAATGGACTTTGTGTACTTCTGACGGAAATTGAATGAGAGCATGTGCTTGGTTTATGTGTAAAATTGGTCACCTGAGTAGAATCATTACTGTGCATAGATTTATCTTTAGGATTCAAATTGGTAATGATGCACTTGCATTCAGGTAACCATAAAGGTATCCATTGATTTTCCATTTTAGCTTGATCTTGCAATCTTGTGCCAGGAAAATGAGCTAGTGCCATAGTTGTCATTTGTGTAATTTTGATCTGCTTCTGAAGAATTCTTTTTCATCTTCATGAGAAATCTGTACTTTCAGAAACTGATTGCAACTCTCATTATTCTTGAGTCTTGAATTCAACTGTATCTACTATGAGATACTCTTTTCATATTATATTTCATGTATCTTGTATGTGCTTTCTGGAAATTACAAGCAGTTCATCTATTTTTGATACTATTTTAGGCATAATCCTTGATTCAGATGCTTGTTAAGATCTCTTGTAACTTGTTTCTTTTACATAGATATTTTATTTTCTTTTATAGTAACATTTCTGGCATGCTTGGAAAATCTGAAATGTTGATTTTTCATGGTGAAGCCCTGGCAATTTTTTTCCAGAATTCTCTCTTCCATCCATTTTCAGCTATAGTAGTTGTATTTTTTGATACAGAATATGGAACATAACACTTCATGTTGAAGCTGAATTGGTAAATAAAATGAGACATCATAGCTGTTTATCTTCATCATGGCACGCTTTACTGCTTTTCTCTATCACTTACTTGATTTAAATAATTGTTTTAAAGCATTTAGTAGTTGAGAGAAGCATGACGAAAAGTTGTAAATGTCCATTTTACATGGCGAAGCCCTGTCAAAATCTTCCCAAAATATTCTTTTTATTTTGTTTCAGTTATAACCCTTTCTTTCAACCAACTTCAACTTTCTTGAAATCTGATTCTTCTTTTTAGTTGCAATCTGAAACATGTACTTCTATTGCTAGTCTCTTTTCTATACTATAACTTATTCCATTTGAAGAAAATATTGAGTTTGAGTTACATTAATTCTTCTTTCCAGCCTGTACTTATGAATTGTCTATTTCTTCTTGGCTGCAACCTGTACCTACACACTTAAGAAAATAGTTAGAAAATACTTAGGCTTTTTGGCCTCTCTTATGTCCATGTTTCTTCTTTTCTTTTCTCTTTCTTCTTTCTGAATGAGTAGAGCATGTATGCAATCTGTTCTTCAAGTAAATTATATCTCCTGTTTTGAAGAGATTCATATGCATGAACTGGGATAGTAAGGATTATGAATGATCTCTGAGCTCATACATGATAGTTCATTGTATTCTTTTCAGGTATAGTGACTGCTACAAATAAGATGAGAAAGGAACAAAAGGTGGAATGGAGCTACTCCAAACAATGAAGAAAACCCCAAGGCAATGATGGGTTCACTCATACTCTTTACTTTCTTTTTCATGCATGTGTACCTCTTATTTCAGTAGTTGTACTTTACTTTCCAGTTACATCCCATGGCTTGTGTGGGAACATTTGAAATTTCCTTATGAATAAAACATTGAATTTTGTAAATGAGTTGTATATTTCTTTCTGCATTTCAGTTTTCTATATGGATTGTATGATGAACTAAACAACTCAGTCATTTAATTGAATGTCTTAATCATGAAGGAAAGAACATTAATGAGAACCTATAACATTCAGTAATGAACTCTGATTTTTGTAATCTGCACTTATGTTTGTTGTCCCAAAACTCAACACTTCACCTATTCTATAATTTGGTGTCTTCATCAAGACAACACAACTGTCCTTCGGGGCCCTTGTGTTCTTTTGCTGAAGATATCATGAAATTGTAGACTATGTGATCTGTTACATTTTGTAACAGCACACATAGCTGCAGATTTCACTTAATCATTAATTAATTCAGCAGTAACCAATAATATCAAAACTTCCTTAGCTTAGGTATACTTCACCAATGCCTTTCATCGTAACGACGAAGTTTCGAGTTGCCCATTTTTGCACAAGTGCAAAATTGTCAACATTTCTGGTGATCCTGTGGGGAAAGCTACCTGCTAGCTTATAGATTAGTGCCTTGCTCTTGTCCATTGGGCATGGAGTCCAAACATGTAACCAAAATTTTCCTTTTCTGAAAGGTCCAACCCTTCCAAAATGGAACTAAAACTAGGAAAGGATCTGGTAAACCAGATCACATGCATGAATGCACTTATTGAATTGAAAAACAATGCAATGTGTAGGGACTGCACTTATTGAA
This sequence comes from Taxus chinensis, assembly GCA_019776745.2. Lineage (NCBI taxonomy): Eukaryota > Viridiplantae > Streptophyta > Pinopsida > Cupressales > Taxaceae > Taxus > Taxus chinensis. The sequence continues at coordinate 882,880 of JAHRHJ020000788.1, forward strand.
GGGAAATCCTACTCTAACAATCACTGTAAGATTTTCAATAACAGTGTTTGAGAAACATACCATTCACAGGAATGGGAAGTTCCTCTCCATTCAACTTCGAAAGCTGAAAAGCATTGTGTTCTTTGCGAGCTAAAATCATGTAAGGGCGACTCCATATTGTATCAAACTTTTTGTGTATTTCCTGGCTTTGCATGATCAGCATCCCACTTTAACACAATATCTCCTTCATTGAAGATTCTGAATTTGGATTTCTTGTCAAAAGTCTTCTTCATTTGTTTCTGATTCTTTTCCATATTCAAATGGGCTTTATCTCTTAGCTCTTGTAATTCCATTAACTTTACATAATGAACCTGTAATGGTTCACTCTCAAGTAGCTCCATTTGATGCAGCAAGTCCAATGTGGGTAACTCAACTGAAATAGGCATTCTTGCTTCTTTTCCGTACACAAGTTTGTATGGTGAATTACCAACTGATCTTTTAGGAGTCACCCTATCAGCCCAAAGTGTTGAATTCAACATCAGATGCCAAGCTCTTTGATTATCTTTGAGTGTTCTTCTGATGATCCTTAAAAGGTTCTTGTTAGTACTTTCAGCTAAGCCATTACCTTGCGGATAATAATTAGATGAAGAACTTAAGTAAATTCCATGGTTGACAGCCCAATCTGTTATCTTTGCACCAAGAAATGCTAAAGCATTATCTGATATGATAGTTGCTGGAACACCAAATCTGTAGACTATTCCTTCATAAAAGGATAGTATCGAAGCTTCATTAGCATCCTTCAAGGCTATTGCTTCAGTCCATCATGTAAAATAATCTGTAGCAGTTAAGATCCACTTATGTCCTTGTGACGAAGGTGGGTTTATCATGCCAATAAAATCAAGACCCCACTGCATAAAAGGTTGATCAACTGAGATAGGTTGTAAGGGTAGTGAAGCTAAATGTTCTTTTCCAACAAAGAAAGCACATTTTTTACACTTTCTGATCCATTCAAAATAGTCTTTGAATATGCTAGGCCAATAGTAACCAACTTTCATAATTTTTAAGGCCATAGTACGTGCTGAAAAATGACCTCCTGTGGGTCCTTCATGGAATTCTGACAATATTTTCTGAATTTTATCATAGTCAACACACCGCAACAAGATTCCATTTATATCTCTTTTGAACAACACATTATCAATGAAGATATAAGGTACAACTTGTAATCTAAAATATCTTCATTTATTCTTGTCCATACCTTCCAGATAGGTGCCATGCTGTAGATAGTTAACCAAATCAGTCATCCATCTTGATTCCTGAATCTCATGAGTGAGCTCAGGCTGCTGATTTTCTGGTTGAACCATGATTTCTGATTGCTGATACATAATTTCAGCATGTTGTTTTGAATCATCTGGTTCTGTAGCTTGTTGTTTTTCCATATCAGCAATTAGATGCTCACATAAGCCTTTCCCTCGAACCGTCTTAGCAACCCAGATATCAACATCATATTCCATGACCTTCGTTATCCAGTTTTCTCTTTTCTCATTCAATTCTTTATTTAGTAAGAATGCTTTCACACTTGGATGAGAAACAAGAACATGGATTTTATTGTTTGAAAGCATGTACTTGAAATTATTTAGTCCTATGACTACTGAAAGTACTTGTTTTTCAAGGAATGTGTACCTTGTTTCATAATCATGCAAGCTCTGTCCAAAGAAAGCAATAGGCTACTCAATATTTTCATCATTGACTTGAGTTAATATAGCTGAGATTGTTTCAGCTCCTACAAGTGCATACATTGTAAAATATTTATTGAAATTTGGATTTGCAAGAGTAGGAGCTTGAGAGATAGCTGCTTTGATTGATTCAAATCCTTCTCTCCCTTCACTGGTCCAAGAGAATTTTTCTCTTTCTTTAGCATAGCTGTCAGTGGTTTAACCAATGCTACAAAATCTGGAACAAATCTTCTAACAAAGTTGATTTTTCCCAAGAAAAATCTGTAATGCCTTCTTATGATGAGGCAATGATAGCTGTGATATGGCTTCGATCCTGAAAGGATCAATTGCTAATCCTTGCTTGGAAACAATATGACCAAGTAATTTACCTTGATGTACTAAAAAGATAGACTTAAGTGGATTCAAAGATATCCCAAATTGTTTGCATAACTGAAAGGTCTGCCTTAGATGTATCAGGTGTTCTTCTAGATTTTTTGAGAACATGGTAATGTCATCTAAATAAACTAGAATGCATTTATTTAACAAGCTCCGGAAATCCATGTCCATTGCATGTTGAAATGTTGCACCGGCATTTGAAAGACCAAAAGGCATCCTTTTGTAAGCATAAGTACCCCACTTGGTGGTAAAAGTTGTTTTATATCTATCCTCTTCCTAGACTAAAATCTGATTATATCCACTATAACCATCCAGGAGAGATAATCTATCTGCACCAGAAACTGTTCTTAAAATATGATCCATATTTGGGAGTGGGTAATGATCTTTTAATGAAGCTTTATTAAGATCTCTGAAATCTACACATAGTCTGATTTCACCATTCTTCTTCCTAACAGGAACAAGATTGGCTACCCAACTTGAATGCTTAACTGGAAAGATAATACCTGATTCAATCAACTTAGATAATTCTTTCCTCATTAGAGGCTCTATTTTGGGATTTACAGGCCTCTGTTTCTATCTAACAGGTTTAGAATTTGGCTGCAACTCGATTGTATGTTGTGCTAAACTGGGATCAAATCCTTTCAGGTCTTGGTATTTCCAAGTGAAAACATCTTTAAATTCCTTGCAAAGATCAATAAATGACTGTTTTTCAGTTAAGGAACATACCTTTCCAAGGAACAACTTTTTCCCTTCATCAACTGAGATCTCTTCGTAATTATCAGCATGGGTTGACATCTTAGTCTTGACCTTTCTTAACTGATCGTCAGTGCTGAAGATGTCTTCCAATGTGACCAGACCTCGAGGTAGTTTATTTGTCTTCAACTGAACAATCTGGTCACCATATAAGTGTTGTAATTTATCTTGATTAACTGCAGAAAACTCATCTTCTTGCTGTAAAAACCTACAGATTTGATCATCACTTTCAAAAACTTGCCAATTTGAATCATTATCAGGTATTGAGGGCCTAACAATTAGCTTTATATGAGGTTGATTTTTGTTATTTTCAATCTGTTCCAACATTTTGAAACTAGCCCCAATTGTTGCAAGTCTGTTTGCATGCTTATTTTCAGCTCTAGGAATAGACTGAATATTAATAGCATTGAAATATTCCATTAAGTCTGAAAACTCTATGTCTATAAGACTTCATTAATGGATTCTTACAAACATTGAAATTTCTTACTTGATTGATAACCAACTCAGAATCACCAAAAATCTATAGTATGCTAATACCTCTCTTTCTGGCCCAAAGTAAGCCATGAATTAATGCTTCGTATTTAGCTACATTACAAGTACATGAAAATTGGAGATTCAAAGCTGAGAAATACCTTTCGTTCATTGGGGAAGTGAGCATCAAACCTACTCCCTGTCCTTTCTTGTTCTTAGCTCCATCGAAATGAAGCTTCCAAATTCCTTCTACTGAAATCTTCTATTTTGGACAGCAAGGGAAGTGGTGTATTTTCTTCATGCATACAATACACACCAAACAGGTGTTCTTAAACTTCCTTAAAAGGATCATGAGCATGTTCTTCCACTATATTTTCATCCATAAACATGTTAGAAACACCATCTAATGTTGAAACCTGAGCTACCTCATCAAAATCAGACTGATCTAAGGCTGAATAATTAGCCACCGCATTTGGAGAGTGAGGCTCAATGTGAAATCTGGCCAATGGTTCTGAATTGATAGTAACTTTGGTGCTGTAATGAGTAGTGAAAAATAAGAAGGACCAATCTGAAGAGAGATAACCTCCTATTTTTGCTGTGAAGTCTCTAGATAAGCATAAAGAAAAGTATGGAGGTAAATCCACAACAGTAACATCTTGCAAAATAGAAACATTTGGGCAAGCATGTAACGTCACCTCTAAATTTCTGATTACACCAACTGTATTAGTTGCAGTTCCATCAAGCTGTAAGACACTCCTTTCTGTAGGCTCATACTGTAGACCCAATTTTTCTGCAATTTCTTTTGGCATAACTGTGCTACTTGCGCCACTGTCCACCATGCAATTATGAACTAGATGTTCTCCAATAATCAGTGATAAATAAAATGGTGGTGGCTTCTTGATGTCATGAGCATTCAGAACTTTCTGAACCATCCACTTAACTTCTTTAATGCGGTCTTGTTCGAAATTCCAAGGACCATGTCTACCTTCTGAACTTCCTTTTCTGTTGTTTTTGAAGAAATTTGTAGCTTAGCTAGTTCATGAGAAAGTAAATCTTGTTGTCCAGGAATACTTAGAGCATCCCACATTGAGATGTTAACATTATGTTTTTTCATTACATCAACAATGTTAAAAGAAGCAACTATTTTAGAGACAAATTCAACTGTCTTAGAGTAGGCCTTAGCAAAAATTGATTCTGCTTCAGCTGCCTTTGATATCTGAGGTATAAACAGTCTTCTTGGGTCAGGCTGTAGCTATTTTTGATGGCCTTTATCAACTGCAACACTTGTTGTTTCTTGAGGAACAATAGGATTGTTGGCTAACTTTGGGACTATAGATGATGTCTTATCAGTGACAGTAGGCAGAATGGGCCTATTTTGTTGTTTTTGACTTTCAGTAGCTTTTCCTTGAGCCCTAGTAGTGACTGCAATGAAATCCTCCTCATTGAAACTGACTAAATTTTGTTCAGGTGCTTTCTGAACATGAGTTTCTTGCTGCCCACTCTCCATTTGAGGCATGAACAATGTTTCAGATTGAGGTTGTGCAACAAGATTTAGATTCAGAAAAGCATTTGGGAAACTTGCAGCTGAATGAGGTTGATTGCAAGGTTGACACCACTCTTCTGTAGCCATATTAACTGGGACTAAAGCATTAGATGAACTAGGATCCTTTGGGTCAAACTGCCTTTGCTGGTAAGGCTGCCTATAATTTTGATTCTATTGATAAGGCTGCTTGTTTTGTTGATTCTGTTGATTTTGCTGATAAGGAGCATGATAGAGTTTGCTAGGTACTGTAATTCTATTTTCAATCGAAGTCAGCTTATTTCCCATAGTCTGCAAAGCTTTAAATACATCATCTGATGGGGCTACAACAACAGGTTCTATGATTGTAATAGGCTGAGGAATAGGTGTTAAATCTACCAAAAAAGGCATTGAAGGCCTTGGTGCCAATTTTCTAGCTTGAATAAGGTTGTTTTCAGCTTTTATAGCAATATCATAAGCATTTGGAAGAGTATTACCTCCCATAGATTGAATCATAGTGGAAATATCACTATTCAAAGCTCTGAGATAATAAAGGAAAGCGTGGTCAGCTTGAGGCTTAACACTTGCTGGGATTCTTTCCCAAGTCCTAGAAAAATGGATATTGAAGCTGGACATGTACTCATGAGGGGATCTTTTAATAGTAGATAGTTGTTCAATGAGAGACAAATGATCTGAATTATCCTGGAACTGTTTCAGCAATTTTTCACCTAAGTCATCCCAAGTTCTTATGCTTCCAATTTCTAGGTTTCTATACCATTGCAAGGCTTGCCCTTTAAAATATGTAGCTAAAAGTCTTAAAGCTATGTCTTCATGAGTGATATTATGGACTGCACATAGGGCTGCAACATCTTTGATATGTTCAGTAGGTGTAACCTGATTTTCACCCATGAATGATGGCAAATTTTCATGGCAGCATTAGGAATGTCATGGTAAACTGGGATTACTAATGGTCTGTCATTAGTAAAGGTCATGAAATTCCTTGGTAGTTGAATAGCCATTTGAAAAATAGGATGTTAATAGAGAAATTGATACGTGGTGAAGGAATATCAGGAGGAGAGTTTGTCAAAACTAGGTCTATTATAAGGTAAAGTATTACCAACTCTTCTCCTTCTAGTAGAATTCAAAGGTAAAGAAACAAACTCAGGAGGAATTCCTCTTACCGATGATCTTGTAGTCACTTTAGGCATGGAACATGCTGCAATACTAGTCTGAAATCAGCTTAACGGAGTCACCAAAAGATCTTAAAATCTTTAGAATAAATTGTTGCAGCTTGCTCCTGAAAGTAACTTTTGTAACTGTTGTAAATCTATTATGGATCTGTCATAACTTGCATGCAGATCTGATTCATGGTCCCACTGGGCATGCCAAAAACTGTTATCTCTCAAAAGTGCACCCTGTAGAGAGATGGCTGCAGGTTTTCTAAGCTTGCAAAATTTGATCTCTCTCTTCGTAGATACAATGGAAACACCTCAGGTCTATGGGTATACCTATTTTGAGGTGAGTCTCCGGTATCAAGGTCGGTTCCTTATTGATGTATCCTAAATTATTTTATTGGGTTTAAAGGGGAAAGATGATTGTAAGATAATTTAAACTAAGGTGATACACCAAATTTGCATGAGGGCTTTGACTGAGTATATGCACAATTGATATGTGAAAGGATTCTTGATGCAACGAACCAACAGTTCTTCTGCAGAATGTTAAGGGAAAAACACTTTGAGGTATTGAGGGAGATTATCACAACAATACTGCTAAGCTAAACATGCACATTAATATCATGTAGAAATTACTGAATTTTGCAATAGGGTAAGATGATTAATCAGGGAATTTGCATTCACAAGACTAATAGAAACATACACAAGACTGCAAATAATTGGGAAGGCAGAAAATACTTCACACTCAGAAGGGAAAAACTGGTAAAAATTTCTTCAGTACTCCTATATCCAAAAAGTCCTCCTTGTGCTTTGCCAAGGCACACAATATATAGCAAAATAAAAATTTACCCTCTTCCTAAAAATAGCCTAAGGCTTGTACTCACCCATGCATCTTATTTTTATCCTTTATTTAATAATAGATAAAGGAATAAAAATAGAGCATGCAATTACAAATAGGCATTATTAGCCTTGATTACAATACAATCAAACTAAAGTTGACTATTCTAGTTTTAAGAAAGCAAGGGTAAATAATTTGCTTATAATAAGTTTTCTTGTTATGCAAGTCTTTCTCCTTTGAACATGCAACTCTGTCTTCTTCTCTGTTCTGTCCTCTTGTGAAGCATGTAACAATCAATTCTCTCCTGTGAGTAAATAATTCAACATATTTGTAATATTTGCAAAAATAAACATCCAAATGTGGGGACCATGTCCATGTGCACATGTTTCTGATTTGACACTTGTTCTCCTTCTAGTGATCACATGGATAGCACAATGTAAATTATCTCTAACTTCACAACCACCTTTGCACTTGATTATAGTATTTGGTTTGGCCACATTTGTGGATATCTTGGTTTTGAAATAAGATAGTGCACCTTTTTAAAAAGGAACCACAATACAAGGCCACCTTGGTGGGCCACCTTTTATACAAGGTAGACCACCACAATATATTTAATCATTCGGCCACCTTTGATAAATATTGCATTATAATTTTCTTTCGCATTTGCATATTTGAATTTACTAAGGTTATACTTTTACCTTTTGAGTGATGATTATTTAGCATGTATGGTTGGTTCTGTATCATTCAGTCTTAGACTATGGTTTAGACTTATTAATGAAATGATTTTGTTTAAATGAGGCTAGCCCCTTTTGCATGATGACTCACCCCTTGGCAATTTTGTCGGTGGCATGGTTAACTCAGGTTGAGTTTGCTTTGGTATTTGTTGAACTTCTCTTAGCCTTTTGATCTGGTACTTGATTTTTTGGATATTTTGATGCATTCACATATGGTTGGATTTTTGACCCTTGAGTTAGGGTTTTTAAACTCTGCATTAAATGTGGCTACGGTGTCAAACCCACTAGTGGTTACTTGAAAACTTTGATCTCTGAAGAGCTTGATCCTTCACCTTCGATCTTTGTCCTTCTGATCTACGAGCCATTTATTATTGACCTTGGTTGATTTGGGTTGAACTTGCCTCTCGAGTTTTCATGATAAAGGAATACTTGACCCTAATGCACATTTCATTTGATTTTTCATTATGTGGGTGAAGCCCTGGCAAAATTTTCTTTCGACACCATTATTCTGAGATGCTTCAGTTAGCTTAGTCTCCATTGGCTATCTTTAGTTTTAAGATTACTGCTGAGCTCTACCATTTAGCTGTATTTGACACCTTACTTCTAAAGTCTACTTTGATTTTGCTCTAGATCTCTGAGCTCTCATTTTGAGCTTGAGGAGTTGGAAGATTTGTTTCTCTGTCATTATTATTTTCTCATGAAGTTTGACTTTCCACTGTTAGATGTTTTCTTTGAGCTCAGATTTCGATTGTTTTACTGCAAGGTTCCACCTTTTGAGGGATTTATAAAGCTTATTGCACGGAGATATCTGTATCTTACAGACTTTTTCCTCTTCTAGTCATGGATTTCGAAACCTTGGTTGGATTTCAAGTTATAGTTGCATTTTTCTTTGCATTCACTTTGTTAAAGCTCTCTGAGCAAGATGGTATGAGATTTTTGCCTCCGTAAGTGGTTATAGGTTAGCTAATTTCTCTTGTACAGTACACTTCTGTTTTCATTTTCTTCCTTGGATATATCACTCTGTTTGATTTGTGGGTTCTATGATTTCTTGCTTCTTGATTGACTCCTTCGAGCTTCAAAACTTTTTGGGCATATGGATTTCTTGCTTCATCATTCATTTGCTCAAAAGTTTTGACCATTTTGATTATTCTTTGTCTGTTACTCTAATTTTGATAATTTCCAATGAAAATCTATGCCTAAACTTCTGGACTCAAGTTTGTATTTTATTTGTAATATTCTTCAGAAAATATGAATCATCTTTCATTTTATTGTAATGAAAAATACTTCCTCTCCTGGATAGACGTAGACCTATGCAAGAATGACACTTATGACACCCATGTTGATTTTTCTTTGTATAATAACCTTCATATATCTATTTCATGCATGATGCTTTTAGATTCTAGGAGGCTTGCATGTATTTGTAATAGGGCTTGGCTTAGACGATACTTTGTGGCCCTCTGAAATTGTTTTATAAGTGCTTTAATTGTTTTGCAACCATGTAGACCATGTGATTTCTAAACATACAATTTCCTGTATTTTGCTACTTGCTTATTTCAAAATTGAAATTGGACATGTAAATTGTTACCTTGTTGTTTTCATTTGAGGCTTAATCTTGAATAGAATGAGTACTCTATACGTTCCAATGAAGATGTGTGCCTCCATTTTTTTTGCTTAAATATGCCATTTACTGACAACTTTAGTATGAAAAATGCTAAAATCGTTTCCATTTTACATGGCGAAGCCTTCCCTGGAATTTTTTTCCTAGAGTTCTTTAATTTTTTCCTTTTCAAGTTGTTGCAGTTGTATTTTATAATTCAGAATATAGAATGTAACACTTTTTTGTTTGAAGATGATTTGTAGTTAGAAAATGAAACATCAATAAATATTTATCTTGATCATGACATGCTTTTCTTCTTTTTTTGTATCACTTAATTGATTTACATAAATATTTTAAAGCATGTCTTAATTAAAAACAACATGATGAAAAGTTATAAATGTCCATTTTTCATGCCGAAGCTCTATCAAATTTTTCCCAGAATTCTCTATTCCATTTTCGTTCTTTTTCACCTAATCTCGTTTCCTTCCAATTAACTTCATCTTCTTGAAATATGAATGTTCTTCTTTAGTTGCAATCCAGAACATGTACTTCTATTTTCCAGTCTCTCTTCTGTATTGTAACCTCTTATATTTGCAGGACAATTTCTGAACTTCGAGTTGCATTCTTCCTTCATTCCATCATGTACTTATTACTTATCTACGTTATACCCTAGGATAGAAGTCATTGAAATCTACAATCTTTGTTTATACTGAGGACTGTAAGACATGATTTATTTATTCTTGGCTGCAACCTGTATCTGCTCACTTAATGAATATAGTTAGAAAATACTTAGGCTTTCGGGCCTCTCATATATCCATGTTTTCTTATTTTCTTTTCTCTTTCTCTTCTTTTCTGAGTAATTAGAATCGTGTATGTAGTATGATATTCAATTAAACTATATATCCTATTGTTGAAGAGAATCAATATGCACCAATTAGGATAGTCTAGGGATATGGATTGATCCTTGAGCTCGTAACTAATGATTTTCCTATTTTCTTCTTTTCAGGTACAGTGACTTTCAACAATGAAGATGAAGAAAGGGAGAACAAGGCTGGAAAGGAGCTAATGTGATCAACCAAGAGAGACCCCCAAGGAAATGATTGGTTCAATCATACTCTTTTATTTATCTTTCTTGCATGCTGTACTTCTTATTTTAGTAGTTTTACTTTACTTTCCAATTACATCCCACAACTTGTGTGGGAACATTTGAAATTCCTTATGAATAACAACATTGAATTCTGAAAATGACTTGTGTATTTCTTTTTGCATTTCAGTTTTTTGTATGGAATGTATGATGAACTAAATAACTCATTAATATAAATTGAATGTCTTAAACATGAAGGAAAGAACATTAAAGAGATACCTATAACAGTACAGTAGCGAAATCTGATTTCTGCAATCTACACCTATGTTTTTGTGTCCCAAAACTTAGCATTTCATCTATTCAGCAATTCGGATTTCTTCATCAAGACAACACCATTTATCCTTCGGGGCCCTTGTGTTCTTTTGTTAATGGTAATCATGAAATTACAAACAATGTGATCTGTTACATTTTCTAACATCACACATAGCTACATATTTTATGTTAATCATTAATTAATTCAACAATAAACTAATATTCTCTGAAAGAAAATCCCCTATCTTTAGGTATACTTCACCAATGTTATCCATCATAACAAAGTTTCGAGTTGCTCATTTTTATACAAGTGTAAAAATTGTCAACATTTCTGGTGATCTTGTGGGGAAAGCTTCCTGCTAGCTTACATATCAGTTCCTTGCTCTTTTCCATTGGGCATGGAGTCCAAATATGTACCCAACATTTTCCTTTACCTAAAGTACCAACCTTCCAAAACGGAACTAAAATTGGGAAAGGATCTGGTAAACCAGATCACGTGGATGAATTCACTTATTGAATTAAAGGGAAATCCTACTCTAACAATCACTGTAAGATTTTCAATAACACTGTTTGAGATACATACCATTCACAGGAATGGGAAGTTCCTCTCCATTCATCTTCAAATACTGAAAAGCATTGTGTTCTTTGCAAGCTAAAATCATGTAAGGGCCACTCCAGATTGTATCAAACTTCACGTGTCTTCCTGGATTTGCAAGATTAACATCCCACTTTAACACAATTTCTCCTTCATTGAAGATTATAATTTTGGATTTCTTGTCAAAATTCTTCTTCATTTTTTTTCTAGTTCTTTTCCATATTCAAATGGGATTTATCTATTAGATCTTGTAATTCCATTAAATGGGCCAAGTTGATTTGACCTGCTTACCTTGTGGATTTCCCTCTTTTGGTGCTTTCTTGTTTCTAGGGTTTGGTTTTTCTTTTTTGTTTCTTTTAAAGACTATGGAATTTTGTTTGTTATTTTTTTCTCCTTTGAGCCTTGATGCTTATCTTTTGGTTATTCAGGGTTCCCGACCCCTTCAAAATCTATTTTTTACCTAATCTAATAAAAAACTATTGTAGTAAAGGGTAAAATTTAAACATTGAATAAAAGTTTGAGAAACATAATCTTAACATAAGAATGAGTGAATTAGGAACTTTTACTGCAATTTGAAAGATGGAAAATAATAATGTAAGTCTGTAAATCATTTGTAAGGGATAAAGAGATAATATAAATGGTCGAACTGTAAGTTGAATGTTAAATTAGATTAAGAACCTATAGGTGAAAAAATGATAAAATTATCCTTGCATAGTAATGTTATGGAAATGTTTATCGTAACTAAGATGTAATCATGCTAATGATGTGTGTGGGCTTGCCAATCCTTGGGTCCCTTTTATTTTTGTTGGGTCATTGCTAGCATTCATTCATTAGGGAAAGTGTGTCATCGACATTTATATGGTGTTGGCATGTGTCTATGTGATTTGATGACTATTGTAAGTATCTTATGCATTATTGAGTTTCTTTTCTTAGAGCCTTGTGGTGTTGTATAGAGAGAAATGTAAGTAAAAAAAATATCCTTGTATTATTATTGTTGTATTTATGTGTGTAATTTTTGGGTGATACACTTGGTATCAAAGCAGAGGTTCACACTCTCAATCCTATGGGACAAATTGGAGTAGCGATCATGTTGCATGTTGGTGGCAGATATTGGAAGTGTAATGTGATATATGTTATAATGTTAACAACATCGTAGTTGTGATATTGTGAGCACGCATGTTGTGCATGTCACTTACTGTGTATTTTTTATCATGTTGATGTGCTTGTGATGAGAGTATTCACTCTCCTTTTCGTGGATTCTATGAATAGTTCACATGTGAAGAACCGCCTTATTTTTTTAAAAAGAATTTTATTGTGGATTGCAGATTGTTGGAGCATTTTGGCATTATGGGATATGAAGGTGTATTGATGTATTGCACACAAAAAATTGTGTAAAGTGAATTCGATTGTATTGTGATGTCTTCATCGTGTTGTGATGAATCATGTTTGTCACCATGTTATAACTGAAATTGACTATATGTTGTAATGTTATACATTGTGTTCCTTATACACTTAATTCATGTAATATCTGATTGTTTATGTTGTGATTTAGGGGCTATGGTAAACGTATATGATCCCTATTCTATAATGATTGCACTTGGGGTGCAATATGTTCTAATGTGATGTATCGTAACCCATAAAAGTAATGCTTATGTAATACCTTTTATATATATCATGCGTAAGACACTATGGTTAATGTGTGTGAATCACATTGTGTTATTGATGTAGTTATGTGTTATGTTTTGGACCCTACACTAACCAAACCTAAGGAAAATCAGTAAAAGGTGTATGTTTGGAGTGATAAAATGTGTGCCGTTGACTAGTCACTCGAGCCAAGTACGAGATAGGAAGTGGAGTCTTACATAAGATGAAAACCCACTTTTGTTCGTTTGGTATGTATAGGATTTTATCAATGGGTATCATGCATATTGTGTTTCGCGGACACCTTAGACTCGGTAGATGAAAAATTATACTCCTTTCTCTCTCCCTATATGGTTATCATATGGATTCAACCTAAGTGTAGTTATGAATCTGTTGAGCCTTGTCAAAGTGGTGGAGAGATGATTCAGACATAAATGATGATAGTTGTATTTTTTGACATGTTAATTTATGAATTGAGGCTTGATTTCTGAGTGTCAGCAGCTCGTTGAGTACCTCTTTGGTGTTTGTATAAGGCCACATAGTTATTGTAATGTGTTATTTCTCTATACATATTTTATTTCGTAAATTGAACATTTTATCTTTTCTTGTAAGAACCAGTAATTTTATTGATTGACATGTTCTTATATTTTGGGCATTTATTTGGATGTTGCACTAACATGCAAATTTTTGCACTAAATATGGCTAATTACCCATTTCCTTTTCTTTGTATTAAATTTCTGTATCAATTCTAAAAGTTTTATAGCCTAGCCCAAGGCTAGATATTTTTTCCACTTGGCATTTGAAATGGATTGTTATGTTGGTTCTAATGTTGTTATGTGTTGGAATAGGGTAATGGGATTCACCATGGGGTGGTGGAACCTATGGACCAACATCGTTATATGGGGGTACGCCCAAAGGAGTTACAAATAACTAACGAGTTGTCAAACCACAAGTTATTATGTCACTTAGGTTAGAGGTTTCTGGAATCTATGTTCCTAGGGACATAGGGTGGCTGACCTCTTTTGGGTAGCAAAAAGGAAAATTTATCTTTATTTTATTTTTGGAGGGAGCAATAAAATACATGAGGGAAACATAAGATAATTTTCGTGGGTGTGATTGATTCTTTAGGAAATATATGGAGTGTTTTTGTGATGCTTTGGGAGGTACGTGTAGTTGTTTTATGATGCTTTTGGAGGTATATGGAGATTGTTTTGTGATGCATGAGAGGTATATGTAGTTGTCTTTTCATGTTTTGGGATGTATATGGAGTTATTTTGTGATGCTTGGGAGGTATATGTAGTTGTTTTGTGATGCTTAGGGAGGCATATGTAGATGTTGGTGATGCTTTGGGAGGTATATGGATTTGTTTTTTGATGCTTTGGGATGTTTATGGTGTTGATATTATGATTTATGTGTAATCATGTGGGTTTGGTTGTGTTTTTGTAATGTTGAGGATTGATGCTCCTCATTGAGGGTACGTTTTTTATTCTCCTTTTGAAACTATGTAACTAGAGTTATGGTCTTGAGTTTTGTGAAACCTTTGTGTGTGCACCATTGGGAATTCCCTATTGTTATAGTCTTCTTATGTTATGAGTACTATTGTATAAGGTGCATCTATGAAAATGATTATGTTATGTGGACTGCGTATGTTCCTTTCTATGGTTTGGTTCAGTTCTTGTGATGCGATATAGTCATGAAAGTACATATCATGATGTCTTATGAACCATTAGTGTCGTTTGGATCTGATATGGATTGTGATGTCAGCTTTGTTGGGAACCCAAAAAAAACTTAAATCTTCAAACAATAAGATATTAAGAGATTAAGATTAATAAATATTATTAAGGAAAATTATTAACTAGGTAATAATGTACACTCGAACCACCAAGCTTTGTAGAGCATTAATAAATTGTCAAACCTTTCCTTCTTTCTTGTGGCCACACTTTGGAAACATGTATTCTCTCATTGGTGGCATGAGTCATTAATTATTTCCTCCTTGCTCATGAGCACCTCTTCTAATCTTGTCCTTGTGTGATCATTGACATACTTTCTTACTTTTCCTTCGAGATTTCGCATTGTATCACATCAAGGATGATGCTCTTATAAGTAGAGGGAAATGTAGTTCCCAAGTAATACAAATATTAGTTTTTTAAAAAAGGAAGGAAAATGTGTGGTAGAAACTGGTGAAAATTAAAAGTGGTTGGTTGGTGAAAGGAGGATTTTGGAAGTGATGGAGGTGTGTGGAAGGGGTAGACATGTGGCAGGAGGATAACACAACACATGGGCTTTATTAACACCCAGTCAGACCCGCCATTTCCTTGAATAATAATATAAACACTTTATGTTGAGATCCGTAGACTTTTACCATGGTGAAACCCAAGATATCGTGTAAATTCAGTACAAAATGGATAGTTACGGCAAGGACATATGAGATGGAGAGTAACGGTGGATGGAATTGGTAGTGGTGTTGTTCATTATCTAGTAAAATGAAAGAATGAGACAACTTATTAGGGAATACATTGATGGAATTGTACAGAAGACATGGTTTTCCCTCATGATACAATCACATTATTTCACGTATGCAAAAAACAATCTCCAACCTGATCAGTATACCCTTCCCGCCTAGCCTGTGCCAAATAATGTGAATGCTAGAATAGGGTATGGACATTGTGCAAGGCATAAAGATAAGATATTTGAAAACAATGAGTGACATTGAGTCATGTGATTTTAATGCAATGCCTCCTCACCTACCTGTCTACACCAAAATGGGATATCTAGAACATGGTGTAACATCCTTTCAACATAATGACAATTGGTTTTATCAGATTTGTAGTTGCTAATGATCTGGTAGTCATGGATGAAAATGTGGGTGTATATACATGTCATATGGATTGTTTGATAGGATTTCAAGAGAAATATGGCCACATGGAATGCAATGATAAGATATTATGTACAAAATAGATTTTTTAAAAAGGCCTTGGAATTTTTCAAGCAATTGAAAACCTAGGATATCCGACATTTTCTAGCATCCTCTGCCCTGTGTCAAAATGGATAATTTAGAATAGGGCATGGACATCCACTAAATAATAATGGATATGTTAGGAAAGTACTTTTAAAAATAATCTACATCATCCAAGGTATTCTATTCCACTAAAATTAATTCTGAGGAGGATAAACAACATTACATCCCATCCAACGATGCATGTAAAAAAGACAAAAAATTAATCAACATTGAAAATCCTTTCTAGAAACTACAATAATTAGCTGGGCATATGCCTCTTGTGTAGGGAAAATTAATTTAAAGAGGAGGAAACCATACTATAGAGGGAAATCAAATGTGGGTAAATTATTGGCCCTAGTAGATACATATGAAAAAATGTAGAAGAATTCACTTATCATGAGAACTATTTAAGGAATACTCAAATTGAATGTGGTCTCGTGCATTGCTATGATTGCAAGGTATTCACATAAAGGTTTTACTATAAAGGTCTTAGAAATTCTCAAGTAAATTTTATGATGTGTGGACGTGGAGGGATTTATGGTTTGAATTATGTGGCTCTCCCTTGAATGGTCCTTGGTGAAAAGGATTTGAAACCCCTCTGGCTACTACAAGCAACTTAGGAAATTCCAATAACCACTTAACGTTTATCACTGATCAATTCCAGGCATGGTTCATCTAACCTTCCCTTCATAATTATCATACTTTAGTTTTCCATTTGCAGAGTAATAAATTTAAATACCTTTGGTTTATCATACATTTGACTTTATTTATATAAACTTATTTTGGAAAAATGGTAAAATGTCATCTAGTACTTATGTAACCTGAATAACACTTGCTAGTCAAGCACAAACTTAAACCCTCATTCATAAATGATTCAGAAAACTTCTTAACCATATTAGATAGCTATGACACCCTTTTATTGAGAAACTGAGTTTGTTCCCTTGTAAATGCACTAATTGTTTCATTGTAAAAGCTAGTAAATAAAAATGTTCATAGACATATAAAGAAACCTTATGAAACCCGAAGAGGGGATGTAAATTCTAGTTTGTGTCCCTTTTTATGAGGAGAAATTCCTCAAGATTTAATTTTGACCCCAAACGACCATCTATACTCTCTTTGTCGATCCTCTAGGAGCCCTATTAGCTTGTGTTGCACTTTTAGGAAGTTGTTAGAATTGAAATCTTGGGTTTTGTATCGGATATTCATTTGAACCCTCAAAAATGAAATGCTTATATGTCATCACAAACCTCTAGTACTTTTACTAAAAAAAATCCTAGAACCTTGTGCTTGGGGAAAAGTAATCTTCTTGATAGTTTGGCAAACAAATTTTGTAGTCAACTGTTCATAGTTCGACTAAGTCAAACTAACCAATTACGACCGGTGTCTCCAAAAAACATGTCTCTATTTTTTAATGCCAACGTTTTTATAGCCTCACTTACATGTTGACTTCTTTATTCATATATATTATCCAACATGGATTTGATATATTTTGGTTTTTATGTTATGGTATTATACCTTCTTGGACATGTGTGGTGATTTGGGTGCATAGCACCAATTTGACTTGATTAGTATGTTGACACCTTTTTATTTGATAGTTGTGGATAATAACTTATTATGATGTTGTTTTGACCTAATTGATATATGTTGGATACTTTGCTTAGTCGCATGTCTAGTTTTTATGAATGTATGTCATTTATATTTATCTCTATGGCTAATTCATGGTAAATTGGGTGTAATTGAGCATGTTTTCACACTTACAATTCCATGATGATGTTAGGATATCATAGATTTCATTGATCACTTATTGAGTAGTTGATTTACATTATATCAGACAGGTGCGTTTAATGTGTGCAATGAGCGTGCAGGTGACAGGTCATAGGAGAACGTGAGTTTCAGTGGCGGTTACAAAAATTTTGCACAAGCGGCCCATGGGGCTAAGTCCTAACCATGTTAACTGTTTGAGGCCTTAGTATTATATTTCATTATTTTGGGCACCATGAGTGACCCTCATTTGTAATGTAGTATGTCATGTAAAATTAATCTTGTTTAGGATGTTCTTAGCTTGTTAAGTAAACTTGGTTTGGGGATTTAATGGTCCCCACTTGCATTAAGTTTGGTTTTTGGGTAATTTTATATTAAATTAGAGGGGATTAGGGTCACATGTGAACCCTTGGGTGGGCCCCACATCCTCTACACTTGTCCCCAAATGTGCCAAACCCGAAATTGGGTTATTTATGGCATTTTAAGTGACCCCTTTTAAGTTTTGGGAGTTCACTTAGCATGAAAATAGGCCCTTGTACCCTACCTAATAGGTAGGGGGGCTTAATTTCAAGGCATAAAGGGAGTTTCCCTCCCATTTTTCCTCTCTTTGGTCACCATCCATGTAAGGTGGATTGGTATGTGTGTTTTGTAGAATGTTGCACAATCTTGTTTTATTTTCATTTTAGGCATTTTGGGAAGGGAGTGTTAAAAGTTATTTTTATCTTTTCTTCATTTTTATTTTGAGAATCTTTGACTTGGAGGAAAGAGAGGGGTGACACATGTCACCCCCTCATTGGTGAGGAAATTTTTTGGCTTCTCTTCAAATTCTCCCTCATGGGGGAAGAAGAGAACTTTTTTTTGGGAGCTTTTGCTTGGGGGCTTGGTGATTTTGGAGCTAGAGCTTGCTTGGATAAGGAAGTGGAAAAGCTAGAGTGTTGGAGAGATTTTGGAGGTAGGCTCCTTGAGCTCATTTTATGTTTTATATTATGTTAGATCTTAGTCTTGTTTTGTTTAAAATGTGTGTGTTGTTTCATGTGTGTTGCTATTTGCTTGAGTATGCTTTGTGTTGTTTTATTTTTCTCCATCCATCATATGGCATGATGGATTTTGGAGTTTATGGGGGAAGAGAGAGGTATTTTCCATCTCAAACCTCATGGCTTGATGGGCAAGCCATGTAGGTTATTTCTTTTACTCCCCTCATATGGCTTGAGGTGGGGAAGGTGGTTCATATGGTTTGAACCCCCTTCCTCATTCTTGGAGAGGAAACCCAATGGGTTTTAAAATCCTCCCAAGAAGGATTTTGGTGAATGGGTGGAGAAATAAGGAGGGTTTGATGATTTGGAGGAATAAGGAGGTTGTGAAGATTCTTGTTTGTGTGCATCCAATGTTTGGACCACTCTTTTGGCACCTTTGGATATCTCTTCTTCTCTTCCCCATTTTGGAGGTAGAATATTGGTTTCTCCTCCTTTCCTTCTTTTCAAAAATTTTGTGTTCATCTTAGTGTTTGATTGTCTTGATTGTGAAAATATAATGTTGTTATGTCTCCCTTTATCTTGTGAAAAATTTGTGGAAGCTAGCTCTCTCTCCCATGGGCTTGGGGGAGGCTAACATGTCTTCCAACCTTGGAAAGACATGTAATGATGCCTAAAGGTTGGGTGGTTAAAAAATATTTTTCTCCTTGTGTTGGTTCTTTGGAAGCTTTTGAAGTTGGAGCTCAAGTGGAAGATAGTTGGAGACTACTTATCATCTTGGTTGCCATTGTTTTCTTCATATTATTTTTGGACACCACTCTCATTGTAACTTTAAGAATATGGGCTATGTGAAATCTTTCATCATCTTGTAAAATCACCATTTTGTATTTGGTATTACTTGTAAACTTGAGTCATGTTTTTGTTGAGCAACCTACTTCAAGTCTTGTAAAGAAGCTCTTGTAATGTGGTTTTTCTTAAATATGTTGAAAATTATGGTGCATTGTGAGTTCTAAGTTTCATGGAAACATAATTTTTTTGTGTGATGGTAGATCCATTGAAAAGAAATAATTTTTTTTAACTTAGTAATGCATTTACAAGGAATTGATTGAGAATTACTCTTGTTAAAATCCATTTTGAAAGGTTGGAGTTTCTCTTGTGTAATTAAAATAATTGATTGTTACATGATAAAAAAAACATTATTGTTTTTTTCTTATTCCTTGTTGGATCTCCCTCTTGTAGAAATCTGCAATAATGTATTTAGCTTTATTAAATTTGAAAGGAAAGTTAGTGTTACATGAAGATTTATGATTTACATTGTATGAAAAATTATCCTACTTGTAACACATGTATCTCTTCTTGAAAATCTTGTAGCATTATTGAATAGAATGAGATTAGTTGTTTTCTTTGCCATGTGATATTTAATGATTTGTTCTTATTAAGAAATCATATTTGAATATATGTTCTCCTTACAACTTGTAAACATAATTCAAGTATCTCTTCCATTTGAACTATTTTCACTACATCCTTCTTTTAGAACATAAAAGAGAAAATCATTTTAATATAGATGTAATGCAAAATATTAGGTTCCATACTTCTCAAGGATAAAAAAAATAATTAAAATTAATATAGTCATATTATATAATATAACTAAGTTACCTTACTTATTCTAAAACTATAATATTCATTTATAACGTAAAATAGTTAATATTTTACACTATCATATATTGATATATATTATAATACATATTTTATTATATATATATTATAATATACATATATCACATTATGTCACACATAGAGAGATTAATAAATAATAAATAAAAGAAATCAAAATTTTATTAAACAAAAAGTACGGTGGAAAGTATTTGGGTTAAGTTTTTTTTAAACAAAAAAAAAGGAAAATCATAAACTATGAAAACGAAACTCACGGTGGATTAATAGGTTTAAGGAAAAAAAAATATGGTTCTAACCCTCCCCAAATGGCTGCACACACCACTCCATTCCCCTAATCCCTTATCACCTCCATGCAACCTTCCTCCCCCTCCACTCTGCCGTAAACCCCATCCTTCAAACACAACCAAAAAAACTACGATTTGTTTTTACAAACTGTATTTGCAATAATTTTCAGTTTCAGAATATTTAATTACAAGTAAGTGTATATATATATATATATGGCTGCACACATCACTCCATTCCCCAATCCCTTATCCCTCCATGTAGCCTTCCTCCCCCTCTCTGTCGTAAACCCCATCCTCCAAACAAAAATAAAATTGTGATTTGTTTTTATACTTGTAGTTGTGATAATTTTTGGTTTCAGAATATTTAATTACAAGTAAGTATATATATATATATAAGGAAGATATGCAAGTAATCATAATTTCTGGTTTTATAAAATTTAAGGATAAATTACACACAAAAAAATATTCTAGGGTTTACCCAACAATGCCTCGGATTCATGGGTAAGAAAAATTACAAAAAATAATAATAAATGAACAAATAAGGGAATCAATATTGATAATATTTAAAAACTCCATGAGAGTAAACTTCCAAGCTCCTCTTCACACCTGTACTGCACATGATCAAATGAAAACAAAAAAAATTAGAAGAGAAAATGGAAAAGATAAGGAAAGAAAAGAACATAAAGATGATTAGGGCAATTTTAGGGTAAGATTCAAATCTATGGTCAAGATTAGATCTATCCTAGGGCTCAGCATTAAACCCTACATACTTATAAGTCAAATGGGTCACTTTTATGGGAATGAGAGAATAATTTGAAAGGGAGTGTGTGTGGGTAATTAAATTAAAAGGGAGGGGGGGGAACTAATTAGTAAATTATAAAGGGGTGTAGATATTACAAGTGGTGACTCTAGTAAAACTTATAGAAATAAATATTTTGATTTGATATGGGACTAGAGGTTATATAAGTTTGGGTAAATTAATTTTGTATAAATTTATTATTTATGGGAAACGGTTAAGAAAATGATTAGTATTAATTATTCAATTAAAAAAAAAATTACCCAAATTTTCTAGATGTATTTTTTGTGTAGTTTTCCGGTATTGTGAAGGGGCATTACATTTGGTATCAAAGCGATGATTCGCACATGCAGACACTCTGGGTAAAACATTTAAATATTTAATTAATACTTTAATAACATTAAAACTAAAACAATTAAAACATTTTCATATTCATTATAATTTAATAATTAATTTTTTTTCTTTCCTCGTGCATAGGATGGCACCCATGAGATGATGATCGGTTATGGGTTTGGGATGTAGTTTTCCTACGCCCAAACCATGGGCACCCAAGTTAGGACCTCAGATCTTAGAGGCTCTTCAACATTTTATTGATGTTGTGCAGTAGTGTCTTTCACCACCATAGGAGGTGAGAGAGGAGGATATCTACTCAGGAGACGAGGAGCTGATAGGAAACGACAGACACTTGGAACCACCACAACACGATACCCTGAGGAGGGAGAGGTCACGTAGCCCTTCCGTTCACCGCGAGAGGGTGGCCTCGTATCATCGGAGCCATTTACACAGTCTTGAGGGACCTTTTTGAGATAGGTGACCCCATTCACCTGTTGAACCACATTGTTATGATCGTGATATAGGCAGTGTGATTAGGGATCTTCTTTGCTTATAGCTACCTACTTATACTGGCTCTACAAATGGATTTGGGGTTCAGTCATGGATCCTTAGCATGGATAGCTGCTTTGGCTTGCACTCTTATGAGAGACATGTCAAATTCAAGTTCGCCATACACCTCCTCCATAACGAAGCAGGAATTTGGTGGAGGAATGCGGAGCGGAAGATCCATTTGACTCAAGATATAGTGACCTAGGAATTATTTGAAAAGAATTTTAGCGCTTGTTATATGTCATAGCTTTTCATTTAGAAGAAGATTGATGTGTTTCATGACTTACAACAGGGTTGTGGCACATTGGCATAGTATGAGAGCAGGTTCCTGGATCTTTTGTAGTATGTGGACTACTTGCAAGATGAGAAATTACAAGTTAACATGCTTATTTGGGGCCTGAATGTAGATATAGTAGGATTAGTTAGGATTTTATCTCCTCCCACGCTTGAGAAGGCCATTGAGAAGGCCTTCTTACATGAGGAGAACATGACCGGGGAACAGGACCACCAAGATAGGAACAAGAGAAAGTTGTAGGATAGGATACAACCCTTTCAGAGTCAGAGGTCACGGGGTATAACACCACCCCCTAGTGGAGGATTTTGCCCTCCACCAGAAGTATTGAGGGCTCCACCACATCCATAGTAGCAGAAACAACATAAGGGCCACCGCCAGAAGAGGTATAGAAAGACTCATAGCTTACAGAGAGGTGGTAGTAGAGGAGGTTTTGGTGGAGCCAAATATTTGAGACTTGGTACTTAGAAGGTACGACCAGCTCGCACATAGTAATCTTCTCGAGTTGGGCTGGCAGGATCAGTTCACTAGAGTACATGAGGGACTTCATCTTAGAGGGGTACAGGAAGATGTTTT
Organism: Taxus chinensis; assembly: GCA_019776745.2. NCBI lineage: Eukaryota > Viridiplantae > Streptophyta > Pinopsida > Cupressales > Taxaceae > Taxus > Taxus chinensis. Next base: position 905,917 of record JAHRHJ020000788.1, read on the forward strand.
GTTTGTGGGTCTCCTGATCACTATGTGTGTATGTGTTCACACAAACCCGCTACCATGGATATGCATAGAGTTCCTGGATTTAAATATATGGTGGGTGATGTGGGATGAGCCCATCGTGTATGTGCAGCAGTTGAAAACTGCCATGCCGAGCATCAGGAAACAATTATTGAGACAATAGGTACTATAAGGGGTATTTATGTCTCAATACTCTTTGATTCAGGTTCCTAAGATTCTTTTATATCTCCTAGTGTAGTTGGCTAGTGTGGTCTAGTTGTGGCTAGGAAAACTTGATAGTTGGTAAGTTGCATTGGCCTCTGGGGAAAAAGTCACCATGGAATCATATGTGGAGAGTTACGTACTTGATTTAGGAGTCTTCTCCATTACACTTGACTTCTGATTTATTCCTCTAGGTTCATATCAAGTTGTTTTAGGTATGGATTATCTCAAGGCTCATTGGGCTAAGGTAGATTGTAGGAATAAGGTCATTGAGTTTCAGGATGATCTTAGGAGTGTAGTTGTGATATCAGGGACCCAGAGGCCTATCTCTTTATGCATGATCTTGGCTAAGCAAATCAAGCGGATCATGTGTAATGGTTGTCAATTGTTTGTCATCACCATTAGTGATCGATCAGAGAGCACTCCAGAGCATTCACCCTTAGATGATAATGTAGTTTTGAGGGAGTATGGAGTGGTGTTTCCAGGCAAGATTCCAGGGTTAGCACTCTGTAGAGAGGTGTATTTTCAAGCTTGATTTAGTGCTAGGATCTTCACCAGTTTCTAGGGAACTTTATCATATGACTATTCAGGAGCTCCATGAGCTCAAGATTCAGCTAGAGGAGTTGTTGGAGATGGGTCTCATTTTTCCTCGTGTATCTCATTGGGGAGAGTCAGTCATATTTTACGAAGAAGGATGGTTCTCTTAGAATTTGTGTAGACTTCAGGTAGCTCAAAAAAAACTCACAATAAAGAATTGTTACCCATTACCTAGGAGTGATGACTTGTTTGATGAGATGCGGAGAGTGAGAGTGTTCTCCAAAATTGATCTCAAGTCAGGGTATCATCAGTTATGTATTTCTGATTCAGATATTCATAAGATATCCTTCCACACAAGTTATGGGCATTATGATTTCATTGTTTTCCCATTTGGTTTGACCAATTCCCTAGTTGTCTTCATGAGACTCGTGAATGGAGTATTCAGGACATTTCTGGATTGCTTTTTCTTAGTGTTCCTTGATGATATATTGATATATTATTGTTCTGAGGAGGAACACGAGGAGCATTTTAGGCAGGTACTATAGGTTTTGAGAGAGCAAAAGTTGTATGGGAACTTGGAAAAATGCATCTTCTTCTAGATAGAGATTCAGTACTTGGGTCATATCATATCAGGAGAGGGTATCTCTGTAGATCCCTCTAAGATACAGGCTATCATGGATTGGCCAACACCCACATCAGTCACTGAGGTGAGGAGTTTTATGGGCTTAGTAGGTTACTACCATAGGTTTGTCCAAGAATTTTCCAGGATTTCTCACCCTATTACTTCTCTTCAGAGAAAAGGGAAGAAGTTTGATTGGTCAAAAAAGTGTGAGTAGGCCTTTCAGTTGCTTAAGGAAAGGTTAACCACGGCGCCCATCTTAGCAGTTCCGGACCCCTACAAGGTAATTTTTGATAACATGCATCAAATTATTTAGTCCCGAGCAAATTAGATTGATTCGAAGGAAAAAAATCATGTTGCCTTGGGGTCCCCTCGGCTTCAAATTTCTAATTCTCCCCATCCAAGAAGAAATCCCAAGGTAAGTTTTGAGATAAAATGCATGAAAAAGTCCTGCAGCAAAATAAGGTTGCAAGGCCTAAAATCATGTTTTTGGTCTGAAGCCCTTGGTTCTCGCTAACTGAGGTTCCCATCCATGTACCAAACATTGGGGGTGTAAAAAATCGGAAAAAAATCAGGCTAAGTCCTATTGTCTTTAAAGAATTTCAGGTCTGCGGGACAGTTCGGGACGTACCGGGATGCGTGGGACGTGAAAAAGGTTCTTGGAACCAGCCGAAAGAGTGGAAAAAATCAGCCTAAGTCAGACATTTTGTTTCACGCGGTTGGGACAGTTGGGACAAAGGTACGCGAAGGGACGCAGATCGGCCGGTTTGGCCGCAAGTCAAGTCCATTTCAGGCGTGTTTCGGAGATTATTTGTCCCATGTGGTTTTGGGACAGCTGGGAAAAAAGTACGCGTGAGGACGCGAACCCGGCTGATTCGGCAAGCAGGGGTCCTTTCAGTTCTGAGACAGTTTGGGACAGCCGGGACAAAAGTACGCGTGGGATGCGAAAAGCCGGATGCCGAAAAGGTGAAAAGGCAGCAAACAGGGACAAGGAAGCCCAGAATCAGCCAAAACTAGGAGATTTTCATCTGGGACAGTCTGGGACAAAAGTACGCACGGGGACGCGAATTGGTCGATTTTCTGAAAGCCGAAGCGGCCGAAGGCAAAGAAGAAAAGTCAACGTTTGACCTGTGAAACTTCAAACGGCCATAACTTTTGACTCCAAGCTCTGATTTTCACAAAATTGGACTTTTTCGAATGAGCACGACAATGCCAAAAAAACTAGATTTCTTATTTTTAACAAGGGTAGATATATTTAAATAAAAGAAACATATTCGGCTCCAGTCAGTTAATGCTCATTCCCGTCAAATGATAGAAAACGCCTGCCAGACCCAAAATAGCTGCCCGCACTCAGAAGGCCATAACTTTTGCATTTCTCAACGAAATCACACAAAATTGGGTACATTGGAATCATGGCTCCGAGCCCGATGTAAAAAAAATCAAGAAATTACATGGATTTGGTGAGAGATCAATAGAATATTTTTTATAAAAACGTGGCCTGGGTTCATAACAGTGTTTTATTTGGTGGTTGGGAGTGCAATTAAGAGGCATGGTCATCATTCTTTCTCTGCTGCAGCACCTGGGACAGTATGGGGAGCCTTTTGCAAGTAATATATAATCATTTTACTCCATTTAATGCCTCTTACAAGGTGGTTGAAGGATAGATTTTGGGATTTCCATTTTCCCTTCTCTTTCCCTTCTCATTTTTTTTATAAATTGGAGTGTTGGGCTCATTGTAAAAGAGGAGGTAGTTTTTGTAGCAAAGCTCTGCCAAAATTGCTTTGTGAAGCCAATGTGTTACAGGCCCTTGTAGTGGACTCCTTGCATGGTGATCCAGGCCCTTATCTTGTAATAGATTGAACTGTGCATATCATGAAGCAATAAAATATAAGTTTGTGGATATATCTTCCCCTGCTGTGTTTTCTTGCATTCTTCTTGCCCCTTCAATCTTATTTACAAGAATATTGTGTCTATTATTATGTTCTTGCAGGGATCCATTATCATTGTGTATGTTTGAAATATTGTTGTGAATGCATTTTGCTAGATTATGGAGAACTGTCATCACCTCTTCTAGTGTGCACTTTGCTTCTGTATTTCACGCATTTGGAGACTACTCTCACACACTCCTTTTCTGGTGTATCACCACTTTAGTGTAGGATTTCATTTTATGCATTCTCTCTCCCTAGTCCCTTGGAAATTTAGATTAGAATAGTTAGTTTCCCCTGCATTAGAGTAGATTGTGGCAGGTAGTTTAGGAGCAAGAACCAGCTTTCTCTGGAGGTCTATCTCAAGTAGCAAGTCCCACAACTTGGAGATAGTACCCATGTTATCCAATCACATCGTGAGTTCAAGTATATGCACTTGTATAAACATTAGAGGGGTGCTATGATTTGGTGATAACAAGAAATTTGACCAGAGAAGTGTGAGAAGGACTTCGAGTTTCTTAAGGAAAGGTTAACCACAACACCTATTAGAGTTGTTGACCAACAGAGGATTGTTTTGTTTTTACTAATGCATCACTCAGAGGGTTATGGGAGCATTCCTTATGCAGGAGTGTTGGGTTATTACCTTCAGATTCACGTAAACTCAAGGAATCTTACGAGCTTAACTATCCTACTCATGATTTATAGCTTACAACAATCATTCTATTGTGCTTGTGCATTGGCATCATTTCCTTTTGGGTAGGTCATTCATTTTGAGGTAAAGATCATCATAGCTTGGTAGCATATCTTCTCACAAGCCAAACCTCAACACTTGTCATTGACGTTGGATGGAGTTCCTATGTGAGTATGACATGGAGGTGCAGTATATCAAAGGAAAGGAAAATGTCATTGGTAGATGCACTTAGTAGATAATGACATGTGCTTGCAGTCATTTGACATTGACAGTTAGATTTGAGAGGTAGGATTCTTGAGCATCTTCTAGAGGATAGTTTTATGAGGGTGCTAGACAGATGTTAGAGTCACAGGATTCATTAGAGGGCAGATGTTTAAGGTGTATTTTAGAGACAGATGGTTTACTTCGGTTCCATAGGCACATATATGTGTCTAAGTTAGGTGATTTGCGTAGCTTCATCCTTACAAAAGCTCATCGAGCTCCATATGCAGCACATCCGGGAGTGAAGAAAATGCACACTGCCAATCTGAGAGAGTTATATTATTGGCCTGGTCTTCGACTGGACATAGAAAATTTTGTTGCACGTTGGCTTGAGTTTCAGAGGGTCAAGGTAGTGCATTCTCATCCCGCAGGATTCTTACATCCTCATGATATCCCCAAGTAGAAATGGGATGTGATCTCCATGGATTTCATATTAGGACTCCCTATGTATTCTTATCATCATGATGCTCATTATGGTCACTGTGGATAAGTTGCCCAAGGTTGCGCATTTCTCACCAACCAAGGTTACCTATAATGCACAGGCCATCACCAAATTATTTATGGATGACATTATTAGATTGCATGGGATTCTGAAGACCATCATTAATGACAAGGATACCATTTACACTTCATAGTTTTCTATGGAGTTCCTTTCAGACAACCATTCTGGGTACTCAGATTAATTTCAGCTCAGCATATCATCTAGAGACAGATGGACAGACATAGACAGGGTTAATCCAGTTTTGGAGGACATGTTGATGATGTAAGTGATGGACCAGCAAAAGAAGTGGGAAGATTATTTGTATTTAGTTGACTTTGCATACAACAACTATCAAATTTCCATTGGTATAGCTCCCTATCAAGATTTGTATGGTCGACCTTGTAGGACACCTCTAAGTTGGGAGAGGCTAGATGATAGGATCATTCTGAGGACCAGCTTACTATTAGGACATTAGAGCAGTAGGTTGTTCTAATTAGACAATATCTTGAGAAGGCTAGAGCATGCCAGAAGGTGTATGTAGACACCAAGAGGACTGATAGTCACTTTGTAGTAGGTGACAAATTATTCTTGAGGGTTCATCCACAAAAGATTCCAATCCAGTATGGAAAGGGTTCCAAGCTTTCACCTCAATTTCTGGGGCCTTTTGATATTTTAGAGGTCATCATCTAGTTTCCTATCACCTAGCTTTTCCACCATGCCTTACATGGGCCCATAAGATGTATTTCATGTTTCTGTACTATGTAGATATGTACCTAGATGTTTCTCATGTTTTGGATTGGTCAACATTACAGGGTAGAGGACGGAGGACAGTGGAGACTGGAGCCCATACGCATACTGGAGCACCGGAGGTTGGCCCTTTGGGGTTGAGACTTAGGACCAGGTTAGAGTATAGTGGGACAGATATGATGAGACAACATCTACCTGGGAGGATGCTACACCTTTGAGGGATAGATATCCCTTTCTCTTTTAGTGACTTCTAGGAGAAAGTCTAATTTTAGGAGAGTGGGATGTAGTGCCCACTTTTTTATAGCCTCAGTTACCTTTGTTGATTTCTTTACTCATAGACATGATTTGACATTGATTTGATATATTTTGGACATTATGTTATGGATATTTGATCTTCTTGGACATGTATGGTGATTTGGTGCATAGCACCAATTTGATTGATTAGTATGTTGACACCTTTTCATTTGATGTTGCGGATACTAACTTATTGTGATGTTGTTTAGACCTAATTGATATATGTTGGATACTTAGTTTAGTCACATATCTGGATTATGTGGATGTATGCCATTTATATTTATCTCTATGGCTAAATCATGGTAAATTATATGTAATTATGCATGTTTTTGTATTTACAATTCCATGATGATGTTATAATATCATATATTTCATTGATTGCTTATTTAGTAGTTGATTTACATTGTATTGGACATAGTGTGTTTAATGTGTGCAATGAGTGTGTAGGTGACAGGTCATAGGAGAACGTGGGTTTCAGGGCGGCTACACAAATTTTACACAAGCAGCCCACGAGGCTAAGTCCTAACCATGTTATTATATGAGGCCTTAGTATTAGATTTCATTGTTTGGGCACCATGAGTGACCCTCAGTTGTAATGTTGCACGTCATGTAAAATTAATCTTGTTTAGGATGTTTTAATTTTGTTTAGTAAACTTGGTTTGGGGACTTAATAGTCCCCACTTGCATTAAGTTTTGTGTTTGGGTAATTGTGTATTAATTAGAGGGGATTAGGGTCACATGTGCATCCTTGAGTGGGCCTGACATCCTCTACACTTGTGCCCAAATGTGCCAAACCCGAAATTGGGCTATTTATAGGCATTTTAAGTGACCCCTTTTTAAATTTTGGGAGTTCAATTAGCATTAAAATAATCCCTTGGACCCTACCTAATAGGTAGGGGGGCTTAATTTCAAGGCATAAAGGGAGTTTCCCTCCCATTTTCCCTCTCTTTGGTCACCATCCATGTAAGATGGATTGATATGTGTGTTTTGTAAAAAGTTGCTCAATCTTGTTTTATTTTCATTTTGGGCAATTTGGGAGAAGAGTGTTAAAAGTTAGTTTATCTTTTCTTCCTTTTATTGTGAGAATATTTGACTTGGAGGGAAGAGAGGGGTGACACATGTCACCCCCTCATTGGTGAGGAAATTTTTTGGCTTCTCTTCAAATTCTCCCTCATGGAGGAAGAAGAGAACTTTTTTTTGAAGCTTTTGCTTGGGGCTTGGTGATTTTGGAGCTAGAGCTTGCTTGGATAAAGAAGTGGAAAATTTAGAGTGTTGGAGAGATTTTGGAGGTAGGATCCTTGAGCTCATTTTATGTTTTTATATTATGTTAGATCTTAGTCTTGTTTTGTTTAAAATGTGTGTTGTTCTTGTGTGTTGCTATTTGTTGAGTATGTTTTGTGTTGTTTTATTTTTCTCCATCCATCATATGGCATGATGGATTTTGGAGTTTTATGGGGGAAGAGAGAGGGATTTTCCCTCTCAAACCTCATGGCTTGATGGGCAAAGCCATGTAGGTTCTTTTTTTTACTCCCCTCATATGGTTTGAGGTGGGGAAGGTGGTTCATATGGTTTGAACCCCCTTCCCATTCTTGGAGAGGAAACCCAATGGGTTTGAAAATCCTCCCAAGAAGGATTTTGGTGAATGGGTGGAGAAATAAGGAGGGTTTGATGATTTGGAGGAATAAGGAGGTTGTGAAGATTCTTGTTTGTGTGCATCCAATGTTGGACCACACTTTTGACACCTTGGATATCTCTTCTTCTCTTCCCCTTTTTGGAGGGAGAATATGGTTTCTCCTCCTTTCCTTCTTTGCAAAAATTTGGTGTTTTCTTAGTATTTGAATTGTTTTGATGTGAAAATATAATTTTGTTATGTCTCCCTTTATCTTGTGCAAAGTTTTTGGAAGCTAGCTCTCTCTCCCATGGGCTTGGGGGAGGCTAGCATGTCTTCCAACCTTGGAAAGACATGTAATGATGCCTAAAGGTTGGGTGGTTAAACAAGCCTTTTCTCCTTGTGTTGGTTCTTTGAAAGCATTTGAAGTTGGAGCTCAAGTGGAAGATAGGTTGGAGTTTCTTGTCATCTTGGCTTCTCCTTGTCTTCTTCAAATTTTTGTGGACACCACTCTCATTATAACTTTAATAATATGGCTATGTGAAAGCTTTCATTGTCTTGTAAAATCACCATTTTGTATTTGGTATTACTTGTAAACTTGAGTCATGTTTTTGTTGAGTAATCTCCTTCAATCTTGTAAAGAAGCTTTGTAATGTGTTCTCTTGATTAGTTTAAGTATGTTGGAAATATGGTATTTGTGAGCTTAAGCTCTTTGGAAAAGAAATTTTGTAATAGTTGATTTTTTTAATATGAATTTAAACTTTGTAACTCCATTTTGAAAGGAAAGTTTGTGATTATTGGAAGGATGGAGTTTTTAGTGCTAAAATAAAACGTGTGTTTTTTTTCTTCTTGTTATTGGATCTCCCTCTTGTAGAAATCTGCAATAATGTATTTAGTTATTACATTTGAAGGAAAGTTAGTCCTTACATGAAGATTTAGGATTAACATTGTATGGATTTTTTTATCCTACTTGCCATGTATCTCTTCTTGAAAATCTTGTAGCATTATTGAATTGAATGAGATTAGTTGTTTTATTTCTCCATGTGATACTTAATGATTTGTTCTTATTAAGAAATCAGATTTGAATATATGTTCTCCCTTACAACTTGTAAACATTTTTCAAGTATCTCTTCTATTTGAACTATTTGGCTACATCCTTATTTTAGCACATAAAAGAGAAAATCATTTTAATATAGATGTAATGCAAAAAAAAAAAACATTAGGTTCCATATTTCTCAAGGATAACAAAAAATCAAATAAAATTAATATAGTCATATTATATAATATAACTAAGTTACCTTACTTACAATAGTTATAAATTATCATATATGATATATATTATATATGAAAAGTATACATAGTTGTATTTTATTACTATCATATATTGATATATATTATAATACATACATTTATTATATATATTATAATACACACATACATAAACACACACACATATATTATACAATATATTAAATATAAATAAAACAAATCAAAATTTTATTAAACAAAAAAGTTACAGTGGAAAGTATTTTGGTATAAGTTTTGTTTAAACATAAAAAAGAAAATCATAAACTATGAAAAAGGAAACTCAACGGTGGATTAATAATTTAAGGCAAAGGAAATATGGGTGGGGAGGGTTCAAACCCTCCCCAAATGGCTGCACACACCACTCCATTCCCCAATCCAAAATCCCTCCACACAGCCTTCCTCCCCCCTCTTTACTGTAAACCCCATCCTTCAAACAAAAGAAAAAAAACTACCATGATTTGTTTTTACAACTGTATTTGCAAAATTTTGGTTTCGGAATATTTATCACAGTAAGTGTATCATATATATATTTAATATATATATATATATATATATATATATATATGAAAGGTAAGATTGTGCCTTATTCAACATACACAAAAAAAATATTCTACTTACCCAACAATCTTAGTATTCATGGGTAAGAAAAATTACAAAAAATAGATATAAATGAACAAATAAGTAAATAATATTGATATTTCTTAAAACTGCATGAGAGTAAACTTCCAAGATCCTATTCAACCTACACCTGCAAGTGACAAAAAAAAATGAGAGGAGGAATGGAGAAGAAAAGAAAAGAACATAAAGATGTTTAGGGAAACTTTAGGGTAAGATTCAAATCTAGGGTTGAAATTAGATCTATCCTAGGGCTTACATTAGACCCAACACACTTTAAGTCATGGGTATTTTTATGGGAATGTGAAATAATTTAATATGGAATGGTGTGGGAAACAAATTAAAACGGAGGTAGGAAAACTAATTAAATTAATAGGTACGTAGACTTATTAAAGGTGACCCTAGGAAACACTTAATAGAATTTCTTGATGTGGAAATGTTGAATGGATTCAACAAGTTTATCAAACTATTTTAACTATGATAGGGAAATAAGGATATACCGTGATCAAATAATGTCTTATGGGAGAAAGGTATCTTGAATGTAAATATCCCTTAAATTCCTAGATTTTTCTTTCCTGACATCGCGCCAGATTCCACTATGTGTAGCAAGGGTGAATTTTAAACTATTGAATAAATGTTAGAGAAGCATAATTATTAACATAAGAACAAGATTGAATTAAGAACTTTGTATGCAATTTGAAATATTCCAAATAATTATGTAAGTTATGGAGATTGTTCATAAGAGATAAAGAGCCAACTCTAAATGGTTGAACTGTAAGTTGAATGTGAAATGAATTTAAGAATATATAGGAGGAAAAATAATAAAATTATCCTTGACATAATAATTTTCCTGGAATGTTAATCGTAACTAAGATGTAATCATGGTAATGATGTGTTGTGGGTTTGCCAATCCTTTGAGTCCCTTTTCTTGTGGTTCGGTCATTGTTAGTATTCATTCTTTTGGGAAAGTGTGGCATCGATATGTATATGGGTTTTGTCATGTGCCTATGTGATTCGATGAATTATGTAAGCCTCTAATGTGTTGTTGAGTTTCTCTTCTTGGAACCCTTGAGGTGTTATGAAGTGAGCAATGTAAGTAAAAAACAATGTATCCTAGTAATTACTACTGTTGTATTTGTGTGTGTAAATTGTGGGCGTTACACATTATATATGTCTAATATCTATACGTACATTTTCAATATATCACTAATGTATACCTCATGACATATATCGAGGATATACGCTTCACTTATATCTGTATATGTAATAGAAATTCCTCTCCCTATATTGACTCATGAGATATATAATAGTACCAAGGTTAGTGCCAGAACCACCCAGTTGACACTTCCTCATCTTTTTATTGTTGCTCATCAATAATTGACATTCTACATTGAGTCACAATCACATGGGTTCTGTCTAATCACACTTGTATTACTCTTCCATTATGACCATCATTACATCATTTTAACCAGATTGTAGCAATAAATATACATAATCTAAATACTACTTAATGTGCACATCATAACAACAACCGAATTTACAGCCACATGTAGAGTAAAATCACATACATCTATTGGACATCTCATCTACTATGGTCCTACTAAAATGTTATAATCATTACATGAAAACAATGGATATTTGCATACCACAGAAATCAATGATCTATACATATATGTCTTGGCACTTCAATCTATATTTTGACATATGGTGGATTACACTTGAGGTAAGCATGCCTCTAGCTTAATTAAAGAACATGTACTTATAGTTATCATCTCTACCCTGTATCACTCTACCATCAATACCTAACCAATTCAATATGACTCATTTCATCTACTTCCAAGGATACAACATAACAAAGAGTTGACCAATATCTACTTCCATTTTCTAGGGCGTAGATCACTCAAAAATGAGTAACCCAATATGACAGCAAAATTGTAACACAATTCTATCCAACAATAGTCAAATGTCATATAACAAATTCAAGACAACTAATTAACCCTTATTACACAATTATAAAAAATTTAAAATGCTACGATATTGATAAAAATAAGAAAAGATTAGGCATTTTTCCTGACTTCATCCATGAGTGTTTATGTGGTTCTTATGGCTACCCGTTTGGGGTGACCATCCTTGAGCAAGAGTGATATTTAGTGCCTCCACCTCCCCGATATGTTTTATAAATCATGTGCTCATTTTGTATATATCCCTTTCAAAATTGTTATGTGGTATTTGTGTCATTCGTGTTAGCTTTATGGCCTCTTATTCCCTCGAACCTTTAAGTTGTATTCAGACCATGCTTCGCGAGCCATCTTGATGAATTATTCGGATACCTTTTATAATAAGCCAATGGACCATCTAGATAGTTTCCGCAACAAGAAACACATGAAGGTGCAAAAAATAAGATAAGTAGACCAATCCTAAACAAAGATGTGAACTTTCCTATAACTACACAACATGTTCCAATATACCTCCACATATACATTTAGTACTCTACAACACATCACTGTAATTTAGGAAAGTTTTGGTGTGGATTTAACATTTACAACAATTAATTTTCCCGAGTTATATATTATCTTCAATTGCAAATGAATTATTTAGGTAAGGAGAGCTTAAGACCTTGATGCAAGTAGAGGGTTGCATATAATGCAAAAATTGTTGGAGGACTGTAGTACTATTATCGAACATCCAAGTTTAGTGTCTTGGTGTGGGCATATGTTGTTACAAGGTTTGAGACCCACTCATTCTCAATATAGGCCTTGAATCAATCAAACTTTTTGGTAGATTCCTAACTTGATGTCTCTATCAATGTACATAGCAGTGTTGTACATGGACAAACATACATGTGAAGTTAGCCGATTAGTGTAGTTTTTTGAGAAATCAGAAAATAACTTTGAGATTTATATCTTTAGGCGTATTCAACGATAGATGATGTTTATAGAATACTTTCATAATAGTATTATTATACGTATATATATAAAGTTATAATTAATTATCCTTGATCTTTGTTGTAGGAATGACATAGGGATTTATAAATGAATTCAGGGGAGATGGTAAGCAAAGTTGAAATCCCCCAACAACTCAAACCACTCCACAATCTAATAAATACCACATACACACATAACCCTTAAGAGAATTTTTAACATGTACATGTATGTTATTTGGAGATAAAGTCACATACACATCAAATCAAAATAAGTATATCGATAATAAATTAATGATGCATTTTTCAAAAAAACCAATGATTAGGCACTATTCATATCCCAAGATGTGTGGGACATTGGTAGTGAGGGGGGGATTTGAGGTACATGGGTCATATCGACGTGTACTGCACTCGTCTTAAATAGTTCATTCTAGGTATTTTGATTAAGCTTTTTGTGAATAAACACATATATACCTATGCTTAATCTATATGTTATCAAACCGTGCACAAATGCATTTTTCGTAGAGTGGTTTTAGCCATTCATGAAAAGACAACATGGGACATTGTCTAAGTTTCCTATCAATGATACCCGAGAATGCATATTTGGACCGAGCTACAATAAAGTAGAAGAGATTTTGAAAATACATAAATGAAAGATTAAAATTATGTAGAATCATTATTTACCTATGTAGTTTTCCTAATCAATAAATAAAATCCCATAGTGAAACTATAGAAGACAGATGGATTATAAAAATATTCCTTATGATTTATCCTGTAAAATTTGATCTTTTGGTAGTTGTTATTTAAGAAACTATGAATCTAAGTCAGTTTTCAATTGATGAGTTGCATGCATCACTAATAAATCCTTATTATAGGTTGAATAGATCTAACATGTAGTTGTAGATCAAGTTATTGCATCTCAGACACCAATAATTCATGGAAGAAGAAAAGGAAGGTTCAACCTTAGAGGAAAATCAATAACTTAATCTAGAGTATGCCACAATGCCTTCATCAAACTCAAGTGGAAGAGGAAAAAGTCAAGAACATAATCATAATTAGTTTTCCATTTAGGGACAGGATAAGGCTCATGTGCCTGTCACTATTGCATGAAGTATGGGCACTATACTTGTGATTGTATAAAAAATCAATATGATCATAATAGGAATAATCAAAATAAGGTTGGAAACTCTACTATAAGCTCCATTTTTATTACATTAACAAGGATTGGTGAAGAAAATCCTTCTTTTTTGCTTATTAAGTGCACTCTATCAAAAGACAGTCCTTATGGTGTATGGTATTTGGATTCATGTTGCACTAATAACATGGTAGGTAACTTAGATTTATTATCTGTAGACACAAAATCATGCACATTGAGTCATTATATAGTACAAATTGCATACTACTATTCATATGATTTCTAAGTAATAAAAGTACTAATCAACCCATTGTATTTGGTCACCTTTCTTTTCTTTTTGTTTCCACTTTCATTCTTGCACCCTTACTTGCCTAGTATTCCTTTCTATACTCTGACTTTATCATCTTTGACACTAGTATTCAACAAGGATGCCAACGTCGGGCACCCTTGTCTTCACTGGGTACCCATGACCCATTTGTACTTTACTCACAATTTTAGGGTCCTTTCTAATCATTTGAGCATCTTATATTTTTCATAGTCGTCATTTTCAGGGTTAGTTACGAAATTCAAGTAAAGGAATCATATAAGTATAAAGTTATGTGATCATAATAAAGGCCCAAACACTAAGCATTAGCTATCACCACCTAAGGTTGAATCCATCAAGGCATCTAAGAGATCGATTGCATCCATCTAGAACCATCACAAGGGACACAAGGGTTTTCTCTTTTCCTTACAGTTCATATGAGGGAATTTCATTATATTCTATGCACACATCTATTACATTTCTTTAAATATAGCTATTTTATCACTATCAAGTACGACACACACAAGAGCCACCTAGGGAATGATTCCACACACACACATAGAAATACATTGGGTATGAGATGTAGTGCAGTGTGTAGTCATAAGTTCACCATTGTGATAGTCGAGGACACTCTGAATCCTCATTTTGCATATTTATTTTCTTAGGACTTCATGTCTATTTGAGGGTTTTTGAGGTTCATATTTCATTACAGATTTCTAGTTACCTCGGAGATCTTAGTGCTAAACCTAATACCGAGTAAAGGAGAAACACCTTGTGACACCTTGGAGAACTTTTTCTAAGATTGTTCGTAGACACGGGTAGCTAAAAACATGCCAATGGAACCTACAGGTACCTTTGTCCCTCTCTAGGCACCCTAGTCAGGCCTATCTCTCTAGATCTAAAGTTTAATATGTCTTTGAATGATGTTCTTTCCATTTTGTTCACCTGGTTATCACTTTCCTACACTATAGATTTTATTGCGAATTAGCTAAGTACCTTCTTCTCCTCCTTGTAATTAAGGTTTCATAATTTATTGCTTAGTTGTTTGGGTTTATTTTGTGTACTAAATTAAATATTTATTTTACTGATATAATAACATCAAATTAGGATCTTATTTCATATTTTATCTTAATCATTATTCATTTTCGATGAGTTTAGTAAAAAGTGATATTACTCTCGGGAATAATACTATAGTGTTTGTAAAAGGAAAAAGAAAAATTAAAACTCTAACCAGAAAGGGGGAGCAAAATATTATACATGATGTTTACTATGTTGTAGGTTTGAAGCATAGTCTTATGAGTATTGGGCAATAGGTAAAATAGGGATAGAAAAATTTCTTTTAAAGATAATGAATGCATAATTTTTGATCAAACCCATAGCACTCCAATTCATTGTAAAAGTGAAGATGAACTATAATAGAATTTTTTTCTTTATATTCCAACAATAACAAGAGAAATTCTAATATCTTTGTAAACAAATAAAATGCATAGATCACAAGAAAGTATTACGCTAAGATATTCAAGTCATGTACTAATGTAAATGAGTCTTGTTTTGAATCTCGCGATAGTGTAAAAAATTCATGCAGTCAAGAAAATGATTCTTCAGTCAAATCTTGGCACTAATGTAAATGAGTCATGTGGTCAAGAAAATGATTCTTGAATGAAATCTTGCATAAATGCAAATGATTCATGTGCTAATGCAAACTAGTCATGCACTAAGACAGTTTAGTCCTGCACTTAAGGAATCCAGTTGGTTTTTCATTTAATTATAAGAGATGAATAATGAATTTGGTATATTAGGTTTGGACCTTAAATTTTAGAGGTATTAATTTTTTACATAGGAAAAATATGGTTAAATGTTTTCTCTTGATTCAAAAATGTGAAAGAGTATGTGAAAGGTGTATTTGTTAGCAATGTTAGCGTAGTCTACATAGTATTTTATTGTAAGACTAGTTATTATTATCTATTCCATTATTCTATCTTGTTGTTAATAATAACTCCATCCATTCCAGGGAATATTATTCCTACAGGTCCATATAAATATGTGTTGTGCTTCTAATGTTCATTGAAAAAAATAAGAGATATTCAATCCCTTTTTTCTCTCCACTATAAGCTCCTCATAATATAGTATCAGAGTTGTTAGCATTAGTTTAGTTTTAATGCATTGTTGTTTGTTCTGTATTTGATGGACAGTTATAACTGTCCTCCTTGCTCCCGCAGGATTTATATTTGAGGTGTAGTGCCCACTTCCCTTCGACACCATTTTTCATTTTGTTGTCTTCGAGACTGGTTACTTCACTTATGAATTTATTATGGCTTCTTGATTTAGCATGCTAGTAGATATCATAGACACTGGACTGTTATTGATTTGATCTTTATATGATGCATATGGTCTACTGGTGGACTTTTGATGATGATATTTGTATACTTTTGACATGGTTATTTATCTTTTTAATTATGACATGTGATATGTTTAATCATATTGGGTAGAACTTGATAATTGGATTAATGTGATGATCGTTTTGACATAAATGAAATGTGGAATAGAAATGTGCTAGAAAGTGTAAGTGATATCATACTTGCATAGATGATAGTAAATCATGTGTCGTTTATTTTAGATTATATTGTATATTTGGCATGAATTTTTTAATGTGGCCAACAGGCCGAAGGAGGTATTCTCTGTTCTGCAGGTATATTAAATTCACAACAATATTAAGGAGTGGAGACCAACCACATCGTAATTCGAGAAGAATCCAACTAAGGTCACTATGGCAACATGTAATTGGGTGTGTGTTAGAATTTTTAGTTAAGGGAAAACTTGTGACCTAGGGGTCATGTGTTTTGTTTTAATTTTTTTTCCCTTTTTATTATGTTAGTATATGTTTTCTTTTAGTAGTGAATTTTTACTTGGTTTATTATTTTAGATTTTTGGATTGGTGGTTACCCCTTTATTAGCCATGGGTTGTAGTGTCTTATTTAAGCTAATTTGAATTTGTCCTAAACTAATTAAGGGATATGACCAAAAGAGAGTCCATTTATTAGGCTTGATTTACTTTAGATTTTGTGTGGATTGATGTGTGTTTAAGTTTTGAGTGTAGCACACTCTACCCCACATGGGAAACTCGAATTTGGCCTTAGAGGCCAAATTTGGAAGCTTGTGGGACAAGTCAAACTTGTCCCACACCTCTTAAAACCCCATGCCAACCCTACCTATGGGTTGGAAGGCCAAATTTAGGGTCTTTTAGGTGTTTTGGGGGGATAAAAAGGGTAAACTATTAATTGCACTTTCTTTCAAAAATTTAATTTTATCCTTGGGGGAGTGGGTTTAGATGGAGTGTGTAAGGTGCTTGCCTTTCTTTCAACCACTCATTAATGGTGCATTGGAATATGAGGTTGACCAAGTGGTGTGGAGTGGAGGGAAAAGGAGGTGGCATCCTACTTGGAGCCACATCATCCCTCCCTCTCTTTTCTCTATTTATTTGATCCTCTTGTTTGTTTTGGGGGTTGGAGGTTTTCATTTTTAGTCTCTTGTATTTTGGAGAGGAGAGGATTTTGAGGGAGTTTGTGGATTTTTGGAGCTTGTTGATACTTGTGGGAATTTTTTTGGAGCTCGAGGATGCTTGCTTGACCTTTAGAGGGAATTGAGACTTCATACTTGGAACAAGCCCTACCATGGAAAGGTAGGAGCTTCAGCTTTGTTTGTATTATGTCTCTTTTTTTTGTTATATGAATGTATATATATGTTGTGTTGAATGTTGTTGTTTGAAATGCTTGTTGGGAATGGGTAGAATGCCTAAGTTGGGAGTGGGAGGAGACTATGGGGAGTTTATTTGAGGGAGGCATAAGAAATCATTTTCTTGAGGAGGGAGTTTGGGTTGGGTGCCCACCTAGTATGAGAAATGCTTGCATTTTCTTCTTGTTCTTACTTTGGGGGAGCCATAAGAGTTGAGGGAGGCATAAGACTGGATGGAGGGATAAGGGGTACTTGAGGGAGGCATAAGAGTTGTTAGGGGTAATGTGTTTTGCATTGGAGGTTTTTAGGTGGCACCCATTCCCATTGGGAGGCGTAAGTGGCCTCCCCATAGGTCTTACTCTTATGGCTTTCTTGATAAGCCTTGTGACTTGGTTGTTTTGATGGTTTCCCTCTTGCTGAGTTGTTGTTTCTTTTTGTTTTGAAGGATTATGGAATGAATGTGAAATTTTATGTTAAGTTAGGTGGAAGCTAGTAGATGCCATGAGTTGGATTTTTCTTCCATTGTAATGTGGTTGGGGCTCGAAGGCCGATGGAGAGGATGGCTTCTCTTCTCCATTGGGTATCTTGGTTGGGAGGAGAGCGTTGCCTCTCCCCTTATTTTTTGTGAATCAAGCAAACTATTGGAGGAGCTAACTTGTGATGTTGATAGGCGAATACAGAAGAATCTTCTCTTATTCTACAAGATCTTCGTGGGTGCCCGGTTGAGTAAATACACTACTGTCTGGACTGCTTCTGCCCAAAACTGATCCTCCAACTTGGCGGTGGAGAGCATACAACGGGCCATCTCCATGACAATCTTGTTGTGTCGCTCAAAAATCTCATTCTGTTGGGGAGTGTAGGGTGCAGTCAGATGTTGTTGAATGCCATGTTGCTTCGGGTATGCTAAGAACTTCTTTGATACAAATTCCCCCCCTCGATCTAAGTGGAGGAGAAGGAGAGGCTTCCCATACTACCTGGTGGCATGCTGGTAAAAGGTTTGGAAATTGGGAAATGCCTCACTCTTCTTTCGAAGAAAATATACCCACATTTTCCGTGAGTAATCATCAATGATGAGCTGGAAGTATGCAAAACCTTGAAAGCTAGCTGGCAGAGGTCCGCACAGATCGGTGTGAACGACCTGAAGAGGCTCTGTAGAATGATAAGAGCTCTGTTTGAATGGACCTCTATGTTGTTTGCCCGCAAGACATCCCGAGCAAACAGGTAAGGAATGGGAGAGTGGAGGAAGCCCTCTTACCATTTCCTTCGCACTGAGTTGATGCAGAGCCCCAGCAGAAAGATGACCATATCGAAAGTGCCAAAGTGCAGTGGACTCTGCCGTTGATGCAGAGAGAGCAACGCTAGATGAAGTGACCGCATCCAGTGCAAATAGACGGCCCTTCAGAAATGCTTGAGCAATGACTGACTCTCCCTAGGAAATGATGCAGGACTTGACCCCTTTCTCAACAAAGAATTCAACCTGCATTCTATGGTTAAGAAGTTGACTTAAAGACAAAAGATTTGAAGTCAAACCTGGAACATAGAGCACCTTTGTGAGTGTACATCTTCGTGTTCCAAGAGGAATGATGACATCACCAATCCCCTGCTGCAGTATACTCTTGATTGTCTGCAAAGGTGATCCGATCTCCAGTGGGCCGGTCACTCAGAGTATGGAACAACTTCTTGTTGCCAGTCATGTGTTTGCTAGCGCCTAAATCAATCAACCAGACATCTTCTGACGGCTGCAAAGTCTGTGAGACTAGAACAATGTCAGAATGAGTTGTATCTGGTACCTCTTCATCGGAGGTGGCATCCTGCTGAGCATCAATATGGCCCTTCTACCTCTGATTACGAGCATGCCATCAGGATTTCTTAGAATATCCTCAGCCAGAAGTGCTCTCTTCGCCAGAATTTCCATACTTGCGACCGTTGTAATAACAGTTCACAGTCGTGTGCGTATCCGTGGAGCAAATGTGGCACCACCGATCCGCCTTGTGATTATGCTGCTTCTGGGGTGGCCGCTGTGGTGGCTGCTGTGAAGATGGCTGCTGAGCATGCTGCTTCTGATTTTGGGGGGCAGATTGCCCTTTCCGAGGCTTATGTTTTTGCCTCATGATGAGAGCCTTGTCTTCGAAGGCTTCTTGTACATTTTGCATGGCTTCTTCCTGCTGGAGATAATTCACCAGGGTTGCAAAACTCACCTCCTGTTGAGTAATTGTCAACGTGGTGATCAGTGTCTGAAACCGTGAAGGAAGAGATCGCAGGGTGAGCGGGACTAGCAACTTGTCATCCACTGGTTCACCGAGTGCAGAGAGTTCTGCACGTAACTCAGCTACACGCCACAAGAAGGCTTCTACTAATTCGCCATCATGCATACTCATCGTATGAATCTTTTTCTGAAGTTGTAACTTTGTCGTGAGATTCTTAGCTTCGTAGATGGTACACAATGCGCTCCATGCCTGAGAAGAAGCAGCTGCTTCCCGAATGTATGGCTGCACCTCATTAGAAAGACTGAGGGTGATGAGCATTAGTGCTTTCACATCATCCTTTTCATATTTTTCCAACAGATCATCGTCTGTGGGAGGGGCGTCTTTACCAGAGACAATCCCCCAAAGATCTTAGAATTGAAGAATCGTCTGCATTTTAGTTTTCCATGCAGCGAAATTTGGCCCTTTCAAGAGTTGGGCATCAGATAGCAATATTTTTGGAGCAGACATTTTCAAAAACTCAAAAATAGGTATCTTATTTATTTATTTATTTTTTCAAAATGGCTACAATGCTTACTGAAGGAATCTGTCCCGAAGATGGGCTCTATAGGCTCGTGCAGTGAGACGTCGATGCTCCTGTGGGTGTTCTATTTCACGTTCGTCATCTGCATCATAACCACGTTCAAGTTCTGCACGAATCCACCGTGCTTGACATCGAACGTCGAACCAAAAGTATTCCAACAGTCACTTGCACAGTTGTTAATGGAGCTCAAAGAAGAAGGCAAAACAGTCACTGAGTGGCTCCTTGAGGGCTCCTACCAATGCACAGTTTTTCTCTTCTTCTTGTCTTCCACTTAGCAAAGAGACATTCCACGCACAGGATTTTGCAGAAGAACATAGTCACAAGCACTCTCCACGCACAACAAAACACGCAAAAAGACAGTCTTCCAGTCTCCTCTCCTCCTTCACGCACGCAGCAAAGAAACGCTCCACGCTCAGCAAAAACAGGACTCCTTCACACACGCAGCGAAGAAACGCGGGACTATTTTCAGAACCGCAGCTTGTCTCCAGTTGGGTGCAAATTTCTAGGCACCGATCTCTACTTTTCTTCTTCAGTGTAGGACTTTACACAACTACTTTTCACAGTGCTGGTTTCCACGTAGGTCTGAGAAAGTTTATCCAACAAAGGAGAAAGACAAGCTGTAATTTCCCCAAGTCGCTTCTAAGGAGATTTGTTTGTTGCAGGTCAAAACGTTTGCTCTAGGTTTTGATTTCCACACTGCATGATAGACTCCCACACGTCCACGTGCTAAGCAATTATCTACTCTCCACGCAAATCAAATTCTCCTGCTCCGATCTTCACACGTCAAATCCAAATTTTCAGGCACAAGCAGTCATAGCAGGTCTCTAGATTCCCACGCCAAGGAAAGACAGGTCGCTCTTGGTCGCTGTCCATGCACAACACACAAAGAACATGCCAAAAACTGTCACTTCAATCTTCCACACAGGTAGAGGATGGATAAGAGCTCTGATACCAATGATAGGCGGACTGAGAAGATATTATGTATTGCTATGTTTTAAATGAATACATTTCACGCCTTTATATAGGCCGATAGGGAGGCAGCCGTGAGGGAGACGGTTATTCAACTGTCCACTAACAAATACTAACACAAATGTATTAATCTGCTAACTAGATGTTTGCTAACAATTTATAGCCTCCCTTGATGACAGTGTGTAACTATCAAGTAATTGTACCCACCTAGAGGTTGTGAAGCAAAGTGAAATACATCAATGTATTGAGCGTCCTCAAGTGTAAAGGATATGTTCAACGAAAGGTATATTTTATTAGTCAATCAATGCTTGTACTATTTTTTAATTTCATGGCACCAAATATATTTTGATCTGGATTAGTAAGGTTGTAATATGGATAGAATTGAAGACATGAAGGAAATGACAATGGAATGTTGATTCTCCTGAAACTTGGGAATGAAATACTCACATGAGTGTGTTGAACTATGTTGAAATGTTAGTAGATTGTTCATACTCCAAAACAATAACTGGATTATATGGTTGAAACTTCACTTGAGGATCATGTTGGGAAACCTACGTGCACATTATTCATCTAAAGTGCATTATGATACTTAAAAGAGATGTATTGAAAAAGTGGGAATATTAGTGCATTATCTCTTGGTGTATTGTTAATGTAAATACTTAAGTTTTAAATAGTTAACAATATGCCAATGAAGCATTGTTGCTTCTTGTAGCTACTTTGTGGGCATGATTTTTCAGTCATTTAAGAATTTATTGTAAATCTATTTGCAAATTATACAGGCGAAATGCGTTGATAATCTACTTGAAGCTCCCGTACAATGGGAATGGACATTATGAACAAAAGGAAGATTTTATATTTCGATCAAACTTTGCTAAGCTTTTTTAGTTCATTACCCATATTTCCTTTATACTTAAAAATTCCACTAACATTTTAATATTATGCATAGATAAGGTGAAGGCATGAACGAACTAATGGATTGATTATTAATAAGATTAGGTGATTAAATCCTTGCATGTACTATTAATACTTTTCCATAACTCAGATATGTTCCCACCCAAAGGTATACTAATACTACTATAGCCAAGGACATGCTCCATAATGTCATACTCTATAAATCGCACCTACGTATTCACTTATGTAGTGTAATTTACGCTCCTACAGACTAGGGCACGCCGAAATAACGAACCATGCCAGGCTTTGCCAACTTGTATTGAGGGTCAAAAACTACACTGTTTTAATATCAATATTCTGATATGACACTAGAACCTCCCTACGATATGATTAATCTCCACGAGCTAAAAAGTAAACATTTGAGAAGTATCTGACAATTTGGGAAGATATTCTGTACATAAATATCTTCAGGCCTCATCGCAACACTATCACTGTTCATATCAAGGAGAAAATAAGGAGAGAATATCTTCAAAGACAAATCCCGAATTTGTTAGGATGCATTCGTATAAGGAAAACAGTCAACTCAAAATGGTCAAATCGACAACCTTCAATGTTTGAAGCTGCTAAAAAATTCAATCTAGAGCCTTTATTTCGAATAAAAATGCGATTCCACGACAATAATGCCTAAGCCGAGCTAGTACGAATTTTGGCCATGGCTGTGAGAGTCCCCGGCATTAACGCACCTCACAAGACCCAAAGAAAGTGGAGGTATCATGCCTATCTCACTAGCCTGTAGCTTCATCAATAACCACCATATCCATTCACGTGGCCAGGGCCGAATATTTTGACAAGGAAATGAACGCCTGCTTCTCTAGCTGTAACTTCAAAATCTAAGTCACCATTTCTAACACACGAAACTTTCGAGCTAAGTTATAGCAGGCAGGACCAAATGGGGGTGCATAAGATTTACAAGACGTCTGATGTGGGATTTATGTTCCAGAGATGCGGCCAGTTTAGAGTAGCCTGCATGTCAAGGGAATGCAATTTAATATTAAGGCAGGTCGCTATTAAGGTCACCCACCCCTTACCATATCTTGTCAAACTTAATGTTGGAATGTGTTGACCCTATTAAATGTGGTGTCATTTTTTTTGGGAAAGCTTCAATTATGATTAATCTACAGGTAATCAAGTAGATTTCGAATGATTACCATACTCTAGATATCCTTCACAATGACTTTGTAGTGAGGAAGGGTTGAGTGTTTCCAGCTATGTTAATGCAACCTAGCATAATCAACAACCTTAACACATTTAAAATCAATGTAACGATTTACCCCACACCTAAAAAAAGAAATATAGGTGGTGAAATATATAGCAATGATAAAATTGTAATCTCTATAACAAAGTGATCAAAAGTACACCGAAATAAAAATCCAAATGAACCATTCAAATCGCATTTTCGAAATTAAAATGAAGTGTCGAAGCAAGTTCTAGAGCGTCGTCAATTAAAGTGGACATCACATGAGGCTGTTAGCATCATTTATTTCATATGTTGATTACATTGTAGTATATTATGTGTGGGTGGTATCATTGGTATCAGAGCGTGGGGAGGCAGCTAGTGGCAGAAGAAAGTGTACTTTTTGTGAGGTCCGATTAGTTCACGCTGAATACTAGGTAGTTGTATTGCATTTGTTTCATTACTGTTTGAAGATTTACATGGAGACACCACTTCCCAATCCTATTGTGGAAAATCCTTTTACGCACTGCCATCCTTGCTTAACAGACCTATCAGTAAAGAGTGATTTTTTTGTGATCTTGTCCAGTATGCACACAAAAAGGAGAAACCTTTTTGGTGTGAACGTGTCTGACAGTTTGCATTTGGGCATAGAGGAGATCATGTCATTGGAGTGTGGAAATCTCAGCAGTCTGGAGCTATGTCTGAGTGGTATCCAGACACCATAAGAAAGCCATTATAGTCAGTATTTGAGTCAAAGGCTGATCAGTCACGAAACTGCTCGTGAGTTTGGTGGAGTAACCAAAAATAGCTTAACGATGGGAATGTAATGTCTTCCATGCAAAGACAAACCAATGAAGACTTGTAAGACGGCAATGTGTTACACGCACCGGTCTAATTTGAAAGACAAGACCATGCCTTTGCCAACAGAAAAGGGTGTCAAGAAAGTAGACATTGGAAAAGTGCGGAACATATGACAGAGAGTCCTGACTGGTAATTTACTTCATACTTCATCATTTTTTGTTTCTTTAGTAGTTATTATGGACATTCACTTGGAAAAATACTCGGGGTTAAACTTTCATACATGGAAGGTGAATATCCAAATGCAACTTATGCATAAAAACTTATGGGGTATAGTAGATGGGAAAGATAAAATGCCCACAGACGCTACCAAATTAGGAGAATTGCAGTGCAACGATGATAAAGCAAAAGCCATTATTGGCCTTGCTCTCTCTAATTCTGAACTCCATCATGTTGATCTCAATAAATCTTCCAAGGACATGTGGGATAATTTAAATCAATTATTTGGAGTGAAAGTAGTGAACACAAAGTTTTCCCTAAAACTTCAGTTATATAGATTCAAAATGGAAGAAATCGTTTCTATGTCTAGTCACATTAATAATCTTCGGTCTCTACTCTGACAACTAGCAGAAGTCAAAGCTGTGATAGAAGGCGGAGGATGCTAAAGCTATCCTATTAAATAATATATCTTCCAAATACATCAATGTTGTTTTTACTCTTAGTCAAATTCAGTCTAAATCTTTAGATGACATGATCGTGGCTCTTCTCATAGAGGAAAAATACATAACTAACGATGCTGCAGAAGGTGATACTCAACAAGTAAGTGCACTTTATTCCACAAACAGAAAATTTCACAGGCGATCAGATAAAAATAAACAAGGGCCTAAACAAGAGATTGAATGCCATTATTGTCATAAGAAAGGTCATACAATGTGAAACTATCATAGCCGAGAAAGAGATGTTCTACAAGGAAATATAAAACACAATGGAGCTAATACTACTCATATAGAAGATCCACAAGATTCTGATGAGAGTGAGGAAGTTGTTGATGAGATTGGCTTCACATCATCTCTAGTACTGTAAGCAGCAACACAGGAGGATGGAGGAAAATGGAGGCTGGAGGAAATCCAGCGACCTCTTGCAAGCCCCAAGCGACGAGGCTGCCGACATATATTGTGGTGAATAAGGTATTGAGGACCAATTCCTCAATTTTGGTTTGTTTATTTCAGTGTTGTGTTGGTACATTCTGTTGTTTTTCAATAAAGTGCAAATGTTGCATAGTTTCCTGTTTGGGACCTCCTAAACTGAAAAGCATATCCTGGGGAACAAAAAAACACTGAAAGCAGTGCATGGTACTTGCACTAGGTTCGTGGTAAACCTGTAAAACCACTGAGGTAAAATCCTCTTGGTTCGTGGTAAACCTGTAAAACCATCGAGGTATCATCCTCTTGGTTCGTGGTAATCCTGTAAAACCACCGAGGTGAACAGTCAGAAAGTGCTCCTGTCCCTCTAGGTTTATGGTCAACCTTAGAAAAACCATGTGTATCGAGACCATGTAGGCACATGCTCGTGTGAAGACCCTCTTTACCCTCGGTGTTCTCATTAAGGGGGGGACATCCAGTATAAGGAAATGTATGTTTGTACGAACAATGTAATAAGGGGGGGAATGTTAACATTAGTTTAGTTTTAATACATTGTTGTTTGTTATGTATTTGACGGACATTTATAACTGTCCTCCTTCCTCCCGCAGGCTTTATATTTAAGGATCTGCTCATTTGTTTCACACATTGAATACATTGAATATATTTCTGTCTTCTACTATGAAGAGCAAACCTAATCTCTGATCTGTGTGTGCGTTTGAAGGAGATTGGAAGCTACGTTGTGGAGGAACAACATGCGTGTGTTTGAAGGAGAAAATAAAATCTGCTTGGATGATGAAGGATCTACGTGGAAGATTAGCTTTATCAGCAACCTGTGTGATGACCTTCACTTGCTCGTGGACATGCGGCAGAAGTCTTATTTGACTAGCATTAATAGTTCTTTGTCTTCATTCAGTTCCAGCAACTTGCGTGGGTGGTGGAGTCTCATTGATCTTCTAAGAGAGTATTTTCCTAAGACGTGGACATTGGAATCAACTGCATGGAAAAGTGAAAAAGTTGTGTAAGAACTTGATATCAAATTTTCATTTCTTGTGTGAGAATTTTTAACTGCTGCATGAAGACTGGACGTGGAGAAGAGTGCGTGGAGCTTTCTATGCACACCTTAGTGGAAATTTGACATGTTTTTGTTGCGTGGAAAGAAATAATACCTTGTTGCATGGAAGTTTTAAGTTATTGTTTTATTATTTTCTGTGCTAAAATAAAAATATTCTTCATCCCTGTGTAGAGAGGCTTGGAAAATTATGTTACGTAACTAATTTTAAAACCTACGTGGAGGAGGAATAGAAAAGCAAGTTGCATGTGATCCTGCGAGAACTCCATTCATACCTACGTGAAGACCATTCTTTTCTGGCATGTGATCCATTCATTATTATGTGAAGTTAATTTCTACCTGCGCAGAGGTGTTGTGTTGAGCATTTACTTGTACCAAGCCCGTAACTTTGCACCATTTTTGCTAGTATCACCTACATGAAGAGTTAGAGAGGTACAAGGAGAGGAAAATTTGGATTCGTGTAGCCTAAAAGTCAAAAATAATTTGAAAAAAAAGCCATTTATTGCCTAGTGAAGAAGCCTCTACCATGGTCATGAAGGGTCTCTCAGAGCCAACACTGAATGACGAAGCGTGAATAACACAATCGAGACTGCTAAACGATGCAACATCAACAATATTGTTGAAATCTGCAACATCAACTCACACGCTAAAGAAAACCATCCAGAAGCTCTTGAAAGCTCCAGGTTCTATTTTTCCTTGCTCAATGAGCTTCAAAACATAGGAAATCTAGTATTTGATGAGCTAGTTCAAAAATGGATTCTTAAATATTTCCTTTTTGATGTCAGCTTCCAAGAAAAGTGAGTTTGGGAAGAATTAGAAGCTGGGTATGATGCCGACTGTGAAGATGAAGAAGAACACCCCTACAAAGCTGTCACCATCTCTTAGTATGCGAGTATCGTGAGCATGTACTAGCTGTTACTTCTCATCAGTGAGTATAAGTTGTAATAATTGTTGAAATAAATAAATAAATAAATAGTTTTTTTAATTTTATTTTATTCCAATGTCTACACCAAAACTTCTACTTTTGGATTCTCAATTTCTTAAAGGGTCAGATTATGCGACCTGGAAAAAAAAATGCATACAATCCTTCAATTTGAGGGATTGTGGAGCATTGTCATAGGGTCCGTATAAGTTCCAACAAACCCTGATGAGATCATTAAATATGAGATCGTAAGTGCTAAAGCATTGATGATGATAATGTTGAGTATCACTGATGACATGCAACTGCATGTTCGGGATGCAGAGAAACCAAAGGAGGAATGGGACAAGCTTGCTACCATATTTAAGGTGAAGAATAATACTATGGTTCTTCATCTTTAGTCAAAATTGGATACCCTATCTATGGGGTCTGATGAGAAATTTGAGTAGTTATTATATCGAGTGGTCGAGTTGTGAAAAAAGTTAATAGCTCTTGGTGAGAAGGTAGAAGATATGATTATGGTTCCGATCACCTTGAGGGAACTCCCTTGTCAGTTCTGAGGTCTTTGTTATGACACTAAATGTATCCAACAAGGTAGTGATGTTCGAAGAACTCGTGAACTTATTACAGCAGGAAGAGGCAATAAATTTAGTCCAAGATGAGGCCCAAGACAAAGCCCTTTTCTCAAGGCCCCAATGTGGCTAGAAGAATCAAAAAGGTCCCCCAGTGAAGCAATCACAATTAGATCAGAATCAAAATTTGCAAGCTCAAAATTCTAAGCGATGGTGTCAAATATGTAAAACAAATACTCATGACACTGATCATTGCTGGTACAATGGCTTGAAACAAGGGTCTTTGAGTCAAACAAGCACATCAGGGTGCGATCATTTTCAAAAGTTCAAACGACGTCCCCACCGAAGAAAGCAGAAGGGACATCTCACAAACAAACAAGATGATGAATGAGGAGACATCAGAAGGATTCAATTATGGTAAGAACCTTATACTTGTCTCTCAAACTTCTCAGCCCATGAAGAAAGTATGCTTGATAAACTCTGGTACAAGTAAGAATATGTCAGGTAACAAGAAAGTGTTTGATTAATTGAACGAACAACCCACTGGAGATCAGGTTCGGATATTAGATGACAAAGAGTACGTTGCAAAAGGAATAGGAAATGCCACCATTGCTTTAAGACCATGAAAATGTACAATTACAAAGGTATTATATGTTCCTGGCTTGACTAGCAACCTCTTGTCAGTTACTTAGCTCTTCAATATCACCTAAAGGTAGAATTTCTTTTCCAAAATAGCATTAAATCATGCTTAGTATCAAGAAAAGGTATGGTCATTGCTAGAGCATTTCTAAAAGATAAATTATTTTATTTAGATACTCTTTCATCATCTGCAGTATCTTTATCTGCGTCAACAATAGATTCTACAGCCCTCTAGCATTTTAGATATGATCACTTGTCAGTTTGTTCATTGCATCATATGAGTTCAAAAGCAATGGTCCATGGACTACCCAATATGCCCTAGCTATCTTGCAGGAAAATAACATAGGTATCCGTTTCAGGTGAGCATCTTTTGTCCTAAGAAGTTTCTGGTGGTAGTTTATACCAATCTGAATAGCCTGCTACTTGCTTCATATTTAGGATACAAGTACTTCCAACTATTAGTAGATTACCACTCTTGCAAGATGTGGGTGTTTTTCCTGAAGAAAAAAAGTGAGGCTCTTCAACATTTCTAGAATTTCTACCATCATGTTGTGAAAGAGATAGGACAACCACTTCTTCTACTTCACTCAGATCGAGGGGGGAATTCACATCAAATACATTCTTGGCCTTCCTAAACCAACAATGCATTAACTAGAACCTGACTGTTCCCTACACACCCTAGCAAAACAACATTGGTGAGCGTCGAAATCCCACAGTGATGAAGATCACTCACTGCATGCTAACAATAACTAAGCTAGAGGAATGCTATTGGGATGAAGTAATCCAGACAGTTGTTATATCATCTCGACAAGGCACTGACAAATATTTTTACAAAATAAAATGTCAGAATAGGTATGGAGTTGTAGAAATCTATCAATTTCTCATTTATAATTATTTAGTTTCACAGCATACATGCATGTCCCAGCTCAGAAAATAAAGAAGTTTGAAACAAAGATGCTCCCGTGCATCCTACTTGGATATAGCACTACCTCAAAGGATTATTGTCTCATGAATCCTAAGACAAAGAAAATATACGAGAGTCAAGACACAGTTTGTGACATGTCATCATTTTACTCAGTAGTGACAACAAAAGAACCATTACCAACCACCTCTCACCGACTAGTCTGTGAATCAGATGATCAGCTAGAGGATATTACTCATAGAAAAGATGTGTTTCTAGGAGAGCTATTTGTTGACCTTAAAGAACTAGAGAATGTGACTCCACATCAATCCACACGGCAATGATAGGTTTCTTCTCAAAAGTAGCCAAGTTCTCATCCGAAGTGGGTACAATGCACCATCAAGGACTCACATTTGTAACAACTACCAGATACATCATCCGAAATCAAAACAAGGACTCAAACAAGAAATGAGGTAAACTTTGCACTCATGAGTTCACTAATCAATAGCTCTGAGCTTGATAATGTTCGTGAATCACTTAGTCAACATCAGTGGACGGAAGCCATGGATATATAAATAGACTCACTCAAGAAAAATCAGACATGGGAACTTTTCAATCTACCTATAGGAAAGAAACCCATAAGCTACAAATGGGTTTTCAAAACAAAATATAAGGCAGATGGATCCATCGAAAAAACACAAAACATGACTTGTAGCAAAAGGATATGTTCAGGAATATGGCATTGAATATGAAGAAACCTTTATTCCCATTGTGAAGATCAAGACCATCAGAGTTTTTTGTGCACTGGCAGCACAAAAAGGATGGAGATTTTAGCAGATGGATGTCAAAAGTGCTTTCCTAAATGGTGATCTGAAAGAAGAAGTGTACATGACCCAACATGGAGTATTTTTTAATGAAGAACATATTAAGAAGGTATGTCATCTCATCACATCATTGTATGGACTGTGTAATGCCGCAACCTACCTTGTCTCGGTCAGCATTATTCCTGACTGCGTGGAGGATGGAGACTTTAATGAACGACGTGATGGAATCCCTATTGGTGGCCGCACCCACTGATTTTCCTATTTTGCAAATCTTTTGTTTTCTTGTTTTACTTGCTCATGCAAGAGACTTTGGTGGCCGCACATGCTCATTGATTAAATTGTTGACTTCATCCTGCTGTTCACGTGGTCTACCTGCTGTTTCTGTCCAAAACCACGAATGCTTGTTGTGCTCCATCAAATGCTGAAACAGATGAATTGCTACAGCGTGTTCTGGATAGTGGATTCATTAATGGTGAAATGAAGGTCTGTCTCCCTGATGTTGCGTGGGTGGGTTTGGATTCTCAAAATCATGCTGTACAGGTAGCTTCAGTGGAGCGCAGAACTGATCTTCTCCTGCGGACAGGCCGTGAGGAATGGGGCCACATGTTGGCTGTATGCAGCAGCTACAGGGTTAGAGAAGTAAACGTATCCTCAGAAAATGTTAGTGGCCTCCAGAGAGAGTAAGTGTGACAGCTGCTGCAGGGTGAGCCCAAGGAACAGTTGGTGTTGATCCTGATGTTCTGGTTGCACGCGACCATAGTCATGATCAGTTGTTGCAAAATCTTGCAGCTGTAGTAGAAGAACGAGGTAAAGTTTTAGTTGAGCTGTCTTGCCTTTTCATTTTGGAATAATGGGCGGAACCTCCTTTTGTTACAGTCACAACATTTTCTTGGCCCCTTGTTGGCTTATCCTCCCTACCTGTGCCTCCCAGAGGATTCTGGAATGAGGTGGGTACACCCAGCCAGAAGAACAAAGGAATTTCGACCTAAGGATGCTGCTGCTATGGCTCTGGGAGGTGTCCTTGCGGCTGGTAGAGACTGGAAATCAGGTATGTTGCAGTTTGTAGAAGCCTTCGTGAGTGCCTCCAACCAGCAGGTTGTACCAACTAGGCTATTTTCTGTTCTGTATCTCTGCATCCTCAAATTCAGGATTCTCCTTCATGGTGACAGATCACACCCACGGGCACAGGAGATCTATGCAATGTTGGAGAAAATGTCTTGGGAGATGAAGGTAGCAGGATATTTTCAGATCCAGATCATGTACTGAGTTTGTTTCTCCAAAATTGAGTTATGTGACAGTGAGAGTGTTACCAGCAGACCTGATGAAATTTATTACAAAGATTCTCTTTTGAGATCTTACTTGTTGTACGATGTAACTCATGGAAGAGAACCTCATAGAGGCCGATCTGTTTCATATCAGAATATTCATGAAACACATTTTTCTTTGCCATTATATGAGCTTCTTCAACGAGTCACTAAGTTGGCAGGCATAAAGGTCTCTGTTGGAATTATCACACCTTACAAGCTACAGCTGTAATGTTTGCACCGAGAGTTTGATGCTGTCCCCAAATCTGATGAAGGAAAAGGATTGTGTATCAATACGGTAGATGCCTTTCAGAACCAGGAGCGATGTAATCATTATGTCTTGTGTCCGAGCTTCAAACCATGGTCGGTGTTTAGCTTTCTAGTGCAAGTGCTCTCGGACTGAGTGGTAAGCAGTTCGACTCTCACCCCCAAAGCAGCTGCATTGAAGCAATCTAGTGTTTGGACAGCCACCTATTGCATTCTTCTAGTCGTGCCTTCAAAAGGGAATCCTGGTGTGGTATATTGCAAGAAAAGACCAGTGAAGCAGAGGATAAAGCGGAGGGCGTGTGGCTGTAGCAGTCCCTGCTGGATGTTCACGACTGGTGGATGCGTTAAAACAGGCAAGATAGACTAACCATATACATAATATGCTAGTATCTAATAAACCTCTTGAAATGAAACTTTTTCTTTCTAGAAATTGGTTTAAATCTGTGATTTTGTGGATTTGTGTTCAGTATATGGTTAACAGTTTGTTACTTCTAGATTTGCCTCTGTTGGTTGTTCTTGTTGACGTGATCAAACCCATTTATATATAAAACAAACAAAGGTTCTCAGTGTATGCTTTGATTGATCATATGAAATATATATATATATATATATATATATATATATATATATATATATATATATATAATTTTAAAGTTACTTCCTTCTGCAAAAATGTCGCTGTTTCTTTTGTGAACCTGGGTATGTAATCACCCCTAGAACGTTGCAGCGTTGACTAGTATTGGTTTCTTGTCATGTTGTTGCCCTAGAGGAAAACATACAGTTAAATTATTATTTTTTTTTTATGATAAGCGTGATTATGCACTTCGTGTATTGTGCAAATTATTAGGGCATTTGGAAATTAGAAGTTCAATATATATGCTTGTTAAGAAGGAAGTTTTGGACCGAGAATATGTCCTGGGTTGATAGAAGGGCATAAATTATTGATAGAACCCCATTTTGATTCTACTCTTTCTATGAGTAAAATTT
Source organism: Taxus chinensis (assembly GCA_019776745.2). NCBI lineage: Eukaryota > Viridiplantae > Streptophyta > Pinopsida > Cupressales > Taxaceae > Taxus > Taxus chinensis. Next base: position 938,614 of record JAHRHJ020000788.1, read on the forward strand.
GATAAAATTAATGACCTTTATGGTGTTAAGATATGGTATGTTGATGATTCCTTGTGTGATCGATTTAATTATGTATAGACATAATGCCTTGATGGAGTAAGGTAATATCTTTCACGGTTCGTGAAAGTTAAGGTTTTCATCAACTGCTTAAGGTAACATGAAGTTCCTTAATTTAGTCAAACTTGTTTTGTACTTCCTTCTTGATGAGTGACCTTTCATTACAAATTTAGAATGATTGTGATGGAAGGTCGTGAATATATTTTGTTGTCTAAAAAGGGAAAAGAAGCTATGGAATAGTTTGTTTATGTATCGAACGTAATAATTGTAATTACATCGTTATAGAAGTTCATTATTGGAGGATATCTATCTTCAATGATATATTATGTGTTTAATCACTGCATAGGTTACCATAAACTTAGTGATGAGATGTAAATTAAAGAGAGTTGAGAGACCTTTTTCTTTGTATACATCGTTTATGATATTACAAAGTGAGTTGACGTCGGCAAATTTCAACCAAGTCTAGATTCATGGCTATGTTCCTCTAGAACGGGAGGATTATAAATCTAAGGTATTATGAAAATTGCAAGGATGTGTTTAGAATGCTAGATTGCCTACTCAACTTGGGTATTAATGAGGCTTTTCGCTATTCCGGCCCTGGTTATGTTCAGTAGGTAGGCTGTTAGACAATGCCTATTCCGGACATTCTTATCGTCATTTCCACTCATCCTTATTAGCTATGAAGTCACTTATTACCTAAGATATAATGGTTGTGGGTTTGAATATAAGATTTTCATCCTTTAAACCTTTTTGATTACATGATGGAACTTTGTTATTACCCTCGTTGTTCGTTTCTAGCCTATTAGGCCTATGGCCCTACGGAACGATTCCAAAACTATATTCTTTTTGGCAACTAAGATCGGGTCTGGTTTTTATCTTTTGACTTCACCTTGAGAATGTGGATTGATGGGTTACACTTTAGATTTCAATCACGTAATCTACGGGATTACATGATTGAAATCCTAATACTCTCAACTCTTGTGTCTAATCATTTAAATTTCATAGTCTTGCGTATTTGGTTGTCAAACTTTTGTAGTTTTCGAGGTATTTTTCATAACTAAAATTTATGGATTTCTTCTTAGTTGATATGTTGAAAATTATATCTTGTTTCAAAAGGTTGTTAGAGGTTAGAACTTGATCCATTTCTTGAAATAGAATGTTACCTTTCATGGTATTGTTAGCTAGTAGCTTATTGTTGCTATGTATAGTCTTATCTTGCTCAGTTCTCGCGAACTGACTCAGGTTATTAATTGTTGCAGATGGCTTATGTGGTTAGATGATGGAAGAACTTGTAGATTATTGCATCAATCTTGGTTATGATGTTCCTTTGTACGAATGAGTATTATGTTATAAAAATTTGGAAAGGGCCTTTGGACATTTTAGAAGAAGGGTCAGTGCCTTAGTAAATGTATTGTAGAGTATTGTTGTTGTAACTGTTGAAACTTTGGTTTGTTTGGTTATCACGTGAAAGATGAAATTTGATTACCGCTTGGTTACGGGATATTCTAGTGTATTTTAATCCTTAGAATAGTAGCGGGGCATGTCCCATGTTATTACTCTCTTGCTCCCTAGTCATGGTTCAATAGAGATGGTATGTCCCTTTGATTTGTGCATCATGTTGGAATGAATTGATATAACCTTGTTTTGTTTCCGCAAACGAGTACTGTTAAACTTTGCTCTTGAGTTAAAATGTTGAGTTGTAAATCCTCCTAAGGCTTAGTAGCAATGAGTTTGTAAGCACTATAAAGTGAGCTGGATAGTCCTGATAAAAGTTAAACTAAAATTTTTATATATGAATATATTAATGTAGATGTGATCTACTTGATAACCTTTGAGACCTGGAACAATCAAGAGGAAACTATCTTTTGTAAAGAAATATGATTACTTTTTTTTTTTTTCCGAGCCAAACTAATAAACATTATCCTTTTACGGTGAAACCTTAAATGATCTCATGGTGAAATCAATGGTTAGATTTTAGAAGATGATAGGATTTAATAAGTAGGAAGGAAATTGATTAATAAAACCTTAAATATCTCTCTATCGTTTGAAATGTCCTCCTTTGTCAAACTTAATTAAGTAAAGTCTAGATGGAGCATTTAACCAATCTTGATAAACTCTTAACCTCAATAAAAGACTGATAGTAAACAATGTGACCCTGAAGCTAAATTCTGTTGTCCTGTTCTGTTAACCCTTGCCTTGATTCATGGTGATATTTCTTAAGCAAGGTCAAAATTTGATCCTTAAACAAGAAGGTTATTGTTATGAACCCTAAGCGGTACTTTCCACTCAATCGGAGCTTATGCCTTCACCTGTGCAACAGAGGTGTGGAACATGTGTTAGTGGCTTGAATAAGATTAATTAACCTTGTAAGAAATGGAAAATGTTCTAAAATCAAATGAATAAAAAGCTTTGGACATAAAATTGATGATCCTAGTTTAGAAAGCCTGGCCTTAAGCTATTTAGTCAATAGTTGAAAAGAAAGAAGTTCTCCCTTGTGAAAAAAATTGTGTGAATCATTACATGAAATTTTATAGGGACGTAAGATAAGATTGAAGAGACATCTTAGTAAACAAGAAAATTTAACAAGAATTTCCTCATGGGATGCCCTAACTGTAAGTGTGTTTTGTGGTTGGACTTCAATGTTGTTCTGTCAAAAAGAGAAAAGTAAATTGTCCTTGATAGGTGTGAACGTTTCCGTGCTGCCTTTATGGTCATCCTTGTATCAGGTTGTTCACAGTGTTAGTTGTATCCTTGGTGACGACTTGTTGCGTCATGTTATGTGTCAAGCAAGTTCAGTAAAAAAAAATTTATCCTGTATTTCACTGTGTTGGTGTGTATGTGGTTTTTGGGTCATTACAGACTGAAATGAAGGATCTAAGGGTATAGTATATTCAGATCAATGATGACCTTTTACAAAATGGCATCACTCGTAGCCCCTTATAATCCAATTTGTATATACATAAGGTATGAATAGAAATTGTCATTCATGCATTTGTATGATGGAAGATTTTTTCATCACTGGAGGTATAGAAGATCAGGTTGATATGTGGAAGAAGGATCTCAGAGGAACCTTTGACATGCCCTAGATTTGGTGAAAGGACATTAATTTCATGGCTTGGAGATATGGACATAAGGAGCGTTCACATTAAAAACTCCAAGATGGAAGTACGCGAACATACTCCAAGAGCACAATACAGAATGTCAAATTGTAAAACTATGGGTCCACTCCCCTAGAGACAGGCTTGCAACTTTCAAAATCATGTGTAGTCTCACCTCAATTCCAAGATGATACTGGGAACTATGCTACTTTGAATGCAAGAGAAAAGCAATATGATCATAACAAGTAGACCATCATCTATGCTAGGTTGCGAGCTATCTACTCCAAGCTCCATGTTTATTGAGATGCACAAATTTCACTAGACTGCAACAAAGCATCCCCTATTGAGTGTAATCTATCCCGATAGGATTCAACTAGTGATGTATGGTATTTGGAATATCTGAAGTTTGTAGTCAATTCTTCTTATAGTCATATGTTAACTTAGATTTACGCCAGATCTAATTGATGGCATGAAGTCTAGTAAATTCGATATATTTTTCATCTTGGGTATGGACCTAATACTTGTGGATAAGTAAGAAGGATAATATTGTTTCTAGCTCATCCACACAGGTAGAATCTCACACTACAAAAGGAGCTATGTGTGAGGCAGATATGATTATGTCAGGATGTTTGTTATGACCTTGCGAATTCTTGAAAAATAGTCACCTAATATCTATTCCGACAATCAGAGTGTGTTCAAGTTTGATGCAGAATCAAGTATTTCATGAACGAACAGTTGACATTGAAGGATTGAATGTGTGATTTCATTCGATAGCAAGTCTTGGACCAAGTCACATTCAGCTCTAGTATTGTCCTACAGAAGCACAAGTTGATGAAAAACAACATAAATGGTTTCTTTGAAAAGTGAAATTCATACTTTTTAGGGGTCACATTCCGAAGATCATACTACAGATCAGGTCTGGAATGCTGGCAAGGATATTGACATATCATATCTTCTTTCAGTCAATTGAAAAAGATGAATTGTGGCTTAGTGGCAACTCCATTCATTTCGAGAAATATTGTCCGTACAGGTCCCTATAAACTATGTAGTTGTGTTTCTAATGTTCATTACACAAAAAAATATGGTGAAATTCAATTTCCTTTGAATCAGAAACCACTATAAGTTTTTGTTAAGTTTGTATCTTAGGGAAGAAACACAAAGAATATTTCCCAGTCTGGTAAAACAAGAATAACAAATGCACCACTTGAAAATTGTTCACATCAGATTTATGTGGAGCAATGCAAACAAATTCTATTGGAGGTTGTTCATATTTTATGACATTCATTGATGACTATATAAGGAATGCACTGGGTGTACTTTTCTGAGAGATAAATCAGATGATGTTTGATATATTTCAAGCAGTTCAAGGTTTTAGTGGAAAAGAAATGTGGGTACTAACATCAAAGTTCTGAGGAAAGATAGAGGAGGTGAGTATATTTCCAATGATTTTCTAAAATTTTGTAAATATCATGGTAATACACAAGCAGTTTACTTCCAGGTATACTCCACCCCCAGAATGGTGTGGTAGAGAGAAAGAATAGAACCATCATGGAGATGGTCAAGAAGTATGATGAAGGGAAAAACATCTTTCAAATGAGTACTGAGAAAGAAGCCGTAGCAACTGCCATTTACATCATAAAAAGGTGTCCAACGAAAATTGTTCGAAACATGGTTCCTCAATAAGCTTGAACTAAGAGGAAACACAGTGTTTCTCATTTTAGAATTTTTGGTTTTGTGGCATATGCACATGTTCCTGATGAGATAAGGAAGAATTTAGACAAAAAAGGAGAAAAATGCATATTTTTTGGATATTCAGATAATAAAAAAGCTTACAAGTTGTTCAATCCAGTTACTAGAAAGGTCATGATTCAACATAATACGTACAGTTTGTTGAAACTGAGGCATGGGATGGAAGTATTAGAGAGAATCAGTCAGTGTAGCAACAGTCTATTCCTCATGATGATATAGCGGTGGATGAAAGCTATATGAGTAGCAAGGTATTGTATCTTCTTCGAATCTTGGACATGCACCACAAGTTGTAGCATAAGCTACACCTCCATCTACATCTAGGAGGTCTCCAAGATTTCAATCATATTCAACTATTCAACAAACACCACAAAGAACACCAGAAGATACTCCTTCAGTACAAAACAGTCCATCATCAGATAGCCCTTTCCATCAGAAAAGAGGGAGTCTTAGTGAGATTAAATGATGTTGATACAACTAATGCTCTTTGTCAGGATTTTGTATTGTTTTCTCAAGATACAGATCAAGTATACTTTGGCAAGACGCTATAAAAAATAAATTTTTGGCTTAAGCCATGGATGATGAGATAGATGCCATTTAGAGAAGAATCAGACATGGGTATTGGTAGATATTCCTAGAAGGAAATGACGTGATAGGAGTGAAGTGGGTCTACAAGACCAAATATATTGTTGATGGTAAAGTATAGAAACATAAAGAAAGGTTGGTTGCAAGAGTCTTTTCATAGAAATATGGAGTAGATTACAATGAGATATTTGTACGCATGTATCACGTTGGACACGGTAAGAATGGTTTTAGCCATTGTAGCTCAAAATAAATGGAAAATTTTATCATATGGATGTAGAATCAGTAATTCTTGAATGGTTTTCTTAAAGAATGAAGTTTATGAGAATCAGATCAGAAGGTTATGATTATTTAAGGTCATGAGGGAAAGATTTATACAGGTTGAAAAAAGTGCTCTATGGTCTCAAGCAAGCAGCCTAGAGCTTGGTACCATCATGATTGATTCTGTATTTGATACAGAATGGTTTCAGTAGGAGTAGCAGTGAACCTACCTCTATAAATCAAGATCAATGAGCAAGGTAAAATTTTGATTGCTTGTTTATATGTGCATGATTTAATCATCACTAGAAATTCATCTAAATATTCATTCAAATCCGCTATGAAGAAATAATTTGATATGGCATATCTAGGCCTCATGCACTATTTTTTGCGCATAGAAGTTCAACAATCAGAATATGTGGTTTTTATTTCATAAGAAAAGTATGCAAATGATGTTTTGAAGATATCTAACATGTTGAATTGCAAGCTAGTGCCAACACCAGTTGCAGTAGGTTTGAAGTTAAGCAAAGATAACAATGGATCATTTGTAAATCCAACATTGTTCAAAAGACTAGTTGGAAGTCTCATGTATTTAACAGCCACAAGGCCGGATATTTGAATGGTGTGAGCCTCATCTCAAGGTTCATGGAATCTCCAAAATATTCACATTGGCAAGTTGGAAAAAGGATTTTTAAGTATGTATGTGGAACTAAGAATCATCGAATTTTGTATTTAACATCAGATGAGTTCAAACTCATAGGTTATTTACAGACAGTGATAGTGTTGGTAGTGTAGATGATGACAGAAAGAGAACGTCCCCGGCTATGCTTTTTTACTTTGGAATAGGCAGTAGTTTCATGGGCATCGAAGTATAGCCGCTCATAGTCACACTATCTTTAGCAGAAGTAGAGTATGTAGCAACAATAGGAGGAGCATGTCAGGGTATGTGTAGATGAGAAGAGTGTTGAAATGATTTGAGATAGAATCAAGAGGATGGTACTATCAGATTTTTTTGTGACAACAATTTAGCAATAACATTGTCCAAAAATCATGTTTTTCACAAGAGGAGAAAACACATAGACATGAGGTATCACTTCATTAGGGAGTTGGTTAACAACAAATAAATTTTTCTTGAATTTTGTTGATTCGAAGATCAATTTGCAGATATCTTTACAAAAGCTTTGGGAAATAGGAATTTTTTAAGCATTTGAGAATTTTTTTAGGAGTTTGTGATCAAAAATATGTCAGATCTTGAAATGTAAACTTAGCTCCAAAGTAATTAAAGCTTCAAGGTTGAAATTAAGGGGGACTATTGGAATGTGCATGTAATTTCTCCTATAGGTTTTTTAGGAAAGCTATGTTTAGCTTTAGCATGCGCAAAAAAATAGTTTTAAATAGATATGATATTTGGGAAAATACATAAATCAAATTAAATAAAAGAATTATATTTGTAAGCATGCACAACATGCGTAGAGTTTGGAGGACTGTAGTTCTATTTTGTGATGCTCTGTTTTAGAGTTGTTATTTTTAGAAAAAGTATTCTTATATAGTTTGAAGCAATTATAATTGTTGTAGATGAATAACATAGGCATATATAGATATAGACAAAGTGTTGTACATCCACAGATCTGAATGTAAAGAGTCGAAACTTTGATAGAAACGAAAGATTTAAATACAATTTATGCACAACAGTGCTGATTTGAGTGAATACTTTCTTTTTTATTTACGTTTTATTTTAATTCATTTTCTTGTTCGCTGTTTAAGACTGCTAATTTATACACACCACTTGTTTGTCATTTTCTCTCAATTGCACATTTAGGTGTAGTGGGTAGTACAATTATAACAAAACAATAAATTGAAGGGAGCCGATTAACTAATTGTCAAGCGCCTGTCACTCAGCAGTTAGCAGGTCACAAATATATATCCTCTATTCCAATTTACTGCCGCGGCTGTTAGGTCTTGACATGGCCGGTTAGCAAAAAGCAATCGTGCTATTTGGTTTTGTTCTTTTCCAATTTACAGTGAACTGGTGTGTTTAAAATGCTCTATCACGACTGCAAAATCGTGAAGTGGTGCATCACTACAATTACTCTGTCCTTTAGCAATGGGTGTCTGTTTATCTACGACAGATGGGTTTCTTCAGCAGTGTCCTTCTGACCAAGAAGTATCTAGTGCCAACACCAGCTTTCGGCCAGTGGAGGCATCCTCCACATATGAATTAGGTATGTATTGTACATCTAATAATGAATTCAAGCTCCAACCACAATATTCCGAGGATGAAATCTTTTCTACAGGCGCTGCACAATCATCACAGCAGATTATACATGAAAGAAAGCAGCCCATGAAAATAGAAGCAAAGATCGATTTGGAAAATGAAATAAGAGAGCAGAAGATATGTGAAAGTTACGACAGTAAGTGGAAGAGTCGATCATTATCCAGCGGGCTCCTTCACAGATTGGGTAGCTCAACAGAAAGTTACTGTTCCGTTGGTTTAAGGTGCAAATCACAGCAAGAAAGTACAAGGGGAAAACCGGTGGTGATGACAGGAGCTCACCCAGAAAAAATGCATTTCAGAAGGGCTCGATACACCTCGCTGCATGATCAGGAGCGCCATGTCTCCATTTACCACTCATTTTTGGAATTCAAAGACACACATTTCTCCGAGAAAATTAAAGGGTTCGCTTATTAAGGCGAAAGCTCTTGTGAAAAGCCTGAGCCCACGAAGTAGGATATTAAGTACAGGGAAACGCAGTCACAGTGTCGACAATGCACAAATTCTTCATTGTTTCAGTCCAGTACAGCCGTTGAAATTTAGACAGGGCAGTGAAGATAATCCAAAAGCCCAATCTTGCAAAAAATCTCATAGAACTTCAGCTCCAGCTATGGGTAAGAATCTTTAAAATATTAGCAAAACACTTTCTCCATAAATCTGTGTTTGAGATTGTTTGATGGATCACATCATCATGATAATGGATCATGAATCTGATTATAAATGTTGATAAGCATTCTAAAAAACCCACTCTTGATAATATTGCCAAATTTTAATTGTGCGTTGAGTGGTAGTCCAGTGTAGGAAATGGTAGTGATCAAGTTGGTGTGCGTGCAGCTCCTTCCAATGGGATGGAATCTTCTGAACGAAGTGAGCTGGAATTTCAGTCTTTACAATTGCAAGGTATCAAGCAAATGTTTAATTTAAATTCATGGTGTTCTTTAGATTGATCCATTTCGTTGGATGGTGTTGCAGGGTGCAGAACACCGGACATGGCGCCCGAATATCCTTTCTCCATGGGAAGAGCATCACCGTCATTCAGCGATACAAGCAGCGACCTTTTTGAGCTAGAATTTATTAAACATGACCTCCCTTATTATTTTTCTATGACTGATAAAACTTTATGACTCAGCAAAAAGTGACCATAAATAGACCGTCTGTCCCGGCTTTGGTGCTATGGTATAAAATAAACCCATGACTGTGATAGCTCCTATTCCTTGGCTTTAATAAGTTAATTTGTAAAGATACCAGGCATTTCAACGATAATATTTACGGCGGAGGAATCTTTCTTCAACCGACAAACGCGTTTTCCCGGCAGGCTTGTCCTGAAAGCTTTTGTTGGTCTTTTCCGTGTTTTCATATTTTTTTAACTAAACAGATCTTGGGTGCAGCAGCAACTCATATAATGAGTTGAAGGAATTATTTTCCAAACCTGTATCAATTTTCATTTTAATACGCTACGAACTAAACAGGGTTCTCATACTTTCTTGATTTTGGCATATCCATTTGACAATATCATATATGGATTCTGTTATTGATGCAGTGAAGTTTAAGATTACAGATCTAATAAACCCACATATTTACTGCACATTATGTCAAGTGGGTCGTCTTTATATTTCCTGATAGAATCTTGAATTTCAACTTTTGGCAATTAGTTCCAACTGGGTTCTTTTTAGACAATGGATTTTGCAATACCCATCTCCGAATGGACGAACATGCTTTTTCAAGACATAGACGAACCTGCTATTTTCATTCATAAGGCGGCGGGATGTTGGAAGTGAAGATGACATCAGGTGGAAAGCAAGGTTCTTCAGCAAAGTTCGAGGAGCACCCAAATACTCAAAAGCCCAGGCTGCTTGTGGACGGTTTCAAGAAGGCTGAAAGGGCAAATAGTTCAATCTTGTAGACTGCAATTTAGGTATTTTTGTCTTGCCCATTTAGGCAATTTTATATTTTGTTTCATTCGGTTTGATTGCCGCTAGATTACAGAGCTTATGAAGGATGCCACTCATCTACTCTTTAGTTTTCTTTAACTAGATTGTTTTGTTAGTTAATAAACTGCAGACTGGGCAGTTTCTTTCAGTCATAGGATTAGTTTTTCCCTATTAGCAACTTCATTCACTACCTAATAAACTATAGCTATGACTTCTTTTCTGTTATAAAAGAATTCTTCTTCAGCATTGTATACACAGCAGAATAATACAGTACATTGAAATATTTTTCTTTATTCTTGCAATTTGTTATTCGCTCAGTTACAGAGCGGATTTATTAAGTTTTTTTTTTCAGTATAGTGTTAGAGCATTCAATCTAATCTTCAATTGGTATCAGAGCTGGTTGCAGGGATATTTTTTTTTTTGCAAAAGTTGCAGGTTAACGGTTCTCTCCAAGAATTATCAGAATGTCAAATGGTGGCAATTTTTCATTCCAGCTTCCATTGTTTACCAGAGACAACTACGATTACTAGAGTATAAAGATGAAGACCCTACTATTATCCCAAGATATATGGGATTTAGTAGAAGGAGGATACACAGAACCTGCAGATCAGAATGCTTTAAATGCTTTAACAACAAATCAATGAACTCAATTGAAAGAAGACAAAAAGAAGGACAATCGAGCTCTTTTTGCTATCCAATCTGCATTGGATATATCAATTTTTCCCCGTATAGCTGGTATGACAAAGTCAAAGGATGCATGGGAGGCCCTACAAACTGCATACCAAGGATTTGACAAAATAAGGTTGGTAAGACTTCAAACCCTTCGAAGATATTTTGAAAGTTTAAGTATGAAGGAAGCTGAGTCTATTCAAGAGTTTATTACTAGGGCTCAAAGTATTGTGAACCATCTTAAAACTCAAGGGGAAAGTGTCACAGAGAAAAAAACAATGTAGAAAATATTTTGAGATCTTTTCCTCCAAAGTTTGATCCAGTGGTCATAGCCATTGAAGAAAGTAAATATCTAACCACATTCAAAGTTGCAGAGTTGATAGGTTCTTTGCAATCTCATGAGGAGCGTATGCAACATTCTACAATGAACCTAGTTCAAGCCTTCCAGTCTACTGTAAGAATTGAAGAAAAATCTACAACCCCTTCTCAATCAAACAAATCTCAAGGGGAGTCTTCTACATCTAGAGGATGTGGTAGAGGAAGAGGAAGAGGAAACAAAAGAGGAAGAGGAAGAAGTTCTATGGATCAGAGAAGCATCCAGTGCCAATATTGTGAAAGGTATGGACACTATGAATCTGAATGTAGAAAGAAAAAATCTGATTTGAATAAGTCAAGAGCCAACTATACTGAAGAGTCTTTTGAAGAAGCAAAACACTCTACATTCTTCGCTTGCAATTTGGAAAAAGAACCTCAAAAGGATGTTTGGTTCTTGGATAGTGGTTGCTCAAATCATATGACAGGTAAATCTGATCTCTTTGTCAAATTAGATGAATCTGTAAGGAGTCAAGTAAAATTTGGTGATGATAAAGAGGTTGATGTAATGGGAAAAGGTACCCTTGCAGTGAAAACTAAGCAAGGAGAAACTACATTTATTCATGACACTTTGCATGTGCCCAAATTACAACATAATCTTTTAAGTATTGGGTAGCTTGTAGCAAAAAATTACAAGGTTGTGTTTGAAGATAACTGCTGCAAAATATTTGATAAATCAGCTAACCATCATCTTGTAGCAAAGGCTTGTATGACAGAGAATAGATTATTTCCTCTCACTTTGGATTCCACTAAGATGCATGCCCTCAAGGAAACCACAAATGATTCATGGTTATGGCACCAATGGTATGGTCATTTGCATTTTCAAGGATTAAGTTTGCTTCATAAGAAAGGCATGGTGAGAGGACTTCCTGCAATTCAGGAAAAAGAAGAAGTTTGTTCAGGGTGTGCACTTGGCAAGCAACATCAAGATAGTTTTCTAGTGAACAAATCATGGAGGGAAAAATCTCCTCTAGAGCTTGTGCATAGTGACATTTGTGGTGACATGCAAGAGGAATCTTTGGGTAAGAATATTTACTTTCTGACATTTATTGATGATTTCTCACGCCACACATGGGTTTATTTTCTTAAGTAGAAATCTGAGGCATTTGAATGCTTCAAGAATTTTAAGGCTATGGCAGAAAATCAAAGCGGGTATTCTCTCAAAATAATCAGAACAGATAGAGGGGGAGAATTCACTTCCAATGTGTTTGCTGATTTTTGTAATACTCATGGAATTAAGAGACAACTTACGGCAAGCTTATACCCCACAACAGAATGGCATTGCAGAAAGAAAGAACCATACCATTATGGAGATGGCACGAAGTATGTTGCAGTTCAAAAACCTTCCTAATTGCTATTGGGGAGTTGCAGTAGCAACCACAACTTATATTTTGAATCGAAGCCCAACAAAATTGCTTCAGAATATCACTCCCAAGGAAGCCTGGAGTGGACACAAGCCCTCAGTAGCTCACTTTCATGTATTTGGTTGCCCTGCATATGTTCATGTTCCAGAAAAGAAGTGAAAGAAGTTGGATGCAAAATCCCAACTTTGTATCTTTGTGGGCTATTCAGATTTCACAAAAGGATACAAATTCTATAATCCTGACACAAAGAAATGGATTATTAGTCGAGATGTGGTTTTTGATGAAGGGGGAGTATGGCAATGGAAAAAAGGAGTTCAAAAAACTACACCACTCATCATGGGTATAGAAGATGTTCAACAAGTTCCTCCTCTCCCCACAAGCTCAAGTGGAAGTTCAAGCCCCCCAGTTCACCAAGTTCCTCTTCAGGTGATAGTTCTAGTCCACAATCAAGTCCAAGTTCTTCACGAAAGGTATGAAGTTTAAATGAAATTTATCAAAGGAGTTCTAATGTGAATCTAGTTTGCCAATTTTCTTTGTTTAGTACCATTCAAGTTGAACCTTCGGTGTATGAAGAAGCCGCGAAAGAACAAGTATGGATTGATGCTATGAATGAAGAGATGCATGCAATTGATAAAAACAATACATGGGAATTAGTGCAACTTCCTAAAGATAAACAAGTGATTGGTGTCAAATGGATTTATAAGGTGAAATATCATGTTGATGGTTCTATGAATAGACACAAGGCAAGATTAGTTGCCAAGGGATTTGCACAAATGCATGGAGTAGATTATTCAGAGACTTTCGCTCCAGTTGCAAGATTTGATACAGTCAAGATTATATTGGCTATTGTTGCACAACACAAGTGGCCAATCTATTAGATGGATGTAAAATCAGCCTTCCTAAATGGTTTTATTGATGAGGAAGTCTATGTGGAACAACCTATTGGTTATGAAATTCTAGGAAAAGAACATTTGGTTTACAAGCTAAAAAGGGCTCTTTATGGGTTGAAGCAAGCACCTCGTGCTTGGTATGCAAGGATTGACAGTTATTTCTTGAAGAAAGGATTCATTTGAAGTTCCTCAGAGCCAACCCTCTATATTCAACATCTTGGTAATGATATTCTAATTGTTTTCCTTTATGTTGATGATCTCATTTATACAGGTAATAGCCCATCTCTCATGGAGAAATTTCAAGTAGAAATGAAACAAGAATTTGAGATGTCAGATCTGGGACTCATGCATTATTTTCTTGGAGTGGAGGTGCAACAACAATCTGAAGGTATATCCATTTCTCAAACCAAGTATGTGGCTGATCTATTGAAGCGGTTTAGAATGATGTCATGCACTGCAGTTGCCACTCCTGTTGCCCTTGGTGAAAAATTAACCAAGGAAGATGCAAGTTCCAAAGTAGATGCTACTTTATACAGAAGTTTGGTTGGGAGCCTCATGTACCTCACTACCATGAGACCTGATATTATGTATGTTGTGAGCCTCATCTCTCGGTTCATGCAGGATCCACATGAGTCTCATTGGCATGCTGCAAAAATAATTTTAAGGTATGTGAGTGGTACACACAATTTTGGCATTCATTATTCTCCCACACATAAGTTTGAGCTATGTGGTTACACGGATTCTGATTGGGCTGGTTCAGTGGATGATAGAAAATCAACATCTGGTTATATTTTCTCACTTGGTTCTGGAGTTGTCTCATGGAGTAGTAAAAAGTAGGCAACCATTGCTCTCTCTTCCGCAGAAGCAGAGTATATTGCAGCAGCAACAGCTAGTTGTCAAGCCATATGGATTAGATGGATTTTGGAAGATTTGTAATTGGTTCAGGAACATCCAACCACTATTTACTGTGATAACAGTAGTACCATTGCAATGACAAAAAATCTTAGTGTTTCATGCTAGATCGAAGCACATTGAGATTCGACATCACTTCATCAGAGACTTAGTTCAAGATGGGACAGTGGAATTACAGTTTTGCCCTACAGTTGAGCAAGTTGTTGATATTTTTACCAAAGCTCTACCTACAGCCAGTTTTGTTGCTTTGAGGAATCAGTTGGGACTCATCCCCATTGCTCCTGTAGGGGCGATTGAAGGATGCATGATCAGCATTGCAAACACTGCAGTTCCACCGCCAATTCCACTGTCAAACTCCACTCATCTACTCTTTAGTTTTCTTTAACTAGATTGTTATGTTAGTTAATAAACTGCAGACTAGGTAGTTTCTTTCAGTCATAGGATTAGTTTTCCCCTATTAGCAGCTTCATTCGCTGCCTAATAAATTGTAGCTATGCATTATTTTTCTGTTATAAAATAATTCTTCTTCAGAATTGTATACACAATAGAATAATACAATACATTGAAATCTTTTAATTTATTCTTGCAATTTGTTGTTCGCTCAGTTACAAAGAAGATTTATTAAGTTTTTTTATTTAGTATGGTGTTAGAGCATTCAATCTAATCTTCCCTATGTTGTAGCCTATTTTGTTCAGGCTTTGCTAATTTGATTGGCAAGTTTACCATTTGGTATTGATATGTGTATGGCCTATCTTTATTATTATGATATGTTTTTATTGGGAAAGCACTGTTTTTTATGTTATATAAGGTTGAGTACAAACAAGAAAAAATACTGTGCTAAAAGGCACATCGAATGTCCAAATCTTGATATCCTTTTGACATGTGGAAACTTGTGTGGTTTAATTGAGACCCTTCCAACAAGCATAAAAAATGTATAAACAAAACAAAGCTCATGCTAGAAACGAACTGTTACCTCTACTAGTGACTGTTGTATTTTGTCAAGTTTTCTACTTACGTTTTCTATTTACGGTCAGGACATTATTTTTCTAAAATAGATGGGAGACACCAAGTTAATAAACGGACATTTTGAAATAGTGTTACAAAGAAAATTATGCTTTTTGATATCTGTACTTATGATTTACTAAACATTAATTTAATTGCAATGGTCTTGCTGCATGTGGTTCCCTGATACAATGCCCATAACTCTTATGGATAGCACTAAATTGCATTATTTAAACATTAATTAAGGAACTGGATTTTTTATTTATTTTTATTTAAATTTTAAATTGTTATTTCCTTCCTTGAAAATCTATCTGCCTTTTACAAAACATCTGAAAACAAAGTTGAAGGCCTTAAAAATCTAAATGATGATCATAAGAGAATATAAAGGAGAACGATAAATAGTATTTTTATATACTAATTTCATCTTTACCATTCAAGTGGACCCATTTTTATTCAAAATGGCTTTGAAATACTCTTCCTTATTCTTATCGTCCTAGACTTAAACAGTGAATGCCTCAGATAAAAGGAGCAGATTCTATTGCATCATATGAAAAGCTATAATATATATTTTCAGATTTAAAATTCAAAAAAAAAAAATATCAAAGATATTGGTATTAATAAATATTAATATAGAAACGTTTTTATTTTACCATGTAAAGTTGCTATCGTGATGTAAGAACATCCAAGGTGAACAAACGATCTTCCGTCAGCCAAAAAAGAAATCAACCCTTGAATAAATCTAATTTTGGGGTTTCTTTTAAAGGAATGCAAATGGAAGTGTTTTGAAAAATTCGGCTGAGGCGTGGATGGAGCACAAGAATTATTTTCGTGTAGATATTTGGGGTAACTTGATACGTGTTAATGAGAGGTTTGCATAGTCAACGCAAAACAAACCAAGAAGGTAGGCTGGATATTGGAAATTTATAGAGGCATGAGAAACACAGATTGGAGAATGAATGGAGAGAACGAGAGCTCCACACGAAACTAGATCTTGGCGAACCAAATGTAAGGAGCCCATCTTATCCCCAAAAATCAAGAGTCCCAATAAGTTGAGAGATTTCTCTTGGAGGTGTTCAAAGAAGATGGCTCCATAGAAAGAAGGGAAAGAATGCAAGACAAAGATTTTTAAATCTTAGAACATTTGGAGTGCAAAGAAGTTTCCAAAAACCATTTTGAGTAACATTTTACTCCGAAACACTAGGAAATGTACACTGAAGACTTATGCTATTGATTATGTGAATCAAATTTGGCACGTGCCATTATATGAGGCCTATACAGAGACATGTCTAAGAAGCATTTGCAGGAATGTATAAAAAAGCATCGAAGATCTACCAAATTAAAGGTAGATAACAGAAGTGAGATATATTGACCAATAGTATCTAGTGAATCAAATATCCAACTCGATGTACAGATTGAGATATGGGAAGAAAGAATTCAAGTCTAGAAATTCCCTTTGTATAGAAGGAAGAATTTTTTTGGGTAGCTCAACACATGTTAATTTAAATATGTTATAATTTAGTAGTATTATATTAGATGATTTTCATTTTGTTTGTGTAGGGTGGTGTGTGTCTTCATCACTGTTGGGTGAGGGATTTTAGTAACTGGAAACTATATCATTTTTAATGTTGTAGCATCTAAGGGTCAAATAGATCCTCCAATACTAAATAATAAAAGAAGGGAGAATGACAGTAATTTATATTTTTAGCATTTGATAAAACTCTTTACGTACATAACTTATTGGTTCGAAGTCCTTGGGACATATTAATACAAACAAATGTTATGGGTTTATTTTGCTTAAGAATAACGTGGTGTATCTAAATTCATTTTAAAAAGAAGGCTTTTGTTGGGAGAAACATATTCTTAAAAATTAGCAAACACATTTTATTATGAGATTATTATTTTTTTTCTTCAAATGGTTGTTCGATAATATCACAAAGGAGTAGTGTTGGGACATCATATAGGTAAAGATGAAGAAAACATGTAGAGGGGAGAAACAAATATATTTTAAAAAACACATTATAAGAAATGTAAAGGGGAGTTCTTGAGAGGTATAGGATCAAATAAATAAGGGAAAAATTGGAAAATATAAACACATTTTTTTATGGGTTTTCCAATGTCTAAAGGAAAACAAAAACATGTATAAAAAAGCAATTTCTTTTCTATAGGGAGTATTGGAACTCTAAAAAGATTCGTAAATGTGTAAAAATTCTTGTAGGCACTAATATAATTTTGTAATAGAAGAAGAGTGTCAATGGGTATGTAATAGGACAATTTGAATTGTTTACATTTTAAAATTTATGTAATTAGAAAGTTAAGTTCATCCCACATAGTTTTCGAAAGTTTCTGCATATATTTATTTTGTTTTGAAGAGGCCCAAGAGCTATATTTTGGATGAAATAGTATATTATATTTTTGTATAAGGGCTGAAAAATAGTTTTAATAGTGTTTGAATAGGCCAATAGTTTCATTTTGAGTACTCATGTATAACATATATCTTCTGTCATTCCTAAAGATTCTAACTTTAGTGCACTTAACTAAGCTACTATTTAAAAATACCATTAAAAAGAAAAAAAAAATTCTACTTTTTAATCAAATGACTAGAAAAGGATGTCGGATATAATGAAAACATGTCAAACATCCATATAAAAGTTTTCTTAGATACTAGGAAACAATTTTCATAGATTTGGCCTTTAACTTATATTTCATGAATGTGTATTAGAACACAAAATTTGTACTTGGGTTCGGAGTGAGGCTCATTTTATTATGTATGCATTAATTTAAAGAGAAGCATTATTTTGAGTAAGAGTTTGAGAAAGGGAATACATTTTTAGAGTTGGAGGTTGTGGAAAATAATCATGTTTACGTAAGAAGATATAACACCCAAACTAAAATCTCATTAAAAAGGAACAAGACATAGAATCTAGAATACTTGGAAGAGGTGTTGAAGGAAATTCAAGTGAGATTGGATGATATGGAGAATTCACTATTTTAAGACGTTGTTACAAATGTGAATGAATATAAAGATAGGATGGAGAAAATTTTGATACCCCTTGAACTCATGTTGAATTCCTTTGAGAGAGACCCAATAAGTAATGAAAATAGACCAACAAATGTCTTCGTTATAAGAAAAGGTAATCCTAGAAATACATTTTTCTTCGGCTTTAAATAAATTGTTAAGAAGTTCATGAGATGAATATTTCAACGAGACTATTGTCTCGAAGAAAATAATATGAAAAATCCCATGATGGGAGAGATCTCAAGAACTAGATTATGTCAAGTAGTATGTATCTATTTATGATTTGTGTAATAACTAAGGCAAGAAAAATAATAACTAAGGCAAGAAAAATGAAATAACAAGTTACGAAGTTAGGAAAAGAAGCTTTTGTTGCTAATGGCTAATGTTTTGAAGCCTAAAATGCAAGAAGAATTGTGTAAGAATATTCAATCATTAAGGTGTGAGGGAAATAAGGATAAGAAAATAACATTCTAAATGAATGAGAGAGAGAATTTTCCATGAAAGAAAGGAAAGGCTATTTCAATTTTTTTTTTTAAAAGAGTAAGAAGTAAATGAGTTTATTCCAAATGGATTTGTGAAAAGTGAAGAGAAGAAGGTTTCAATAAAAGTATTTTTTTTAGATAAGGTAATAAGGTTTAGTTTTGAAGGGGCTAAATAAACCCATTACACAAAAACAAGCAGAACGCACAAATGTCAACAAAAAGGGAACAAAATCACCAAGTCAAATAGGCTTGACCAACAGTGCTTGCAGAACAAAGCAGACCAAAACCGGTCTAAGTATTACAGATAAGTTTTTTCTTTTTCAATAAAAAAATACTGTAGAACAACAAAACATTCATATAAAAAAAACCCATAGATAAGTAACACAAAGAAAAGAGCAGCCAAAGGAATGTCATCATTCCACCTTGCTTTGGGAATATCTACTTCTAGATTCTCATACTTGATCCCACTTCCCTATTATCTTTACACTTGATGATGACCCTGGAAGGTATTTTCTCAGTGTTGTTCTCATCCATCTCCCTAGTTTCTTCATCCTTTGAACTACTCAGCTCCAAAATAATGTTCACCTCATTCTTTTCAGCTTCCATTTTAGTCAATTAGATCTTGAAGGATCAAAATGCTCTATTCCTACATGCTAATCTCACATCGTTCAACCCTCCAATTCTCTTATTTTGAATTTCAATTTATCGGTGGATAGTCTTTAAATTCTTTCACAAGGTTTTTATTAACCATCAAATATGGTGTCCACAGTAGACTCCAGTCTAAGGATGCATTCTTACCTAGTCCATCCATTTCTCTAGATCTCTCCCTATTCCCAACACTCTCCTCCTTGTCCTTGTCACCCTTTTTCATGGCATAGATGATGTCAAAAATACGAGCAGGACCTTCTTGTCGCACAACTTTTTTCTCATTTTGATGTGATATGCTAGGGTTTCATTATAAGAATCATCACTTTTGTCCAAATGTCGAGGGGTGATAAGGATTTTTCCTGTCTTAAACAAGAAAATAATTAAGCCATGATGTAGTGGGGTATACATCTTATCATTTTGGTAGTCTTCTATAGAAGTAATTAGGGACCTGAGGAGGAAAAATGAGAAGCTCATCTTCTGATTCCTTCTCAGACAATTCAATATGGACATGTGGTAAGATATTTTTCCCTGAATTTACCTTCAAGAGTGAGTTACTTCATGACCAAAAGACACAGCTCCATCCATTTCCCTAGTGAATAAGTTTTCATAATGCCATCGTCTTACTGCAATATATTTTCCTGAGGACAAAAAAAAGTGGAAATTTCATGTTTTCTTCTAGTTTTGTCCTTAAAAATTAAAAGGCCATCGATGGGCATACATGTAGCTTTGGTGATGGTGTCCTCATTGACCAAAATTTTAGTGCCTCTAATATGGACATGGACCTCTTCCTAGGATTTCCCAAATTCATTAGCCAACTATGAATCATAGCCCTACAATTTTTTAATATAAGTTGAAAAACAACCCCACCGAAGGAGCATTCATAAAGTGGCATCTATTTTCATATGCAAGTAGGTTGTGCGTTCAATACACACTCTCTCACCACCCATGTCCTGCCGTTCAAAAATTTAGTTTTGATATTGAGCCCGATTAATGAAAAGGACAAAAAAATAGCCTTAACTCAATGTTTGTTATAAAAAACCATTCTAAATTGTGATTTAAGCACACGTGTATCTTGTTCTACATATACCTCTAATCATAACTCCCTAACTCATCATTATACATAGTTTTATATCATTCCAAGGTAAATCCTCATACTGCTAGATCATCTTTTCTAGTAATTCATCTCCATGATTGGCCTTACGATTTGTCATCTTGTTCCCGTTCCTGAGCACAAGATGTATATTGACCCTCTCAAACAAACCCATGAGTTGTTTGGATTCCTTGATGATGTTATTAAGCTTTTATCCCATGATTTCATTATGCTTAAGAGCATTGATCACATATAAGGATTCCCCTTCAATTATCAAGCTTTGTATGTTCATAGTTTCACTAAGCTCTAATCTGTGGATCATAGCTATAGCTTCAGCATGGTTGTTTGAGTGATGCCCAATCAGGCCAACATATCCCATTAGAAAAACACCCTTATCATCCTGTATTATCCCTCCCCCCGGCACTTCCTTCCCTAATCTTAGCCGAACCGTCAAAGTTTAGTTTGTACCATCCAAATGGTGGACATTTCCATTTTACCTTCCTTTTTTTTATCCTCCCTTACTTTGGTGTTACTCTCATTCCTAACATTGAGATGTAAATTATTTAAAATATCCATTTCTAAACCTGAGGGAGGTTTGGTTGACTTACTTTTGATGGTTTGAATATTATCTTAAAGGTACTGGGTGATTTGCTTCACCACCTTCTTGGAATTAGAACCCTGATTTTTGAAAATCCTATTGTTCCTTTCAATCCATATACACCATAGAGTATGCGGGAGGGCAAGTTTTGATAAATCCTTGACACTATCATGATGGAAAAGGGAAACCCACTGATCCGGGAGGTTTGAGACATCCCTAGGGAGGATCATATGTATATTTTGAAAATGTCAAGCACCGTCGGAAGAAACTGTGAAAAGCAAAAGAACATTCTAAAAACAGATGGTTAGTAGTTTCTTCATGGTTTTTGCATAGAATACACTTGTTTATGATTATCATGCCTCTTTTCCTTAGCTTGTCCACAATAAGGATTTTCTTTTGAACAACTTTCCAAAAGAAAAGGTTGATTTTTGGAATAAGTTTTTTGTTCCAAACTCTCCTCTAGTAATCATTAACTTCGATTTGTTCAAATTGAAGCAAGTAGCCGGATTTTACTTCATAATTCCCTGAGTTTGCACTCTTCCAAATAAGCTCATCTTGACTCTATCTAGGAGGAATGTGGTAGAACTTAAGTTCATTATTGAGGGTCTCAAAGGGAAGGAGAGGGCTGCTGTAGAAAGGTGGGGTTAATTTGCTTCCATTGCCTTCCTTCCATCCAGTAGTCACACACTCTTTCACCAAACTCCCCTTTGTAAAATAGGAAGTGATCTTTCCAGGACATCTCATCCTTTAGTGCCTGATTTATGATCCAAGGGTCCTCATAGAATTTGATAAACCTACCATTCCCCAAATTCCACTTGATCCCTTTGTTCATCAACTCCCTAGCTTGCCTTAGATTGTTCCAAAAAATAGATCCTTTAGGAGGAGCCATATCAGTAAAAAAACCCAAAGTGCCGCCAACATTCCGCAAATATTTCACTTTCAAGATGTCAACCCATATACCTTCCTCTTTATGTAATCTCCATCCCATTTTGGCAATGAGTGCCTGATTCATCATCTGCATACTTTTCAGTCTGAGATCACCTTTGTCTTTGGGTTTAGTCACCTTCTCCCAAGCAATCAGGGGTATCCTAGTTTTGACTTCAGTCCCTAACCACAAAAATATTTTTTGCATACCTTCAACTTTTCTAATTTTGTGGGGCATAGCAACAATAGACATTGTGTAAGTGGCCACTCCATGTATAAAGCTTTGAAGCAATTGGGATTTTCTAGCTTGTGTTAGTAATGAGCCTTTCCAAGAAGCTAATTTTTTTGTGAAATCTTTCAATGATTTTATTCCAGCTGGTGTTATCCATTTTGTAGCCACACAAAGACATTCCCAAATAGTTTTCCGAGAGATTTTTAATATTACATTCCAGAATGGTCGCTAGTCGATGTTGTTGTTCACTAACATTGATGAAGTAATACGAGCTCTTCCTGAAGTTGACTTTTTGACCTGAAACCTCCTCATATTTCTTAGTAATAATTTTAAAAGACCTCTTGGACAGAGACTTGGCCCAACATAACTGTATCATCCATAAATTATTGGAGACATCGGTTCTCAACTTCATTAGCAACTTTGATTCCCTCAATTCTCCCTTCATTATTATCTTTTGAGCATAGCCTACTCAAGGCTTCCACCACAATGATATAGAGAAAGGGTGATAATGGGTCACCCTGCCTAAGCCCCCGCTCAGCCTTAAAGAAGCCATGTGGTTTTCCATTTATAATGACTGAAAACATAGGGGTGGTGATGCAGGATTGAATCAGATTAATGAAATGGTTATCAAAGCCCAACTTTTGAAGAAGCTTAAATAGAAAATTCCACGAGATCCTATCATACGCTTTCTGCATATCTAATTTGATAATCATCGCTTCTCTATTGGACTTTTCAATTGAGTGGACGGTTTCATGTATGTAAATGATGCTGTCCGGATTTGTCTTCTTGGCACAAAGGCCCCTTGATTGGGTGAAATGAAATTGCTGAGAACCTCCCTCATACGAAAAGCCATAATTTTGGAGATTATTTTGTAGACTGTGTTGCAGAGACTGATGGACCTGAATTTACCAAGGTCTTTGGCTCCCGATTTTTTAGGAATCAGGGCTATGAATGTGCGATTGACTTGTTTGAGCATATAACCGGATTTAAAAAAATCTTGAAACGCTGCCACCACTTCCTTTTTGACAATGTCCCAGTACATTTGGAAGAAAAAAGAGGTCCAGGGGTTTTGTCTCCCTCCATCATTGAAACAATAGCTTTAATCTCTTCTTCAGATGGTATAACAGTTAAATCCTTTTTCATATAATCACTTGTGGCAGTTTCAAAGAATCCCAACGTGTCATTAGTGGCATTTATATTAGGTTGGCCTTCCTCAGAGAAGAGTTGTTTGAAAAAGGAAATGATAGTCTTGACAATGTCTCTCTCCTCAGTAACCATCATCCCATCAGGTCTTGTGATTTCCTGTATCCAACCTTCATTAGCTTTGATGGTGGTAGAGATGTGAAAAAAATTGGTGTTTCAGTCACCTTCTTTTAACCACTTAATCCTGGATTTCTTTTTCTAGTATATTTCTTCCTTGCGCAAGATAGAAGGAAATTCAGAGAGGAGGGGTTTCTCTTTTTCTTTTTCCTCGTCACTCCATGCTCTTTCCTCCATTATTTCCCCCATTTCCTTTAATTCCTCAGATATTTTACTCTTTTGCAAGAAAATGTTGCCAAAGGTCTCTTTATTCCACTTTTTGATATTGTTTTTGACATTTCTGAGTTTGGCCACCACTTGGTACATACAATTTCCTCTAGTCTCAAGGTTCCACCATTCCTCAATCCTTTCCTCAATCTTGGGATGGGTGGTCCACATTTTTTCAAACCTAAAGCGTCTGCTTTATGAGATTTTCCAAAACCCAATGTTAACGATGATCAGATTATGATCGGATCCTATACGAGGTAGGGAGGAGAGTGAATAGTTTTGTTATTGTAACCACTGGACATTGACAAGGAATCTATCTAATATTATTTGAATAAGATCCTCTCCACTCCTGTTTGTCCAAGTGTACTTAGATCCACTTAGCTCTAGATCAAACAATTCATTCCAATTAATAAAGTTGTCTAAATCCTCCATGCTTTCAGAATAAGAAGTGTTTCCCCCTTTCTTTTCTCCAGGGGTCAGAGGAGTATTGAAATCTCCACCAATAATCCAATGGATCTCTTTTGACAGCCTTTTGAAACTAGTTAACTCATCCCAAAGAATCCTTCTACCATAGCATGAGTTAGGAGCATAAATGTTGGATACAATGAACATATTTCCAGAATTTAAATAAGTAAAACAAAAAACTAAGTGATGTTGATAGTTGAAAAAGGGAACCCCACTCACCATTTCCTGATTCCAGAGACAAATAAGCCCACCTGAAGCTCCCATAGATGGATGATAGTGAAACCTAGCTTCCTTCCAAAAAGACTTTTGGAAATCCATCGTTCTTTCTTTATTCATTTTATTTTCTTGCAAAATAATAATGTCTAGCTTCCTATCCTTCCTGATATCCTATTGAATTCTATGTTTACTCGGGTTGTTTACACCCCTTATATTCCATGAGAGAATTATCCTTCAAACAAATTGGATTTTTTTACCTCCCACCAAGATCTTTCCTTCCCTTCCATCACTTCCTTTCGAGAAGCTTGTTCCCTCTTTTCTTTCTTTGATGGTATGCCAAGAGAGGTTTTACTTTCACCAACATCAACTTTCACATTCCCTCTCGTTGTGGGAGTTTCTTTATTTTTGGAGTTAATTTATGACTTTTCTTGGTCTGCACCATCGGGCTTTGGGTTTCTTCAATACCTTGATCCTATGTACTAACAAATGACAAAACCTGAGGCACTTCAACTTGTGATTCCTCCTTACGTAGAGTTAATTGTTTCAGGGCACTTGTTTGTTTCCAACGTTCTCTTAAGATCTTCTTCAATTGTGGGTATGTCCTCCAGGTTGATGTCTAGCACGTTAAACATGTTGCTGGTAACCAGTAAGTCTTTCTCGGTTCGTTGGGCAAAGAAATTGGCTTCCATTGTGTCTTGCACAATAGATCCAATAATATTGTCCTCCTGTACATTGGCTTCTACCATAGACTCCTCTATTTTAAAAACTAGCTCAACTACCTCCTCGTTGACCTTTTCTTGTCCTTCATCTGACAACAACTTCCCCTGTGGCCCTGCAGACCCAATTTTTGAAAAAGAAAACATCCTCAGATCTTTTACCAGCTTGCATTAAATTCCATGTATGGCAAAAAGATAATCTCCGAAGTGCCATTGGCATTAAGATTCATGATTCCTTTGCCTTTCACTTCTTCATAAGAATTTCCTTTGTCTTGGGCACGCGGGCCTACAATTAGAACTTGTGCCTTTTGTGAAAAGTATAAAAAATGCCAAAATGTCTCCTACTACCCCCGCTGGTCCGTAATTTCCATGGGAAAAAATCTTCCCTAGGCCCGCTAGCCCGCTTTTGGCAAAAAATCCTTCCCAAGGCCTGTCGGCCCGTAAGTTGCGAAATATGAGGAGTTAGAAGGAATTCTTTATATGTCTAGAAAGGGGAAGAAATTTCCTATCTTATGGAAATGCTTTCAAGGGGACCTTGATTGCTTAAAATATGTAAAAGTTTAGATTGAAACACAGAAAGGGGAAAAATGGTGTTAGTTGACCCAAAATAAGTGTGAGCTTATTTTGGTCAACAATTTGGCGAGCTCATGGGGATCATCCTTCCTACTAGGTGAAATGATCATTTGCCTTAAAGAATCCATTGGGCATGGAGTATTCCTAGTAAACAAAAATCGGATCTGAACTTTGAAAAATTGATCCCTGAGCCACTTGGAACACTATTGGAATCGGAGCTGATCTCACCAAATGCTACTTCCAATGTACTATGGCACGAGTAACAAAACACCACAACACACTATGTACAAAAATGGAAATAATACACACCCCAAGTGGGATATGCAAAGTGTTGCACAAAGCACTTCTTCTACTGAAAGCAAAATATACTCCTACTCTATGCGCTAACCTAGAGAGAAAGGGGAATCAAACAAAGTCCTGTAAGTGGTAGGGAGAAATAGCTTCCCTTTCTCAAAAGGGGAAGCCCATGTAAATGATTTGACACTGAATATGGCTATTTGTATGAGAGTAAAAAACTACAGGGTATGGTTGGTCTTCCACCCAAATCATCAAGGTATCAACTAGAAACAAGAAAAATACCTCATTTAGTGGCTACTTCTGCATTTGGTTCTCAAGAGGCATTGTTGCTGATCCTTGGTACTTTGTAGCTCATCCCTCATGCTCTAGAAGTGGGCATGACTTGGTTTTTGGCTTCTCCCTTGGCTCCAATGAAGCCAAGTACCTGATTGGGCACGATTATGATCCTGATGGATGTGCCCGTATGGTTCTAAATTTTAACTCCAAGAATGCATGTCTTCTTGCTTGACCTTCTTGGATGGATGGTGTGAGAGAGATGATGAAAGCCCCTTACCTGCCTTCTTGTGAAGAACATGGAAGATTCATATCTTCCAACTTTGGTCCCAGAGGGTTCGTTATGAAGTGCAGGTTGCTTATCCTTCAATGCTCTCCTTCATGGCAGCAAGGATCATGTTCTTGGAAGGTGGATGATGGAGGAGAAAATGATGTTATCTCCTCATGTGCTCCTCTCTGCCAAAGAAATCCTCCAAGTCTGATAGATAATCGACCTCCTTGTTGTCCTATTGCATGTGATTGACCTCCTCCATGGTGTCCTCCTAATCTTTAACTTTCTCACCATAGTTCCCCTCTTCTTCAAACATGATGTTTGAAAGACCAAACTATCCTTCAATATTAGATCTTAAAGGGGATGAAGTGGGAGGAAGAACTTAAGGTTCTTCTCTATGGCCTGCTCTCTACTTGGAGCCTCTGAAACTATATGGTTCTCCTCCTGAATTAGAATGTACTCCTCTTCTTTTGGATTTGGAGTAGCTTCTTCTTCCCTTACTTGTGTTGTAATTGAATCTTCCACCACTTGTGGCTTGACCTTAGCCTCCTCCATAGGTTTAACCAACAAGGGAATCTTTGTAAACTCAAATCTAACAGCCCAACTCTTCATATTTTCTATCATTTCTTCTCTGTTGGGTTCCTCTGCTTGTTGTTCTCCTTGACTAGTTTTTTCTAGTATCTCCCTGACATGGACTTGGGGGAGTAGGAGGAGTGGTGGATGGGGTCTCCACTAGTTGTTTCCTTGTTTTTTGTGGAGGGGAAGGCATTGCTTTTGGCTCTTGTGGAGGAGACTTAGATTTGGAAGGGAAAAGTGGAGAGGAAAAAAGATGAGATGGAAGACTAGAAGATGGGGAAGGGAAATCAACACTTGGGGCAACAGATGGTAAGATTGAAAATTGAAGCTCAGGTTGAGATGGTGTTGACTTTGGGGAATGGAGAGGAAATCACTAGATGATGGTGTAGGACTTACCCATTGACAAGGCTCCCTTGACACCACGTTTATAGGCCTTTATCTCCTTAGCCCACAATGCAAGTTGGGGTAGTATCTCAATTATGAATTCCAGTTTCTCCTGCGAACTGAAATGTCTTGGCATAGGGCCTACCCATGGAAAAGGTTCCTTGCAACCAATCCTGAATGCCTTCATCTGAGTTGCATACCTAGAATGCACCATGCTAGCCTCTATTCTTTAAATCTTCTACAGCGAACCAACATTCTCAGTTTGTCTATTATCACTGTATGCATACCCTTGTTCTTGATAAGCTCTATAGCCAAACTGGCTCTGACACTATTCATATGGGTAAGCATGATGATTCTGGATCTGATCATAATGTTGATCTGGAGGAGTTGAGAAATACATTGGAGGTAGAGTGCACTGCTGTTACTACAAGTGTGAGTTCCAAGATGGGAATGAAGTCATGATTGCACAACTTCATGGGATGGAAGAAGATGAAAGATATGGAAGAAAAATGGATGAAAATAGATGGGGAAAGGTATGTAACTTCAAAGATGGGTTGTTGACTAGATGGAGTTCACCATATGTGCTTTTTATGTGCCTCAAAAGGAAAAATCTTAACAAGAACACACCAACCTGCTAAGATGAAGTGGTAAGGTGCTTCAAGACCTGTCCCACCGGGCTGTGCCAAAAATGTTGTGCCAGAATCACAACACCCCCAAATGGCCTCGGAACTGAAGTGGGGCATTCAGTATGATTGCACAACATTGGACCATTTCTCAATTTGTGGGACTTGCAAAACTTGAGATGGACCTCTAGAGAAGGTTGGTTCCTTGCTTCCTAAACTACCTGCCACAAGCTACTCTAGTGCAGGAAAAACTAATCTAATCCTAATCTAACCATTCCAAGGAGAGAGAGAGAGAGAGAGAGAGAGAGAGAGAAAGAGAGCCTACACTAAGCAGTGATACACCAGAAAAGGAAGTGGCTGATCACAAATCCAATTGCCTAAAGTGGAGAGAGGTGAGCAATGGAGAGGGTGGACAAGATGCACCACGGACTAAAGATGAAGCTCACATAGAACACCACTTCAAAACCCATTAAACATAGCTCCCAGAACCTGCAATAAACATCAGAGTATGCACAATATACCCTGTAATGATGAGAGGAAAGAAGAGACAACAAAATAAGCAAAGGATGGACAAATACATCACAAAAACAGATTTTATTGCCCCATAAGTCACATAGTACATCATCACTGGGAAAGAGGAAAGAAAATTCCATTACAGAGCCAAGGGAGGAGGCTTAGACTCCACATTCTACCCTAAGGAAGAAAGAGAGAGGGGGGTAGAAGAGAAACAATGATCAACCCTTTAGAAAATTCCCCTCCTTTACAATATATAGGAAGAATAAGAGAGAAAGGAGGGAAGAATTCAAACTCTACTCTAACCACCCCTGGAAGTGCATTGAATCCACCTAGTACAATGAAAATTCTCGCTACAACACCCATGCCCCCATCATTGTCCCTTACTAGAAAGAAATAGGCCCATTCTTCATCATGGCGGGTAGGTGGGAGAACTTTGATAGCCCTTGTAAAAATGGTGGGCTGAAAACATTAATGGAGGCAGGTGAGAAGCTGATGCCGAGAGATTTCTAAAAAGTCCTTTCCCTCCAAAATTTGAGTTCCCGAGTCAAAAGATATGGCTATCTGAAGATAAGGGTCACATGGGCTCACAATATTTAAAAGAGTCTGTCCATACAAGGGTCCACATGGTAGCCTCGCATCTTGAAGATTCAGCCCCTTCCTCTCACTTTTGAAATTTCACTGGACTGACACGTGGTGGCTTCCGCGGGCTCCTTTCGGTTTCCTTTGTGTTCTTCC
This sequence comes from Taxus chinensis, assembly GCA_019776745.2. NCBI lineage: Eukaryota > Viridiplantae > Streptophyta > Pinopsida > Cupressales > Taxaceae > Taxus > Taxus chinensis. Next base: position 967,929 of record JAHRHJ020000788.1, read on the forward strand.
TGAGTCCCTCCCATTGGTGGAGACACTATGCCTGACCCGAGACATGTGGAGGCTTTGCAGCTCATTTGGAAACTATCCTCCAGATTTTAATTTTGAAGTTATGTGACGAGACACATGGAGGCCTCCAGAGGATTTTGGAATTTTCAATGGCCGACCTTACCTTTTCAGACTCTGACCACTTGGTAGGTTAGCGCTTGTTTCAGGGGGACTACCTTTTGGGGCCGCACCTTTGAAATTGTGCCAAAGAGACATGTGGCTCCTTCCACGGCTCTGTTCTAGTTTCTTTGTGTTTTAAGCTAAGTCCCTTTTGTTTGGCGGGGCCATATGTCTGACCCTGGACTTGTGGAGGCTCAGCATGCATTTGGGAACCCGCTATGAATTTTACTTTTGAAGTTGCATCTGTTGACACATGGCTCCTTCTGCCAATCCTAATCTCTTACTTAGACTTTTCAATGGCCGCTTCTGTCCTTTCTTTTCCTCTGGACACATGGAGGGCCACTGCTTGATTTGATTCTCTACTTTGGGTTCATGCCTTTGAATTTTCACTGATGATGACATGTGGCTACTGTCATCCATCCTGTTCTCTATAATTTTATCTCGATTTGGGCCTGATCACTCTTTGGACTCAAGACATGTGGAGGTCTGGAACTAGTTTGGGAACTGCCGTTACCCAGCCTTTTGACTTGTACGGTCGTGACATGGCACAGGATTCCATCTGACACTCTTATACTTTTCACTTTTAAACGGCCAGATCTCTGTCCCCTTTTTCTTGTTTTTGACCTTGGGACATGTGGAGGCTCTGACACTAGTCAATTGGGAGACCACGATTTGGATTTTAACCTTTGAAAGTGTTCACCCCATTGAGACTAACGTGTGAGGCTTCCACCAGTCCTTTCATACTTAGTTGATTTGGGGTTGATTCCCCTTTTACAGTGACTCTGACCACGTGGAAGCCTGTCACTTGTTTGGGGTCTCCATTTTCGGATTTTACAACCTTAAAGTTGTACCAAATTGAGCGCATGTGGCACCCTCTACGAGTCTGTGACTTTTCAATGGCATGAAAGACTCCATCGGGATTGACGGGCTCGCACTTGAAAACTACACCATATTGTGAAATGTGGAAAAATTTCCCCAAAATGCCCCACAGACCCACTTTTGGCCCACATTTACACTTGGGAAAAATTTCCTTTCCCCGCAGACTCGCCAAAGCATCCCTGGGCCCCGCTTGAATTTTCCACATTTTTGGGAAGGAAAGACATCTCCGGGCCCACCGGCCCACATTTTCCACTTTGCAAAAGAAATCCTTCCCGGGCTCACGGGCCTAAAATTATAACTTGTTCCTCTTTGTGAAAAGTGGAAAAATGAAAAAATGTCTCCCACTGTCGCCCCACCGGTTATGCAATTTCCCATTGGCAAAAAATCTTCCCTAGGCCCGTCCGCCCACTTTTGGCAAAAAATCACTTTCAAGGCCCACTGGGCCCGTAATTTGTGAAATATGAGGAGTTAGAAGGACTTTTTTATATCTCTGGAAAGGGGAAGAAATTTCCTATATGATGGAAATGCTTTCAAGGGAGCCTTAAGTGCTTAAAATATAAAAAAAAATACAGATTAAAGCACCGAAAGGGGAAAAATGGTGTTAGTTGACCAAAAATAAGTGTGAGCTTATTTTGGTCAATAGTGTGTTAAAGCCCTTGTTAACTCGTCTCTACCGGATACCATTAACATGCTATCTAAGGATGGTTTTTTGCAAACAAAAATTGATTTATGAAGAATCACAAATTTATTGTAGCGAATGTGCGTGTGTGGGTCATGGGATTTATGGCTGCAAAGACTCATAACAGAATGAGGAGATAGAACGCAAGTAGAGTGGATTGAAGCATACTTTGGTAGAGAACTAATGGTATTAGTAGTACAAATCCTCCTAGCCAAACAACACAGATCTCACTGTTGAGATGGTGCTTGACGAAGGTCGTGTAAGGACCGATGCATCTAGAAATTTGAACGCAAAAAAAGGGGTTTTGCACACCTTGAATCCTGTAGCAGACGTGAACGAAACATCAAACCTAGATCTGGCACGGGACATTGGAATAAGTAAACACAAATATTGTGCCTGAATTAAAATTGAAATCACCCATCAACATTTTAGAATCCTCTCCTTTGCAAATGGATGTGGCCATCGAGATCAAGGCACAAAGTGAAGTTGTTGTGGTAGGTGGTCTCATAGCACAAGGCCCAAATCAACGGCATGGCAATGAACAACATGCATCTAAGAAATATTCGAACTCCATTCAAAAAGACTATTTTGTGGGATTTGATATTAATGACTATACTTGCAAGCAGTCCCATAATGATTTGGTTGGAGCCACAATGGAAACGGCTAAGACGAGAAGAAATGTGCTCTTTGTAAGCAAAGGAGGAGGAGATGGTTGAAAAAATGTAAAGAAGAAAGCGTCGGGCTCTCTATGCCATCGGAGTATGACTAGGATTCATGCTACCAATGCAAAAATCTAGGAGTCATTTTCTGCTCTAATCCTGGTTTTGTTCTGGTTTTTGACAATCCATGAACGAGATATTTCTGATGTTTGGATTTTTTATCCTTGTTGATCCTTGAAAATTTCATCGCCTTATCTGGATTATAGATCCTTTGTTATAACAAGATGGGGACCCTGGCAAAACCCCCTTATTTACCAATTATAAAAAGATATATAATATATGTTGGCATTTTCACTATAAAGACCTGACTATTTAGAGATTTACATTGTGGCTGATGAACAAGCTTTTTTGTTATTTGATATTTTATTTTTTCTAGTTTCCATTCACGTCATACAAAAGATAAATATTGTCTACGATCATAATGAAATCGAAATTGTAAAATATTATGATTGATTAAAAATTTAATACATATTGTAATTGATATACGTATCAAAATTAATGTGCTAAGGGCATATGAAGTCAGAGTTTGAAAATTGTTCTCCGTGACTCATTATTTGGGATAACAAAATATAAACAAGGCTAAGTTAATACATTTGTAAGTTGTATATAGGATATTTATAGTGCTATGTTGTTTCGATTTAATAAGTTTTTTGTTATAAAACGTTAATATACGTAATTTTATAATATAATTGTGTTGATAGGAAGTTTCCTTTAAGAGGCATGCAATAAGGAATGTGTGTGTAGCATTAAAAGACTTGGGATGTGACACAAAATCTTTTAATCAATGGGCCTGAGGAAATCAATTTGTAAAAGTAAGCCATTTAGCATCAAATTTGTTGCAAAGACAAACTATAAATTAAAATTAACATTTTTACATTTTATCGTTAAATTTTTGCAGGGTAAAAAAAATGGGAGATTTAAGAGGATTGCTAGAAGGATGAGGATTATGAGGATAATAAAGAGGATGATGATGAGCAGGATGAAGAGAATATTTATAAGGGCGGTGATGATGAGGATTGAAGAGCATGATGAGGCACACGACGAAGTGGATGATGGGGATGACGAGGAGGACCAAGATCAGAAAAGAAGGAATATTGTGAGGATTTGGGGAAGGAGGACAAGACCATTCAATGAAATATTTTGGATGTAGTATTACATCTATTCGTTTTGTAATTTGAAATGGACCTTGTAGTATTCCCTCGATATTACACTATTATATATTATTGTAAAACACATTTTGAATTGAAAACTGTCATTTTTATTATTAATAATATAATATTTTAATATTTTACAATTTCTCCTTATACAATATCTCAGTGAAAATACAATCTAAATAAATTTTAATATATAATACTAAAGTATTGTAAATAAGTAAATAAATTTAATATAATTGTTTCTACTTATGAAATTTGTAATTATGATTAAATATATTTAATTTTTATAAAATTTATAAAACGGTTTTTGTATTGCATTTTTACAACCACTTCATGCTAATGTTATAGATTTTGTGTCATTACTAGGTGGTGTAAAGAAGACAAAAATGTGGGAATAAAGTGTCACAAAACTATAGGTAACAGAACATAACTAAAATTTTCTAGTGGCATCTCCTTGGCAACACTTATGTGTCATAAAATTTGATGCAGTTCCATGCACAAAACACGAAGAAAAGCATCCAAAATGTTAATTTATGACGTAAAAATGAGAGAAAAAAAACGTGTCATTTGAAAAGTGCGTACTAGTGTTTCCTTTCCCAAATTCCTTTCGCGTAAAATTCTTGAAGAATCCTACGAAGCTTTTCCTTAGAAAAAATCTTTATCAACGGTTTTATCACAATATATAATATATACATACATTTCTTTGTCCACTGTTGTTCTATGGATAGATCATCCTCCTTGTAAACCATTTCCAATCTCCATTCTGAAAGTTTTCTCTCCCAGCTTCAACGACTACTTAATATTAATAAAAAAATTATATGCTTTTAAGGAAACCCTTTTCCTAGAGTAATTCGCCAACCACTGTCAATGGTGTTCAAGTTAAATTTAAAATTATCCACTATAATTATGGTATCTGCATCATATACGTTTCTAACATATGCTACAACTAGCAATCGCACATGAAATGTACGATGGTAATGCTGAAAGGAATCTTTTGAAGGATTCAAATTGAATGGGGGAAATAATGGGAGAGAAAGAGGGGTGAAGAGGAAATGGTTTAAGGGTGGAGAAGTGTGAGGGTGGGAAAAATGGAATGGTGAAACAATGTGGAAGTCGACCCTGCAACAACCACAACCCGTTTTTATTTCCCCACACTTATATTTCTGCAACAAAAACACAATATTTTCAGCACAATTTGAAAAATGCCATGGCCTCCCTCTATTGGTAACTAAAACCACTTGATTTCTCCTTGACATCACTTTTTACAACTAAAACATGTATTTAGAAGGACATCTTCACGATTATGGGATGATTCCCTACATGGGCAAAAATGAATGCCATTGAAGAAGTATATCGCATTGCATGAGCACATTCATTTAAAACCATGGGTCATGTGAGTGCAATATACATAGGTCCTTGTGGGCATGGCTGATTTAGGTGAGTATTACACATCACTCACCCATGTGATCTTATAAGTGTTGGACATCCTTCAATTTTGGAAAATGTTTATTTACCCTAAGAACTTGTTGTGTCTCATGTGAGATACATACAAGAATGGCATGTAATTTTGTGTAACGAAAAGCAATGCTAACGTCAATAATTGACTAAGAAAACCTCGTGCCAACAATGGGAGTGAGGATACCCCTTGCATGGGTATTATTGTTTCCTGAAATTGTTGTTTCAAAACCCTAGGCAACGCCCAGATTATGAGAATCCCCAACCATGTTCTATTGAAAAAATCCTCCTGCATACCTAATGAAAACCTTGACTAGAGCATGTACATAAATTGTGTCATTGACATGAGCTTGGGAACAATAACATGCTTCAAAACAATGTTAAAAAAGTGATTTTTGCAATGTAAATTGATGCATGTTATATTTAGATTTGTGAGGGAATTTGCAAATCCGGTGGTGCCCTTACAAGCGATTATCATGATACCATCGACCAATATTTTTGCAAGAAAAAAAAGGTAAATAATATTTTGTGGGTGGTGTGCGGGTATGATGAAATAAGTATCGAGTAACATGAGGCAACTTAATCAAAGAGAGTATCAAGCTTAAGAATAACATTACACCATGTCTTCTTTAGCTATATGAAGGGGTCTTGTAGTCATGGTTATTAACTTGTTCATTTGGGAGAAACGAAGAAACGACGCCTCCCAAAGAATCTCCCATTAAAATGTCATGTTCTTCTTAGATAAATGGTTGTCGAAATACTACAATGTAATGCACATGAAATGTGTGATGAAACCATGGAAGTGAATGTGTATTGAATTTAAATTGGAGGGAGAAAAGCATGGAGGGAAGCGTTGGAGGAAAGAGAAGTTCAGGGGAAGGAAAAACATATCAACAACTCCAATGAATTGCTGATTGATTTTGTGCTACATTTCTCTATCTTTGTGTCGCTACCACCGTTCATAGTAAAATTTGATGGCCACTTATACCTATCAAACAATTTGTGAGTGACTCATTGTATAATAATACCTTTCAAAGTACAAAACAATTTTATTTCTATCAAATATTCTATATTTATTTAATTATTTGTATAGTATATTTATATATACTAATATAATATCCTTATAAATTTATATGAAAAATATTGTCACATTAAAATCTAAAAATTTAAGATGCAAAAATAAATCTGAATTCTAATAAGTTTGAAAACATAAAATGATAATAACCACCTAATTCCGGATCAAACAGAACTAAATTATACATAATATCCTTTTGTAAAATAGAAAATTTAAGGCTAGCCATAAAAACTTAAAAGTCGATGACCGAGGGGAAAATTTATAAGGAAAAAACAAAAAGCCCAAGGAAAAGATGGGAATGCCATGAATACAACAGAAAAGCCCAAGGAAAAGATGGGAATGCCACGAATACAATAGAAAAGCTCAAGGAAAAGATGGGAATGCCACGAATACAACAGAAAAGCCCAAGGAAAAGATGGGAATGCCAACTCTTAGGTGACATGGTGCCATACAAAACATATGGGTTTGACCCTCCAAAATTAGGTATCACACTGATTGTGTGATAAGGCTGATAGCATTGCAGTTACGAAAAGCTGGAGCCATCTATAAGCCTAAAATGGACATTTTCATACAAAACATGTCTCCTTTGAACATATTTTTTGTGGACCTTAATTTTACAAAGAAACATTTCTTAAATATATCCTTTCGGACAATATTGCTAGATTAAATGAAATGCTTCTTCTAGTCCATTCAATGAGAAAGGCCTAATAACACAATTTGTCAAAATCTTCAAAACCTCTCAATCTTGCATTTTCCTTTCACTTGCTTTGACTGCAGATGGATCAATGTTGTCATGTCTGCAACGCTTACCTAAATAAACATACTCTTCATTTATGTCTTATGACAAGAATTTTTTCCCACACATTGGACCAGACTCAATCCCTTCACCTCCGTTTCACAAGTCAAGAGGCTTCTCATTGTAACGTAGTACTGAAAATAGAACAAGAATGTACCAGTTACCATTAACATATAAGAAAGAACAAAATCCAATCAATATATATGCGTTACTATTATTGTAACGACAAACTCAAATATGAGAGAATGCACTCCACAAATCCTCAAAATAATTGTCCACACATATATACCACTCAGTGTAACAACAATGTTTATTCCATCATCTTTTTAGTAGCTCAGCTTGTCTTTTTTAAAGAAGAAGGGTCCTTTTGTGCATTTTATATAAAGACAAAATTTAGAAAATGGAAAATCATTACAAGGATTTTTAGATATTGGTATAAAAAAATTGCACAAGAAATTTTAAAATTCCACAATACAGAGCTACAAAATGCTCACAAAAATGGGCTACAGGTATACAACACAACACCTTTTGATGCAGTAAACTCATGGCCTAAGAGTAAAAGTTGCAGATCTAAGTAAAACTTAGTGAATAAACTCAAAACAGAGACTTTACCTTCAGTTGAGCACAACTACAATGGAAGAATGGCCGAGTTATACACTAAGGATGTGAGTCTAACATTGAGCCCCATCAGGATGAAGTTACAACGAATGAGTCCAAACTAAGGCACCAAAAATAATAGTGTCGAGCTAACTTAACAGAGTCGAACATTGCAAAGTTGTGCTCGGGTCACCTTGCAGTGAGCTATAGGTATGCATATGTGAGCAGCCTTTTGACCTCCAAAGGTATGAAACTCGAACAACTCTCAAACAGCCATGGCAAGCCACAGGAATGTAATGGGAAGCCATTATAAACAATAAAGTGAGGTGGTAGAGTAACACACACACACACACACACACAGACCGAGATGTGCACAAAATAGAGAAACCCCAACAAAAGGTACAATGATCAGTGATAAAACAAACAACTGAGTTATCAATAGCACGACGAGCCAAGTCACCAATGAATCACACCTCTACACTTCTACCTTGTTCGTGTAGTTAGTATGTTCATTAGAGTGGCTTAGAACAATCTGTCTACACCTTTCATAACCTCATTAGTAGTATTTTAAGGTTGAAATAGATGAAGGATAGGAGGTTCCCCATTTGAGGAGTAGAGTTGTTGCCTAAAGTTATATTTGAAATTTTGAGGTGAAGCTTATATTTCCACTGTTGACTTCGAATTTAGTTATTTTCCATTCCGGGTATAATTAGTATTTTAAGAGGTTGGCTTTCAATAATTTATTTTGCTTCAATGTTCCTATAATTTTTAATTACTGGTAATGTTTTTTTTCAAGTATATTCACAAACTATTGTTGGAATTTATGGCTGTAGTTGGGTGAATAATACATGGAGCCAAGTCAACTATAAACCATTGGAATGTGAAATAGTAGTGCATGATATATCTCAATAGTGTCATCATTAACATGCCAGAGACTGAAGTTCAAAAAATTTGGCTATGGCATGGTATGTAATTGAAAGGAAGAAGGAACTCTTTAAGAAATCGATGGGGTATCTGTACAGTTACCACCACCTGTTAGGAAATATAAAGGCCATGGCCATCAATTGACTTTGTCAAAGTAAACTTGTGCTTGGAAACATATTTTTCTATAAACATTTGTTAGTGACATGACGGATATAATTAATTAGTGACTTCGAATTTAGTTATTTTCCATTCCGGGTATAATTAGTATTTTAAGAGGTTGGCTTTCAATAATTTATTTTGCTTCAATGTTCCTATAATTTTTAATTACTGGTAATGTTTTTTTTCAAGTATATTCACAAACTATTGTTGGAATTTATGGCTGTAGTTGGGTGAATAATACATGGAGCCAAGTCAACTATAAACCATTGGAATGTGAAATAGCAGTGCATGACATATCTCAATAGTGTCATCATTAACATGCCAGAGACTGAAGTTCAAAAAATCTGGCTATGGCATGGTATGTAATTGAAAGGAAGAAGGAACTCTTTAAGAAATCAATGGGGTATCTATACAGATACCACCACCTGTAAGGAAATATAAAGGCCATGGCCATCAATTGACTTTGTAAAAGTAAACTTGTGCTTGGAAACATATTTTTCTATAAACATTTGTTAATGACATGCCTATAATTTTAAAGTATAGTTGGCAGAATCTTCACCTCTTGATCTCTGTAAGGCAGACAAATCCATACTATGGTTCCAAAATATTCTCAGAAGGACTCTATCATCTTGATCACCCGGAAATGAACATGATCTCCAAGTCCTCACCTTTATTATTCAGATTCTTGTAGAATTTTTTAAGGTTTGGAGTGAATCTTCTACAAGGAGGGCACTAGTGAGCTAAGAAATAGAGGCAAAATGTCTTTTCCACTAGCTCACATACAAGCACCTATTCATAGGGTTTATATTCATGAAGAATGAGTTAAATTAATCAATTTGCATCCATTCATAAGATAACATTCTTAATTCCTACTTTCTGCAGGTAAAAATGTGTATTATGTCAATATTCATAAATAATAACAAAAATTAGGCCCACCTAAATATCATAATCTTAACATAAAAATATCATAACAAAAACAGACGCCTAAACAAAGATAATGAAAAGGGAAATTTCCTTGCCAATGACAAAAATCTCTGTCAGCATACACAAGAAAAGAATTCAAGGACTATGAAATCCAATGATTTTCACCTCAACTTTATGCTCACCAAGCCTCTTTGTTAAATGGATATATTCCTCGGCATTGAGCACCATAATAAGTTCAAGACATCGACACCATTATCTTTAATTGTTTTTCATTTCTGAACCAAAAGGATAAGAAACCTGATCAAATTTCCCTCTGGCCTTTGAATACAAGAATGACAAGGCAAGCCATGGCATGGTCTTGTGATACTCTTCAAATGATCTGTCATCTTTAATCTGTAGACACAAATATGGTCTCAAATCCTCCATTCTCCAGTAACTTTGTGTAGAGTTCTAACAGAATAGGGGAAGATGCCCTTCATGGAGGCGCTAGTGGGCAGAAGAATACAAAACCACTATTTTCCCCATTTCCCGAAAGAGCTTACAATAAATCATCAAATCGCACGTGCCTCACTGAACAAACAGGTTTAGTATTTTGAAGTGGAATTACTTTTAGAAATGAACAGATGGGCATTCACAATTTACAGCAACAAGACTTTTTACATAGAAACCAACATATTCTATTCCATTAACCATTTTGTTCACAATATTTCTATGGGTAATTAACTCTATGCAACATTTGAAACATGCATTAACAAATGGCAAACGTAGGGTAAACAATTTTATGTTTGAATGCTTTTGTAATAGAGCATTGGTACCAGTCCTCAGTGTACAGAATAACACAATTACTTCAAACAAATTCCAAATATTTGTGTATATATTAACAGTTTTGAACAGAGATACAAGAGAAACTCGCGTCACATAAACAGACACGATGAACAAAGCAGCCAAATAAGAGCTTTAAATCCCATGTGAGTAAAGCAGAGAGGAAGGAAACAAGAAAATATATGGTTGCCCAGCCACATAACCTGCTAAACATTTAAGAACACAAACGAAAATTATATGAAAGGAGAAAAAACTAGAGAAATCCTTCTATACAATTTTTATACCCACAACCTTGAAGATAAAGCATTCGAAGAACACTGTCAAGCCATAGAGAAATGGCGAGTTAGAAAATAAGATGATTACGCTGAGTTAAACGGCATACAATCCTCACACTCCTTGTAGGACCCTAGCAAATTGGACCTAGAGTGGATTTAAACGCCTCCAATCGAGCATATTCTGACGACAAGATTCCTATCATTTCCAGGGGAGAGAAGACCCATTCCACAAATGCTTGAGACAAGGATGATTCCAATACCCATTGTTCCTAACGGCAGTAGGGCCAATTAGGAGCTCTTTAGCCTAACCAATTGAATCCTTCCTCGACCATGCCTGCGGGGCATCAAATAAACAATAACTTGCCAATCTCCATCCTGTAAGAATGTACCATAAAAAATTTTGCTGTTATCTTTCTTCCCTGTTTTATCCTGAGATTGACTTAGGCATTGGATATCCTCTTCCGACATGTTTTTTTCTGTCACAGAAAGATATGTGCAGAATTATTCTCGATTCCCTACAAGTGCTCTCCTGCATCCATAAATTCACAACCTGGGGATAAATTAGGGCTTGCATTATCATGCGACAGATGCAAAATTTATTCTACGACTTCCATCTACATAAGTAAAGTCTCTTCTCACGCTTGATAAGTGAAACTTTCTTCCTTATCACACTCATCATATTTAATTTCTTCTTCGTACTACTAGAGTAAAACCAAGGTTGACTAGCTCATTCACCTACATCCGCTCATATACAAACATCCAAGGATAGTGAGACATTAAAAAATATAGACCTACATAAGGAATACCCATTAAACTAGAAAACCGCATCTCCAAGAACTTCCAACAATCAAATAGGCCTTGAATTCTACAATAACACGCAGCAAAGGTGTCAGCAGGTTCGAACTCCACTAGTGCACTTTTGTGCCAAAATTTTAGAAATGAAGGATATAACTAGTTCAATACTCCTAGTTTTCCCTTTTTTTTGCACCGAATCCTATTGTGCACAACTTTGTATAGTGAATCAAATATCTTACCTTCATCCTATTATATATTATATTTTAAAAACTTCTTAAAATTGCAATTCCATAATTTTGACATTGTAGGATTAGTATTTGAAGTTAATTAATCACACAAATCCCTAGTGTCGAACCTTACATTCTATTTTAATTGTTGTGCATTACATACAAATCTAATGTATTAATAATAAAAAATTGTGTTAAGGACATTAACATGAATTCAATTATCTATTATCACTCTAATATTAACTAAACATAAATTAAACAAAATATATCACACTCTTTAATTTCTAAGATTATTCTAAGATAATACTTTTTATGATAAAAATATATTTTCTCATCTTTCAATACCTATGTATTTCTAATGCTTGTAAAAATAATCTTTCTTTATTCTTTGTCGTCTATTTCATTGTTAGACTTACACATAGATAAAAAATATTATGGATATCAAAACATATCACATATACTTCTTGCATCTCTTCATCCTGCCCCATACACATGTTGTACAACTCTTAACTATTCCTTACATTCTATCCATAACTTGTACTGAATTGGTGAGATATAAAAACTAAATTCTTACAACACCTCAATTTTCAGCATAACACCATTCTCCATTTTATTTTCATTATCTACCTAACATAGTGGATCTTCACCTCCATTATCTTTATGTGCGGTAACTAGTATTTCCTTAATTTTATTTGTTTCCTTCATGGAAACATCGAACTATCCTTCTTCCTTTATAGAAACATGTGATGCTTCAGGGTTTTCCTAAACCATTGTTCCTTTCAAAGATGAAAAAAAAAAGATTTCTCCCATTAATTTCCAAATTTATATCATCCTCCTCCATAATAGGAATTTACAACAAACTCTTCTTCATTATTATGAAATTGGTCTAAATCTTTAGGTTCACAAACAATCACCTCCACATCCTCATTCGTGAGGATTCCTCAATTTATAGGCTTGTCACAACCATTGTTTTCTTTGTTGTCCTTCAAAATAGAATTGGGTCTCAAAAATGAAAATATCACTCTCTTATTACCTTTTATGGAAACTAAGGTGGAGGATAGCTGAATCGATGATGAAGGTGTGCCATGAAGCTTAGAGTTTAGCTAATGATCCCAATGCTACATCTCCGGTTCGACTCTCACCAAGGTTTACCAAAACCCTGTAGGGTGGAGGATATTCTAATCAGTGATGAAGGAGTGTCATGAGGCATAGAGTTAGACTAATGATCCTGGTGCTATGTCTATGATTTGACTCTCACCAAGGTTTACCAAAAGCCTTTAAGGGTGGAGGATATCCAAGTCGGTGATAAAGGCATGTTGTGAGGCGTAGAGTTGAGCTAATGAACACAACACTACGTATTTGGTGTAAATCTCACCAAGGAGTACCAAAACCCTTTGATTTTGGTGCATTTGTTGATGGGAGCAGAGGAAGATTTCAGAATTGGGAGCACGCAGGAAAATGGTGGAGACTATGTTGTATGGGAGATGAAAGAAAATCTGTTAGATGACAAGAAGGATGCAAACATGACATCTGAAAAATAACAACGAGGACTAAGAAAGAGGGCCCCCATTCACATGAGTAAAGATGGTGTCAAGGAAAAAACCAAAACATATACCCATTTTTTAACCTCAATCCTTTTCATAATGAAAATGGGTTCTCTCTGGACATCTCGGATCTAGTTGCAGAAATGATTAATGCTTCAATGAATAATACTATTGTGGTTAAGATTCCGGGTAATCACCCGAATATTGACGATTTTCATAAATGGGCCTGTTGCAAATGGATGCTTAAAGGTGCAATGGAAATATTAGTTTACGCTAATGCTTTTTTGTGTGATTTAGTATGATGATTAGATGTTAGAGCATGGATTATTGTTGACTCTGATTCATATATGATGCATGATGATTATTAGAGATATTTTATATATTGATGTTGATATACTATCTGACATGGTTACATTATAGATGTTGTTCAGACATGTGATATTTGGATATTTTGAGTAGACCTAGAAAATGAAAATTGAATTAAAATTGATGATGATATAGTTGTTGATGAAATTTTAAGTGACACTGTTGATTGGCTTGCTGATTGTTGTGATTCACATATATATTGATGACTTTGGAAGTATATTATATTCATTTGGATGTTCTGATGTGGCCACGAGGCCGAAGGAGGTATTTGTGTTTTGCAGGTTAAAATATCACAACACACATCAGAGGGATTGGAGACCAACCACTTTGGAATTCTAGATGAATTCAACAAGGTCACCATGGCAACTTTATTTGTTTGTGTGTGTTTGATTGTTGTTAGGGATTCCCATGGGGGGATCACCTTCAAATGTGACCAAGGGGTTTTATGTTTCTTTTATTTATTTTCCTTGGTTTAATGTTGCATGTGTTTATTTTGTGGTGCTTTGACCCCTTTCCTTATTTATTAAATGGTGTGTTAATTAATGTGAGTAATCATATTGTTAAAAAATTAATTAATCAAACTGGGTCATAAGAAAGTAATTATTAGAGTTGTTGGCCTAAAATTAAAGTGTTGTAAGAAATGTGTAAGTGATGTGTAAGAGATGTGTAAGTTGATTTTGGAGTATGAAACACTCCATCTTCTTTGAAATTCGAAATTGTCCTTGGAGGCTGATTTTGGAGACTTGTGGGACAAGTTAAACTTGTCCCATGCCTCTTAAATTTATATACCAACCTTACCTATGGTTGGAGAGTTAAATTTAGCCCTTCTTTATGCATTTTTGTAAGTCAAGTTGAATGTTTTTATTGCACTTTTCTTACATGTTTTAATTTCAGTCCTTTGGGGTGTGGGTTGGATTTGAGTGTGTAAGTAAACTATCATATTATTCACCCACCTATTTATTATGCATTGGAGAATGAAGTTGACTTTTGGGTTGGGGTTGAAGATGTGTGATATGGCATCCTACGTGGATCTGCCTCATCCTCTTCCCTTCCCTCTTCTATAAAATTTGAATGGCTTTCCTTGTTTTGGGGTTGCTTCATTTTGGAGACTTTATTCTTGGGTGAATTCCTTGCTGTTTTGGGAGCTCTTGCTTTGAAGAATTTTTTTTTGGAAAGATTGTTGCATGCTTGTGCTTGGCTGTTTTGGATTGCTTGCATTGGGATAAAACTTGTTGTTTTGGAACTTGGAACAACTCCATCATGGAGAGGTAGGAGCTTGACTCTTGAAATGCTCTTCTTTTATGAATGTAAGTGTTAATGTATGAATTTTTTGGCATGTTTGTGGGTTGTTGGGTAGATGGCCTAGGAATGGTGTAGGAGAAGACTATGGGGTTATATTTTGTGGGAGGCACAAGTGTGTTTTAGGGAGGTATAAGGGTGGAGGGAGTTGGGATTTGGGTTCCACCTTACAAAGAAATAGCTTGCATTTATTTACTCGTTATGGGGTGCCATAAGAGGTTGGGGAGGCATAAGGAAATGTGAGGAATAAGGGGTACTTGGGGGAGGCATAAGGGCATGTCAAGGATTTGAAATGATATATATATATACATATGTTGGTGGTTTGTTCTCAGGTGGTGATACCCATTTCCCCTTTGGGAGGCATAAACAACATCCCCCATAGTTTCTTGCTCCTTTGGCTTGCTTGATGAAGCCTCAGTAATGTTTGTCATGTTTTAATATAGTTGAAAACTACATTTTGTTTTGGACTGTGTTTTATTGTGATTATGTTGCTTGAGTGTTTGTGGAAGCCTGTTGTTGCCATGAGTTGGATCACATCTTTTATTACTTTGTGGTTGGGGCTCGGGGGCCAATGAAGAAGGATGGATTCTCCTCTTCATTGGATGTCTTGGTTGGGTGGAGAGTGTTTCCTTTCCCCTACTTTTGTTGTGATCAAATTGGAAGAATGAGAAATCTACATGTTGTTGTTCTGGAGCTGAGATAAAGATAGTTTGACAATCCCTTGTGAAATGAAATCTTATTGTAGCCCCTTTCCCACTTGAAGTGGATGATCTGTGTATTCATTATAATGGAAAGATACTTTGTATCAGCAATGAAAGTGGAAATTTGAAATGTAAAAGAGTTATACTTTGTATTCTGTTTTGGAAAGAATGTGAAAGAATGACACATGTTTTGTATGTTGTATTTTGAAATCAAATGGAAAGGAGGTTGTAAGAGTTTCATTTGAATTAATGGAAGTGTTTTCCTTGTTCATATGATATTATTCCATTGGAAATATGTATTTAACATGTTCTATGAAATCCCTGTTTGGAAAAGAGGAAAAGTGAAACACGTGAGAAGAAAATGTAATATTCTGCCCTATTTTTATATATATGATTTTGGAAGGAATAAAAGAAGGATGTTACAAAGTTGTCTTTTGGAATCAATAAATGATGTATCACCTTTCTCAAATTACACAGTGGCATTGAATCTGATCTTTTAAATGTAATTGAAATCTTTGTTTGAAAGAAAGAAATGCGTATAAAGGAAATGTAATACTCTGTCCTTTGAAATATGTAAAAATTGGAAATCAGAGATGTATTATAGTTTTTGAATAAGTTGAATTAAATCAACTGAATGCATTAGATTAGGTTTGGAACACATTATAATACTTGGAAGAAGAAAATGGTAAATAGACCTTTTTAAAATTTGAACTTTGTCTTGTTTTTTTTTCCAATTGACAATTATTTAATCCCAAATGCTTAGATTGAATCTGCAACAAAGGAATAAAAAATGAAACATTAATTTGGGCATAATAAGATCTAACTGAATTCATCTAGACATTAACACTTAAGGAAATTCTTATAAAACTTAGCAAAATCGGGCTCAAACCATTTTGCAGTCGTGCTGCTGTCCAGAAATGTAAATGTTCAAATTGTAAATCAATCAGACAAATTGAATCTTGAAATCTCTCTTAAATACACCTAAGAACAATTTTCCATGTC
Source organism: Taxus chinensis (assembly GCA_019776745.2). Lineage (NCBI taxonomy): Eukaryota > Viridiplantae > Streptophyta > Pinopsida > Cupressales > Taxaceae > Taxus > Taxus chinensis. The sequence goes on from JAHRHJ020000788.1 coordinate 984,477, forward strand.
TATTTGACATGTTGAGAGAGACAAGAACAAATTTAACAAATTTAACAAGTTAAAATTTACCAGTTTGCACTGTAAAAGCCTGCAGGTCGTTTTCTTGAAATTGACCCCTTAAACTTTATCAAAATCTAAAATTAATGATCCCTGAGTAAAGAGGATGTCAAGAGATTTCCAGAAAGTCCTCGTTTTCCCAAAATTGAGCTCTCTATCAAAAGTTATGGCCTTCTGAAGTTTTTCTTCCTTGGCGTTAAAAATTGGGAAAAATTTCCTTGGTGGGCCCGCGGGCCCGAATTTTTCCCTTAGCTCTTAGGAAAATTTTTGGGAAATTTTTTTCTAATTTTCCCTGCCGATGTACAACCCACAGCCAATCAGGAAGCTGCCATGTGGCACCACGAGGCATCGGTGGAGGGGTGGATCTCTTTTTAAATTTAGCACTCCCAGAAAATTTTGGGAAAATTTTCCAAATTTTCCCCACCGCCCGCCGGCCCACAGCCAACCAGGAGCCACCATGTGGCATCGCGAGGTGCCGATGGAGGCACAGGTGAATGCTACCCTCTTAGCCCTTTGGGGCGTTAAACTAATTTTTCTCCCCACCACCCCGCCTTCCCCGCGTTGGCTTAGGAGATGCCATGTGTCCCTTGCGGACTTGTGGGAGTGCGGGCACAAAGTTGGCTTTCGCCCCGCGCAGGAAGATTTTTCAAATTGTCTCCCACCACCCCACTCTCCCCCGCTGACTTGGGAGGCGCCACGTGTCCCTAGTGGAACTTGCGGACCCACTTGGTGTGTGGGTGCAAATTTTTTTTTTCCCCATGCGGGAAAATTTCCAAAGGTCTCCCCACGGCCAGCTGACCCGCCCTTGGGGAAAATTTTCACCCCTGGGCCCGCAGGCCCGCTCTTGGGGAAAATTTTCACCCCAAGGCCCACCGGCCCATAACTCAAAAAATATGAGGAGTTAGGAGGACTTCTTTATATCAATGGAAAGGTGAGGAAATTTCCTATCCAATGGGAATAATTTAGGGAAATTTTGAATGCATTAAGTTTGAGAAAAATCAAGTTGAACCTTTAAGCCTGTTAGAGAGTGGGTATGGTGAGGAATTACCCTCTGAACCTTATTGTACCTTCTAACCCTAAATTCTAGACCTTATGACCTCTAATAATTGTTAATAAAGGAAAATTATGTTCTAGTGAATTTAGAATTGTTCTAGAACTTGTTAGTGACAGTTGTTGCCTTGTAACCTGGTTGTAGACTCTTTTAAACAAAAAAAAATTATTCCATAATTTTCCTAACTTTAATGCTCTACATATTTATGAAGAATTGAGAAGAAATATGTTTAAGTATGGTATAAGTTTTATTGTTTCTCGTATTAGTAAAAAATATAGTTAAGCTATAATCGAGTTTATTGTTCCTCACTATTAATAAAACTAGACAATGTGAGTATTTTTCTATTAAAATGGTTTTCCTCCACATATATTTGTGATTTGAACATCTTACAAAGGATAATAAAAACCATTTGTGCTCTAGTTATCATCGTCCCTATTACAATGTTCCTTAGATGTTAAATTGGCTTTTAACTACTATGAATTATGTGTCGAAGTAGCTCCTTAGACATCCTTTACATCAGAGAGTACTGAGATTTTAGCTCAATGGGGAGTCCATGTGGTCAAAACAATATTGGGACTAAATATGGTTTCACCCTTTATAGTGAGACTCATGCTGACATAGTAGACAATAATGTTCAAAAGACTCAAAATAAAGATAAAGAATAGGCCATTATGAAAAAATAGCTTAATATAATTTCTTTTGGTATAGTTCAATAAAGCAATTACTCGAATGTCCTTTAGATGTCTTTTCGCCAGGCATGGACAATGTGGGCCAGCGGGCCCGAAGTATAATTTTATTTCCTAATTAAGTGGGTCTGCAGGGCCACTTTGAGGAAGACTATTTAAGAAGAAAAAAGTTGATGTACATACAGTTCTAAAGTCCATATAGCCCAATTTTTCTACTGTTCACAGAATGGTGTAAGATATTCAAGTGCATGGGCCCATGCACGTACACAATTATTATTCTCACATGAAGAAGGTATATATCAGCAGACCCACAAAAAGTGCAACTATTGTAAGGTTATTTTACTAATCCATATATTTTATGTGGTGATAGTATTTAAGCAATGGGGACAGAGCCAGCCATTTAGTTTTAAGAAAGGATGAAAGGACTATTTCTGAAGCCTGCATGTGTCTCAATGACACATCTTTAAGGGTCGAAGCCAAAGGCGGTCCCCTAAATGAGCGCAAATATTCCACGTGTTCCAGGTAGAATTTAGCCATAATGACAAATACACAAATAAAATAATAGCCATGGTTATTAGGTTAGTCACATGCTTCAACAACTTCTTTTTCAAAATGTGATGGCCTAAAAGGATATCCTAACCTATCACAACAACCAACCATCTTTTTTTATGTCCATAGGTCAATGACATAAGTGCAGACATCGGTGATTTGAAAATTTTTAGCTCGGTATGTTGGATCCATCATGTGAACTAAGGTCTTTATCATTTCAATAAACATTTCATTTATCATACTTCAAAAGGTAAAAATAAAAATAGAAATAAACTAATGTCTCTCAGATAGGCACCAAGGCTACACATGTGTCTAAGGTAAGACATATGGCCCCACTAAGCAAAAGGGACTTAGTTAAAAACATAAAGAAACTAGAATAAGCTTGAAGACGGCAGCCACGTGTCCCATTGGCGCAATTTCAAAGGCACGTGACCCAAAATGAAATCCCCAAACAAGCGCCAACCTGCCACATGGTCAAAGTCTAAAAAGGTAGGGTCGAGCCGTTGATAAGTCACAAAAGCCTGCGGATGCCTCCACGATGTCTCGACTGTGCAAATTCAAAGGTAAAAATCTGGGGGCTAGTTGCCAAACAAGCGCGAAGCCTCCGCGTGTTCTTGAGTTCAGGACACAATGTCTCTGCCAACTCAGGAGGGAATACAGGAAGAATATTGAGGAAGTCTGCGGAAGCCGCCACAGAAGTCATTTTGACGCAATTTTACAGAGGGAAAGGACAGGGGTTGAATCTCAATGACGCACGATGTTGCCGCATGTCCCCTGTATGGAAAGACTCTTTTAAATATTGTGTGCCTATGACCCTGATCTTCAGATATCGATATCTTTCGACTAGAAACTTGAATTTTGGTGGGAGAGGAATTTTTGGAAAGCTCTTGGCACCTTCTTTTCACTTGCCTCCATTAATGTTTTGCTCAGTATTTTTCGGGGGCTGTTAACTCTCCCACCTGCCACCATGATAAATAATGGGCCTCTTTCTTGCCCAGTAAGGGATAACGATGGGGGCATGGGAGTTGCAGTGAGACTCTTCATTGTGGTAGGTGGATTTAATGTGCTTCTAGGGGTGGTTGGAGAAAAGTTTAAATTCTTCCCTGCTTTCTCTCTTATTCTCCCTATATATTATAAAGGAGGGGTATTTTCTAAGGGTTGGTCATTATTTCTCTTCTGCCTCCCTCTCTATTTCTTCCTTAGGGTAGAATGAGGAGTCTAAGCCTCCTCCCTTGGCTTTGTAATGGAATTTTCTTGCTTCTTTCCCACTGATGATGTATCATGTGACTTATGGAGCAATACAGTATATTTTGTGATGCATCTTGTCCAGCCTTTGCTTATTTTATTGTCTCTTCTTGCCTCTCATCACTGCAGGGTACAATGTGCATACTATGATGGTTATTGTAGGTTCTGAGAGCTATGTTTAATGGCTTTTGAGGTAGTGTTCCATGTGAATCTATCTCTTGTCTGTGGTGCACCTTGTCCACCCTCTCCTTTGCTCACCTCTCTCCACTTCAGGTAGTTGGATATGTGATCAACCTCTTCCTTTTATGGTGTGTCACCACTTAGTGTAGTCTCTCTCTCCCTCTCTCTCTCTCTCTATGTCTCTCTGTGTCTCCTTGGAATGGTTAGATTAGGATTAGATTATTTTTTCCTACATTAGAGTAGCTTGTGGAAGGTAGTTTAGGAAGAAGGAACCAACCTTCTCTGGAGGTCCATCTCAAGTCCGCAAGTCCCACAACTTGAGAGATGGTCCAATGTTGTGCAATCACACTGAATGCCCCACTTAGAACAGAGGGCATTCGGGGGTGTTGGGATTTTTCCACAACACACACATTCTAGCAATGATGAATATGTACTTGGAAATTGTGGTTGGATCTAAAGTGATCAATTCTCCAACTGCATTAGTTATTCTTTCCAAAAGATAAATTCCCCAAAACTCCATTGGTAACCTAGGATGCCATACCTAGATAGGACATGAAGATGGGGTGTGGGTTTTAGTTCTCATCTTCCATCTAACAATGAAAAGAGTGGTTCTTGCATAGAACCATGGTCCTCCCCTGCATAACATGATCTAGATATTTTTTTAGAGAAAAAACAAACAAGAAAAGTTTTTCAAAGAGGGCAATGGTATCCACTTTCCCAAGAGTCTTCCATTTCCTCTTGACCCAACTTCTTACTTGATAAATGTTTGGCCAAATTCCAAAAAAATCATCCCATTAATGGAAAGTTATATCTTTTGTAGACTCCATCCACAACTAAATCTGGGAATTTTATCCATCAAGATTCAAGCCTCCATTCTAGATGCAACTGTTAAATTGGTTCCTTCGACTATTTTTTTAACAACTTAGAAACTCAAGAATATTGTTTCCATCTTGATCTCTCCTATTAGTTACAAATTTAATTAACTAACTTGTAACCCTATTAGTGACCTCTCCTAGTCACTTTTCAGAGAAAATACAATTGTTAATTTGGGAAGTTTAAAATATCTCCTCTTGACATCTATGTTTCCTTGGTAGTAAATTTGTAAATTATAAATATTATTTCTATTAAAATTTGTATAATTTTTAAATTACATGGAAAGGCTAGATGTCAGGATATGAAGGATGGGTGGGTAGGTAGATATAGGATTATTAAATTCATTGAAAAATTTAATAGTATATTATTAATGGGATGATAAGATATTATTAATGAATTAAAGGATAATGGATGAGATGGGAATGAAAGAAGAGGATTACTGATGGAGTGATAAATAATGATAAAATGAATTAATAATAATTAATCTTGTGATTAATTACTATAGGGATTTTGATAGTGATGATGTTTTTAATTTGTGAAAATATTAATCATAATTAATTATGTTGACATTTAAAATGTCTACATTTTTACCCTCTTCGAAGCATTATTTGTGAGAAATGACCATTTAGATAAAAGGAAGAGAAGATGTTAGGATGGTGATATGGTGCCCCCTATAGGAGTTAGGTGGGGAGGAATGAGGTGGGTAACCACTCAAAAAGAGGAGAGGACCAAGTTAGTAGATGAGAGAGGATGATTAGATTTTAGGATTATAGGATAGAAGAGGGGATTAGAATATTAGAAGATTGATTAAAGGGGTTGGATTATAGGATGTCCTAGTCAAGGGGTTGAGATTAAGGATTTTGGATTGGAGAATTAGAGAAAATAATGATTGTTGATGAAGATGCAAGATTAGAGGATTAGAAGATTGGAGACAGGATTAGAGGATTAGGAGATATTATATTTTGGAGCAGGGGATGCCCTAGTCAACTGTGTATGAAAAGAGTGAATATTTAGGATTGTTCGATTAGAGGATGATCTTGTGAAGGGGTACAAACGTATAATTCAAGATTTATAATTGAGGTTGATGGATATTACAGTGTTAGATATGATGATGTGGGAGTTAAGGATGTTACATTTGAGGGTTGATTAGATAGGATGATATGTTATTGGTTTATAGGATGTTGGATTTGGAGGATTATAATATTGAAGAAGTTTAGATGAGAGAATAAGGATTTTTTTTAGACCGATTTGGATGATAGGACATTAGTGAGCCTAGGATTCAGATGATGATTTGATAAGATATGAGAAAGAATGCTTGTGTGTTATTTATAATAGGATGTTAGAAGATGCTCCACAATAGGGGTGATGATTTTTTTATGTTGGATGTGGTTATTGATTAATTGATAAAGGATTAATTGGATAGGAGAATGAGGAGGGTAGATAGTTAATTATATGATGATAAGGATTTGGTGTGAATGATGATGATAGAGAGGGTTGTGCTACTAGAAATTTCCCTCTGTTATCATCATTTGAAATTTTATTATTGTGGAATAGAAAAGAATGCAACAAGGTATAAAAACTGTGATGGTTGAATTTTCAAATGCATGTGTCCTCATATCATTGGACATATTAGTACAAAAAATATGGTCCTCATATCATTAGACTATGGAAAATAAAAATAAACAAAAGGGGGGCATAATATAATGGACCAACATGTAAATGTTGACAAGCAAGCAGACACACATAAGTAAAAACACACATATTGTATTTTTATATTTTTAAATGTTTTGATTTTTACGATTTTGGATTTTGGATGTATGGATTATTTTATGTTGCATGTTGATATTTTAGATTTGGGATGGGTAATTCTTAATGATAGGTGAGGTAAAAATATTAAGGATGGGACTTCTCATGGGCTGTGGAAAGGGATGTAATGTGGGATGTGACTTTCTCTTATAATTTTCAAAGTGTGTTCAGGTAGGATGAAAGGGAAGGATTAAGGGAAATTGGATAGGTTAGAGAGGGAAGGGATTTATTGATAGGTTAGGATTAGATGAGATGTGAGATGGAAGATAGATACAATGAGGAATGTGATATAGGATAATATTACGGGATACATTAGATGATAAGATATGACCCCAAGTATAGGGGGATGGATTGAGAGATAGATGTGGTGTGCCCCCAAGTGGTAAAGTAGGATGACCCGTGTGAATGAATTGATTGATTCAATTTTCCCCCAAGTGTAGGGTAGGATAGGAAGTTAGAGGTACCTAAAATAGATGATGTCACCAGCAGATGATAGTAAGGCTTCCCCCAATCATGATTATGATAGTTGAAAAGGGACATAATGAGGATTGGGTGAAAAGGAAAGGATCATCGTCTTCTCATGGATGTTAAATCCTAAGGAGAAAATGATGTGGATGTGATGGATGAAAATAAAATGACATCATTGATGAAAAAAATATGAGCCTAACAATGTATGTTATAAGTTAAGATTTGGACTAAAAGAGAAGAGTTACTAGGGTCTAGACAATACCTGCCAACAGAGGAGCCATGTGTCTTTGTGAGATCGAAGTGTGTGTTATTGTGAGGGTTAATTAACACTTGAAGTGAAGAATTAATGGTTACTATGTGAAGACAAAAGATCCAATATATAGGGATTGATTAATTCAAATTTGTGGATGGAGGGTGAAAGTAAGGCTAAGCCGTGCATTTCTCCATTTCTAGCTATGTGTCCATAGCCCCAATGAAGATGCTTATGATTATTATCACAAAATTTCTCTACTGTCATCAAGACATCCATTGCCCTAGCAGAGATGTAGGAAATGCCTAAAGAGAGAGTCTTGATGTGGATTTTATTTGATATTTTTGATATTTTTATTTTTTGATATTTAGATTATTTTACATAAAGAGGTTCCACTCTCAAGAGATTTCTCAAGGGGTTAAGAATCACTACTGTATTCATGGGGGATAGAAATGAGTATGGATATTACATTGGCTAGAATTTTAATAGATGCCCTAAGGGTATTCACCACAAGTTTATTAAGTGTGTTAAAGTTTGTGGATCTCTAGGAGAAAAATCGTACTAAAATGTTGGAGGTATTAATGGAACAAGGTCAAATAGTTGTAGTAGGTACTATTGTCTTAAAGCATGTGTGATAAAGCTGATCTAGTATTTAAATGAAAGTTTTGGAAGAGTATATTAATGGATGTGATGATAATAATGGATTATATGCAAAGGGATTTCGATTTTGGGTGGAAGGAGGATGTGTGGGAAGAAGAGAATATCTGTGTGTAGCTGAAAAGTTATATACTCAATATATTTTGAGGTTTTTTGTATTTGTACATGGATTAAATGATTTGTGATTCAGTTGACTGGTTGGGATGGTAGGATAAAAAAGAGGAGTGGTAGAAATGGGTTGTGATGGAGTAGTGGGAGGAATGTTGTTAGTGTTAGGTTTATACTCTAAGCTTAAATGACTATAATTTTGAGGAAAGGAGATGGGTCGCAAATATGTTGTTCATGTATGCCTAAGATTTTCCCTCAATGTTTTATATTACCGAATATATTTTTTGCTATAGGCTATAAAGTGGATGAGGAGGATGATACTATGTGGTCATCATGATATTGGGAGGTTGTAGTTTTATCATCCACTAGGAGGTCAAACTTAATAAAGGATGGGAGGTGAGGTTTGTTTTTGTTTTTGGTTGTTGAAGGATATTTGGATGTACAATTAGAAATGTATGTCGACTGGGATTTGGATTGTGGATGATGGTTAGGGAGAGGATTTTTATGGAAAGGTAGTGGATAAAGGGGGTACAAGGATAAGAATCCCTAGTTTAATGAGGTTTTTGACCACAAACCGAAATTACATATGCAATGATTAGTCAAATGTCCATATGTGTGATGGAAGTCACAATAATAGTGTTCCCAATACAAAGATGTTTTGTGAAGGTTTTCAGCATGTGATTTTATTAAAGGATGGATGATCACGTTGATTTTTTTTGGATGATGGAACATAGTGGCCAAGGATTCTCCTAAAGGAATGAAGTGGTTTGGGTTAAATGGTTTTGGGGGAGTATGAAATAAAGGTGCAGGATCGGTAGATTATGGAGATATTTTGGTTGATTTTTTTTTGGAGTTGGATTAGATTTTTGTGGCTTAGAAAATGGAGGGGATAGATTAGGCCTGGGAGATAAAGTGGATGGTTTGGGTTTGGAAGCCTAAGTAGATTTCGTTAATTTTGGATTTGTTGGAATATGTTGTTTTGAGGTAGATGGTTTTGGCTTAGGATTAGAGTTTTTGGGATTAGTAGATATAGATTAAGGGTATGGGGTAGATTTAGATGAAGGGGATGGGTGTGATACCTGGTTTACATTAAATTTGGGTGATGTTGGGGATGAAGGAGATTCGAGAGATGGGTATGGTGTAGGAACCACCTTAGATTTGGTTAATTTACGGACTGAAGTAAATTAAGGTGGCATAGGATCCTCATTAGATTAGGTAAGAGAGGGGGTGGGGAGTGGTTGGTATTGGATTTGTAAGGTTTAGGATTTGGTGAATTAAGAGCAATGCTAGATTTTTTAGGATTGGGGGTGGTGAATTTTAAATAGGATTAAAGGATAGGATAGTGCTAGGTTTGGGTAATAGAAGAGGTTAAGAGAGTATTAGGTGTGGATGAATAGAATGAGGGTAGCATAGGATCTAGATGAGATGGTTTAAGATTTGGGGTAGAATGGAATAAGGGCAACTTAGGAGTCACGATGGATGAGATAATTTGGAGAAGATTGGACGTAGGTGATGGAGCAGATGAAATAGTCTTAGAGGCCTAATTTGATGGTGGATTAGGGGATGTGAGACTAGCTAGGAAGAAATTCCGTAGGATCGATTTGGGATGATGAAGATGATGAGTATGGAGGACTAAGATGAGATGTAGGGGATAATAATTTTTGGTTAATTTTTTGGGATTTTTTAGACATGTGAATGGGAATCGATTATAGGGTTTACGATGATTGAATTTAGGAGTTGATATTTTAGATGGAGGTGGATTCTCCATAGAAGTTTTGACGTAAGGAAGGTGTAGGTAATGATGATTGATAGGGGATTTGGAGGTTGGAATTTGGGATGTCCTCTTGGTATAGGTAAAAGTTAGCGAGGTTGTTAAATTTAATGTAATTGGATTATGGGGATAGTGGTTTATCTTGATTTGTTCAGGGTTTGGATTAAGATGATTTGTATTCCCCAAAGAATAATTTAATGGGATGAGGGGATGGGATCTTAGGAAGGGGAAATTATGGATGAGGTTAGTTGGGAGATGATGGTCTAGGAGGTGATTGGTTGATACATCCTTTAAGATCAGATATTTGTTCATTGAGTTGTTAGATGGTATTAAGGATGTTTAGATCAACATATCAGATGGTTTATTCAGATGAAGAGGAGGTGATTAGTTAAGTTAGGATGTGAGATTTGATATTTTCTATTAAGGTATAGGATAGTTTGTGGGATTTCATGATCAAAGCAAGATAATTGACTTTGATGGGTGGGGGATGATGGGATAGCTAGGTTCATAAATATAGAAAAGAGGTAATGGTTCAGATGTTTGTTTGGAAAGGATGGCGATTTAGGATCAAAGACCATGGTTTGATAGGATGTGCAAGTGATTCGGTTTGGATAAGGTTTGTTTGTAAAGGATAGTGATGGGATTTCAATTGAGATTGTTTAATTATGGATGGTTAATTATAATTATGTTTGATTGATTAAAAATTTAAGGTGATAAGAAGGTTAAGGGTGTTCACAAGAAAGAAAAGATCATGTAATATAAACTCTAACTAGTCAAGTGGAATTAAAATGAAACTATAGCCCGATTTTAGTAACACACACTAATGATGGTGCCACACTTGGATCTCCACCTATTTGTCAATGTGGAGTCAGCTAACAAGTGATCTCATGGAGTTCGTCCTTCTTGCAGTATAATTTTATTGCAGCCAAAAGGTTTCCCAGTCTATGATATACAAGCTCACTAGGGGAGTTCCTATTAGCATAGTCTACGTAATATTTTATTGTTAGGCTAGTTTTTATCATCTATGCCATTATTTGTTCATGTTCCTATAAATATGTATCATTCTTTTGATATCATGTGAATGAATAAGAGACATATCATCTCTATTTTCTCTCCATCATTTCTTCCTCTCAATCTAGTATTAGAGAAAACATGATCTCTGACTTGTGCATTTGAAGGAGAGACAAATCAACGGTGGAAGCAATGTAGGGAAAGGCTAGACATGGAAAAAATTTAATGATGTTCTTCTTGGCCTAGAAATTGAAATATTTTAGCGAACTGAATAGTTAATTTCTTTCTTGTTTGTTAAAATTCTAGGAGAAACCTGCTACGTGGTAATTCTAAAAATTGGCATGGATTTTGGTTTCCTTTTCATCCTACATGAGGAAGAAAGACTGGATGCCTAAATACAACCTCTCTAGGTCATTTTTGTGATTATGTGGTATGGAGGAGAAAAATGTCTTAGTAAAATGTGGTAGTATTTTGGTTGTACGTGGATCTTAACACATCAATTTATCATCATAGTCTAGTCTAACTATGGAAAAGGTTACATGGAACCTGTGTGGAGGCTGGCATAGTCTTCAGCAAAGAGATATTCAAAGAGAAAAATAGGTCACAACCATAAACGTGGTAATATATTTTGTCTCATTCTAATTTCTTCTTGGATGGATGTTTAAGAGGAAAAATGTGAAAATATTTCTACGTGAAAGTTGATAGTCATAGTGTGGAGATTGGCTAAAAAAACTTGTTGCGTGAAGAACATTATTTATTTCTTGTAGTAAATTCATTGCTTTGTGAAGACCCTTTATAATTTTGTAGATATGTTTTTGGTAAGCCTATGTGAAGAGTTTGAGTAGCATGAAGAAAGGATAATTAGCTGAGTGATGCATGAAAGTCACTTGCATCGTTAGAAAAAAAAGGTGCCATTAGTTTCCTAAAGATGAATACTATACCAAGGCAATGTGGAGTATCTCATGCCACGCTGAATGATGAGTGTGAATGACATGATCGAGATTGTTGAAAGCCACAACATCAATTCGCAAGCTGAAAAACACCCTCATGAAGCTCCTGAAATCTCCAGGTTCTATATTGCACTGATCAACGAGCTACGTAATACAGAAAATCTAGTATTCGATGAGTTAGTTCGAAGAGGAATTCTTGAATACCAAGTCAGCTGCCAACGAAAGTGAGTTCGGGAAGAGCTAGAAGTTAGGTACGGTGTCGATTGTGAAGATGAAGAAGAACGCCCCACAAAGTGTTTCCATATATCCGCACGTGAGTATCAAGACCATCTACGAGCTATTACTTCTCATCAGTGAGTCAAACTTCTAATATCTATTGGAAATCAATAGTTTAATTAAAAAAATATTTTATTTTATTCCAATGTCTCCACTAAAACTTCTACTCTCCGATGCTCAGTTAGTTAAAGGGAAAAATTTGGTGTCCTGGGAAAAAAATTTTGAACGATCCTTCAATTTGAAGGATTAAGGGGCATCGTAACCATATATGTTCCAGTCCCCATAGCCGTTGATGAATTAATGAATTATGAGATAGCTAGTGCTAAAGCTTTGATGCTAGGAATGCTCAGTATCAGTGACGATGTGCAAATGCATCTTCAGAAAGCGGAGGAACCAAATGAAGCTTGGGAAAAGTTTTCAACTATTTATGAAGCCAAAAATAAGACTAAGATCCTCCATCTTAAGTCAAAGTTGCACACCCTCTCTATAAAATCAGATGAGAAAGTTGAGGAGTTCTTCTATCGCGTGACTGAGCTGCGATCAGAGTTATTACTGCTTGGTGAAACGGTAGACAAAAAACATCTTGTTTCGATCACCTTCAAAGCAATCCCTTCTCAATTCTGAGTGTTTTTTTATGAAAGTGATGTATCTAAACAAACAGTGGCATTCGAAGAACTCATCAACTTGATGCAGCAAGAAGAGGCCATCAATTTAGACCAAGAGGAGACTCAGGATAAAGCCCTATTCTCAAAGCCATACTGTGTCCAAAAGAATAAGAAGGGTCCCTTAGAGAAGCCAACTCAAGTGAAACAAAATTAATAGTATAAAGATCAAAAGTCAAAGAGGTGGTGTCACATTTACAGAACCAACACTCACGACACTGATCACTGCTAGTACAATGTTTTGAAACAGGGGTGTTCGAGTCAAACAAGCACATCTAGGCATGAAGATTTTCAAAAATCCAAATGATGTCCTCATTGAATAAAGCATAAGGGACATCTCATAGTGCAAAAAGATGATGAATCTGATGAGGAGACATCAGAAGGAGTCCATTGTTGTAACAACCTTGTACTAGACTCTCAAACTTCTCAACCCATGAAGAAATTATGGTTGATAGACTCCAATGTAAATAAGCATATGTCAGGTTACAAGAAACTTTTTGATTCACTATTCAAACAACACACTGGACATCAGGTTCAGATAGCAAATGAAAAAGAGTACATTGTAAAAGGAATAGGAAAAGTCACCATTCCTCTGAGACCAAAAAAATGTACACTTCCAAAGGTATTATATGTTCCTAGCCGTACTAACAACCTCTTATCAGTGACTCAGCTCTTGAATCATCACATAAAGGTAGAATTTTTTGTCGAAAATGGCATTAGATCATTTTCGTTCTCTAGAAAATGTATGGTAATTTCTAGATCATTTCTAAAAGATAAATTATTTGCTTTAGATATATTTTCATCTTCTGCAGTAACTTTATCTGCCTCAACAATAGAATCTATAGGCCTTTGGCATTTTAAATATGGTCACTTTTAGGTTAGTTCCTTACATCAGATAAGTTCAAAGGCAATGGTCCATGGACTATCCAAATTGTCTAGTTCCTTGCCTATTTTGTTAGGATAATTAATTATATATTGTATGATTAATTATTTAACTATTTTTATTAATTAATTAGTGTTGTATATTGTTATATGGTTTTATCAACAAACTTTAGCTTATTATCTTCAAGGGTATAATTATTATCTAGTTATAACAATTATGTCATTTTTGCTTCCCATATGATATTTTGGAAGATTATGTAATCAGGAATATTGTTGCACATGTGCAACTTAGTTTCTTATTTGTATTCAGTTGTACAATACCTATAAATATTGCAGCTCATACATATGTAATTTGGTTGATTGAGTTTAATATAATTTATTAGGCTTCCGTCGCTGTTTCTCAATTTACATTTGGTATAAGAGCGAATTGAAGCTCCTTGCAAGGCTGGAGAAGGTTACAGAGGAAAGATAATTTGTGGAGAAGAAATATGTAACAACAGAGAGCCAGTGTTGCCTCCAGTAGCTTCTCACATCTCCTTGCACGCCCACAACATACTGTGTGATTTCCAGGTAAAAGTAAAGATTTATTTTTTAATTTTTTGCCTTGGTGCTCTCTGCACCAAGAAAATTTGTTTCCTGGAACTTACAAAATATATATATTAAAAAAAAATTCCCCCATCAGGGGTTTTGTGTTTAAAATTTGTTAGTTACAGATAATTTATCTGTACTATCATATTTGCAGGAGGTATTATTGTTTGCACTGCATCACTAGCTATTCTTCATCCAAGACTAGGCTATTTAATTGCATTTGTTGTGATTGAACCCTGCATTTTTGTTGCATTCAGCATTTGAGTTTTTTCAAAGCTTTGTGTCTAACCTCTTGACCGAGTTATTTCAGAGGGACACATAGCGCTGTTAGAGGCATATCCATGCAAGTTGAAGTCTTGCATTTTTGTGACAACTTAGTTAAGTTTCATAGCGACCAACAATACAAAGCATAAGCAGTATTTAATCCAGACCCCCTGATCCAAGTGCTCCACCTCCCACATCCAAGCAAGTGACCTGCACTAAACGGCTTACAAAAAGCACAAAAAAATAAAAATGCAGTGATCAAAGCAAATAGAATCAATGAGAAGTGGCTAAAAAAATATAAAAATAGTGAAGGTAGGGAGATAAAGGAAGTTGATCTAGCCTCCACTCTCCACGCAGACCTAGAACATAGACAAAGCTATGACCCTGCCTCTCCATGTAGAGACCCTTGCAATCAAACGGTGCAAACAATTAAAGAACAAAAACTACAAAAAAAAATGTGGAGGCAATACAATGTGGCATACACAAAGAAATAGTTAAAAAGAGGCAACGTATCAATGAAAACTATGGATAAATAAATAAAAAGTGGTGTAGATCAATAGAAAGTGGTGGAGATCTAGTTTCTATGCAAGTAAAGACCTAATCTTCCTTCTACAGAACCACTCCTCCATGCATGCAGACCATGTGGACCTCCACTTAAGCTGGGTCACCTTTTTTAAAAGGTAAGTCTAGTTCATTTGAATTTAAATACAAATTTGTTCATTTCATATCACAAGTAAACAAGTGGCTTAGTTGGATAAGCCGATACATTTAGATGGATGAGGTTCTTGGGTCGACCCCCACAAGAACCTTGTTTCTAAAACAAGTTTGAAATTTATAGGTGAAATTGGAAAAACTCCCAATCTTAGAGGAGCCTTTAGTAGAAAAACTCATCTCTAACCAGCTTAGTTACAGCTAAACAATTTCCAAATTTTTAGTGAGAAAAACCCTATTTTAGGGGAAAAAAATATTTCTCCTATTAGGCCTGTTTTTTATTTTGGGAAACATTTGCAAAAGGATGACTATCCAAAAACTTCATTTTGAGCCATTTTTAACGTATTTTTACATTGAGTGTTGTATTGGGCTCCAGAGGCCACCAGGGCCCACAAAATAAAATAAAATTTTCCTACCATTCAATATTTTCTAAATTTTTGAATGTAATTGCATGCTTCACTATATTGTAATAATTTGAAGGTTTCCATAGTCAACTGCAAATATTGTAACTGCTCAGAAACTGGTAGAATGTTATAATAAAAAAAATAGTAAAAAAATTGGTTCTGAATCACTGACGACATCTTGGATCTCATAAGCAGTGTTCGATATATATATAGAACCTCTGGGAAGCACTTATAGGTAAAGCCATTGCATCTACTACTACACATAAAGTATAATATAGCTGCAACAACGTTGTCTAGGCATTGACCCTTTAAATAGACGTTGAGTAATAAGGTCACAATACAGACACTATGAGCCATCTCATCCATCTGTGAATGATTCCACGACATAAATCTGGATTGAGAAATTATCCAAGTGTGTAGCGAAGTTAATTGTGCGTATGAAGATATTTCTTTGAGCCGGTTTCAATAATCGCACTAACCCCCTTTCAGTATTATCTTAGTACCATGTATTGAATTCTTTCATGTACGTTAATGCCTCTTTCACATATCACCAGGTATATAAAAAGGGCGAGCTTCTTCCACGTACCATCGGGTATTTAGGAAGGGCACATATATTGAAAGGTTTGGTGTATCGGACTGACGGTATATTGATTGGGAAACCTTATAATTGGAGTGATAAGAGCCAAACCCTATCACCGATTTTTATAAAATGGGCACCAATGCCCCCAGATTTTTTCTTCCAGATTCTCTACTACTCAGAGGAAGCAACTATGCTGCATGGAAGACTAAAATAAAGATACAACTTGAGTTTGAGGAGATTTGGCCTATTGTGACTAGAAATTTGACCAGATCAACTACTGATACAATAGAACAATGATAGTTTGATAGAGAAAATCAGAAGTCCAAACTTATTATCTTGTTTGGAGTGTCCGATGATGTGTAACCCCATGTTCGAGATGCCACAATAGGAAAAGAAGTGTGGGATAAGTTGAGCATAGTATATGAGGCCAAAAAGAAAAATGTCATACTGAATTTACAGAGTCAGATACACACACCGAAGTTCAACCAGAATGAGAAAATCAAAGCTTTCTTAAGAATATTTGCAAAGTTGAGGGCTTCACTTCTAGCCCTAGGAGAAGCGGTCATAGATGAAGATCTCATTCCCATTGTTCTGAGATCTCTCCCTTCTTCTTACCACATTTTTTTCACAACACTAAACTTATCAGATACGAAAGTTAGGTTTGACAAGCTGGTAAACCTACTGTAAAAAGAGGAAGCCATGTACAATAAGGATGATGAAGAGGAGAAAGCAATTTCTTCACATCAAAAATGGAAAGGAAACATTAAAGGAAAACCTAATTCCTATAAAAATTCCCAACATTAGAATCTGTATCATGGGGAAAAACAACATAAGAAACAATATCCAATTTGTAAAAGAGGACATGAACTAAAAGATTATTGGTATAATACTTACAAGAAATGTTCATCAAGTAATTATGGACATCCACAACAACAGTCTTACAAGGGAGATTCTAACCATAGTCAAGGGAAGAAAAAGGGGAACTGGAAAAGAAGACCCCATCAACAAGGTAATATTGTTGAGCAACAAGAACACTCAGACAATGAAGACTACTTGTACACTACTCGATCAAGTGAACCATCTACGTCATCTAGTGATGTCTGGTATTTTTATTCGAGATCCACTCAAAACATGTCTGGCCACAGAGACTGGTTTACTTCAATGAGGTACGTGCCTCTGAAAAACCATGTTTCATTGGGTGATGATTCTTCCTATTCAGTTCAGGAGATTGGGAACATTTATCTACCCCTTGGTTCATGTAACTGTAGACTATCGGATGTCTTATATGTCCCAAGGTTGACAAAGAATCTACTTTCTGTCAGTGAGATCCTTGATCACAACTTAAAAATTGACTTTGATAGTCATTCCAGCAAGAAAATGTGTTTGATTCGAGATAAATCACAAGGCTTGAAAATAGTTGTGAAAGCCTCCAATGTGAGATGCATGTTCCATCTTGATTTTGTCCACAAAGATGATCAGGAACTTGTGGCTAAGAATTCTACCTCAACAATATTGTGGCATTGGAGACTTGGTCATGTTAGTTTGAAGTATCTCGAGACACTTCACTGATGTAATATGGTACATGGGCTACCATCTCTTCAGAAGGATATAGACAAGTGGCCTCACTACCTAGTAGGAAAACAACATAGATCTTCATCCCAGAAGATTGCATATGAAGCTCATGGTAAGCTTGATCTAGTTCATACCGATATTTGTGGTCTGATGCAACCAATTCATTTTGTATTTCAGTACTTCATGCTATGTGTTGACGACTATTCAAGTAAAATGTGGATTTTTCGTCTTCACAAGAAAAATGAGTATTTTCAAACTTTCAAGAATTTTAAAGTAGCATTTGAGAATGAAACTGGTCATCACATCAGAACTCTCCGCTCAGAGCGAGGGGGAGAATTCACTAGTAATGAGTTCAAAGAATACCTACAAACTCATGGGATTTGTTGACAAATGCCTCCTCCACACACACCACAGTAGAATGGTGTCATTAGGAGAAAAAATGGTACTATCATGGAAATGGTGAAATGCATGATCGATAAATCTGGACTTGTAAATACATTCTGGACAAAAGCAGTAAAGACAACAGTGTTTTCGTTGAACAGAGTGCCCATAATTTCTCTTGAAGGAGTAACACCACAAGAAGCATGTTCAAAGTCGAAACCATCTATTTCACACCTTAGATTATTTGGGTGCAAAGAAAGTATGCACATACCCAAGAAAAAGAGAAAGAACTTTGACATGAAGTCACAAAAACTCATCTTTATTGGGTACAGTGAAGAGAGTCTTGGGTATAGATTGATGGATCCAAAGACTAGAAAATTCTGCACCAGTAGAGATATTGTGTTTTTTGAGAAGAAGGAAGAAAAGTCTCCTCCTCCAGACTCACTTGATGTAGATTTTTAACCAGTTGTAAAAATTAAATTTGATGTTCCCACAGATGATGAAAATGATGATGGGGATGATGGTGTTGATAAGATATAACCACGCCCCATAGGAACATTTGAGTTTATTCCCAAGTGGTGTACTAGCACATTATGACATGCAATAATGGATGCTCCACCGAATACATCCACCCTTGGACCACATACTCACAATAAAGAAAGAGAAGAAGTTAACTTTACTTTGATGAGTAGATTTATTGAGTCTGATGAGCCCTCTAGAGTCCAGGAAGTCCTATAGACAAAATCTTGGAAAGATGCCATGGACTCTGAATATAAGTCAGTATTGAAAAACAAAACTTAACAACTTGTTGATCTTCCACCCGGGAAGAACCCCATTGGATGCAGATGGATATTCAAAACAAAGTAAAAAGTAGATGGGATAGTGGACAAGTACAAAGTAAGACTTATATCAAAGGGGTATGCACAAAAAGAAGGCATTGACTATGAGGAGACATTTGCTCCCAAAACTAATATCAAGATGATTAGGATGATATTTTTTCTAGCTACACAGTTTGGTTGCAAAGTCCATCAGAAGGACGTAAAAAGTGCCTTCCTGAAGTAAAGGTATGCAAAATCAACAAATATATGTATGGCCTTAAACAGGCACCCTGGGCATGATACATCAAAATTGATGAGCATCTTGTACAACATGGATTTGTTACAAATCCATATGACCCTAATCTCTACCTCAAAATTAAGGGGGGAGATTGTGATTTTTTTTGTCTATGTCGATGATCTAATCATCAGTGGCAGTTCAGTGAGGATGATCAATGCAACAAAGAAATATCTTAGTCGATCATTCAACATGACTGATCTCAGGTTGATGCATTATTTTCATTGTTTCTCAAATGAAATATACCAAGATAGCACTCGATAAATTTAGGATGATGGATTACACACTGATTGCTACTCCTATGTAGAACAGATTGCAATTATCTCATTCAGATCCATCTCCTGAAGTAAGTGCCACTCTCTATTGGTAGTTGATTGGGAGACTCATTTACCTAACCTACACTAGACTAGATATCAGCTTTATAGTAAGTTATCTATCCAAGTTCATGTAGGAACCCAAATTGTGTCATTGGTAAGAAGTAAGGTACATCTTGAGATATCTCAAAGGATTAGTGGATCTTGGTCTAGAATACAAGAAGAAGGAAAAATTCTTCTTGTTAGGATATTCGGATTCAGATCTTGCAGGAAATATTGATAATAGAAAGTCCACTTCAGCATTTTTGTTCTTTATGGGATCTAGACCAATAAAATGGGGAAGCAAGAAACAACACTTCGTTTCTCATTCTTCCACATAATCCAAAAAACGTTCTCCAAGAGAAGGTGTCTATGAAGCGATTTGGCTACATCGCATACTAGAAGGAATTTGAATACCACAGGACAAAATTACCACCATGTATGTTCACAATGCATGTATTCTCAAACTTATTCACAATCTAGTTTTTCATGAAAGAACAAAGAACATCAATGTACAAGTTCATTTCATACGTGAGCATGTGTTGAAGCACAACATCCAACTTCAAATTTTTTTGACAACTGAACAATGAGAAAATATCTTCATGAAGTCACTTGCACGTGACAAGTTTGAGTTGTTTAGAGAGTTCCTCTCCTCATCCCTTGAAACAATGCAAAATTAAGGGGGGAATGTTAGGATAATTAATTATGCATTGTATAATAAATTATTTGAAAATTCTTATTAATTTATTAATTTATTATTTTTGAATATTTTTATATGGTTTTATCAACCATATTTGGCTTATTATTTTCATGGGTATAATTGTTATGTAGTTATAAAAATCATGTCATTTGTGTTTCCTGTATGATATTTTGGAAGCTTGTGTAATCAAGAATATTGTTGCACTTTCTCAACTTAGTTTCTTGTTTGAATTCCGTTGTACAATACCTATAAGTATTGTAGCTCATACATATGTAATTTGGTTGATTGAGTTTAATATAATTTATCAGGATTTTGCCCCTGTTTCTCAATCTAGATATTTTCCCTCGCAGTCTTGTAGGAAAATAACACAGGGTTCTATTTCAAGCGAGCACCTTCCATACCAAGAAGCATCTTGAGGTAGTTCATACCGATCTCAATGGCCCACTACCTTATTCATTTTCAGAATACAAGTACTTCCAAATATTCGTGGATGACTACTCTCGAAAGATGTGGGTGTTTTTCCTAAATAATAAAAGTGAGGGTCTTCAACATTTGCATAATTTCTATCATCATCTTGTGAAAGAGAATAGAAAACCACTTCTGCTACTTCACTCAGATCGAGGGGGGGAATTCACATAAAATAATTTCTTGGCCTTCCTGAACCAACAAGGCGTTAAGAAGAACCTGACTACTCCATACAGACCCTAGAAAAATGGCATTGTTGACCATCGCAATTACACAATGATGGATATGTCTCGCTGCATGCTAACAACAACAAATCTATAGGAATGCTATTAGGATGAAGCAGTATAGACAACTGTATATCTTCTCAAGAGGGAACTGACAAAGATTCTACAAAATAAAATTCCGTAAGAGGTATCGAGTGGTAGAAAGCCATCAATTTCTAATTTACAAGTATTTGGTTGTGTAGCATACATGCATATCCCAGCTTGGAAGAGAAAAAAGTTTGATCCAGAGACACTCCCATGCATCCTACTTGGTTATAAAACAATAATTATTAGAGGGATTTCGAGAGTGATGATGTTCTGTTATTTGAAAGGAAAATTAATCAGAATTAATTATGTCAACATTCTAGATGTCTACAGTCATCATTTAGATAGATGTTAATTTTCATCTCCCCTTGCAGTCAATTATTATTGTTACTACAAATGACTTGAGATGCTTTATTGTAATATTATTCTAGAGGCGGCAAAATTAAGTTTTCATTTTTTCTTAATCCATTTTGGAACATCGCATTCATACATTTTGTTGTAGTCTCTCAATGTCCAACTTTTTTTTAATTTTTTTTTAATGCTAGCAAGCTCAGAGGGACCTTCCTTTAACAATGATCTACAAGAAAATGTTGAATCCTAAAAAATAATTAATTAAAATCAATTTAAATAATAAATTAAGATTTATACCTCCATGTAGATGACCCCCTCATCATATGACTTCTCTCATCCTCATGTCGGTCGATATGGGATGTGGAATTGTCATAATCAATTCCTATTATAAATATTAAAAATAAGATAACTTATTTTACACTAAATATTAAAATATAAATATATAATGTTATGCAAGGGACATTTTATGAGAGTGTACAAAAGACATGTTCTCATTTCACCATCATAAAAACACATCATTACTATATGGGAAGTATACATATTATACACAAGCGGTATTATAATTATTTAATGAATTTAAATAATTTTGTGACTAAAAATAAATTATAAATATATACCTCCCTAACGAATCCCTAGAGTTTGGGGGACATCTGCTCATACAAATGTGGAGGTTTTTATTAGACGCATCTTGTAGCCATCTATAAGTAGTATAATTCTAATTATGAAGATGTATGATTATATTTTTAAATATGGAAAAATAGTATTAAATAAAAATATATATTATATGATCAAACCTCTGTGTTGCATGAGTAGACTGAACATCGAGGAGGCACATATGTTTTGACTAAATCCCCATGCACATCATATAGTGATGAACTTATATGATCGCAAGAGCCATTTAAAAGTGAAGGCATCAAATGTCTTTTTGAATACATTATGTTCTTTCTAAAATATCAAAACTATAAATTCCAGATTTCCTCAAACGTTTCAAGAAATCTGATTGAATACCCTATTCAATAGTTGATTGTAAGTTCATAGTTATTATTTTATCCTTCAAATTATAAATTTGAGGATAATTTTATGAGCAAACAAATCAGTTTTTTATTAGATAAGATAAAGAATATAATTTTGAAGGGATCACGAACCCTGTGCATATGAAAGATAGACATCAAATCTTACAAAAAGAAAATTGAGAATCCATTGTGCTTAGGGATTGAAACAACCCCAGACCAAACAACCCTACCATCTATTCGAAACTAAACAAAAACAAGGGAGGAAAATCCGGTCAAATATACTTAATCAACTTCAAATTCCATGCACTGCCTAGTCTAAACGATGCATGGAGTTCTCAAAAGTAAAAGGATAAAACTAAGGACCCAGCTCTAGAGTTGTTCCTTGTGATCCGCCGAGCATAATGTTTGGGTGGACCGCGGTCCACCCAGACCACCTCCAGTGAGGAGTCCACTGCACCTATCGTACATGTCAACCACCATTGCACAAAAATCCACTACTAGAGGCTTTATTGTCCTCATTAAGCTCCAAAGAATGCCCTCCTATCAAGTGTCTCCTCCGGCTAAACAAGTAGAAACCTCTGCTAACGGAGTCACTCTCCCCATAAAGGTTTAAATCCGGCATAGTCTTCGCAACATTTTTAGGAATTATCCTCTGCGCCAATGCACCCTGTATCGTAGGACTATCCACCTTCTACATCCCCGAAGCAACAGACGCATGCGAATAAGGCTTTCTCTGGCTCATTTTGATTAGTTTCATCAGTTTCATCTTCCTGATCCCCAGATCAATCTCCTTGCACATTTCTTGAAGCGGCTACCTCATAAATCACAACAACCTTTCATCTCATATCTGTCCTGAAATACACTTGCTGTAGAAGACACAAGAGCTTTCTACCTCTATCACATGTTCCCATTTTCTCTCTGGAGAGTGAAATGAATAGATTCGTTCAGGCACATCGAAACACACAGGTATATTAATGCACACCCTAGCATGAACCAATATAGATTTAGCCTTGGTGTTCGGATCCACCGCAATCAGCAAGCCCATCATACCTAATGCAATCCCCAGAAAGACTTCTGGTTCCTTAAATGATTCTAGGGGAGGCAGATCCAAACTGGAAGGGCATGGAAAATAACATCATGAGGCATCCCAGGATCCTAGCCCTATGAATGTAAAAACGGATTTTACATATAACCATGGACCCTCCTGCACAACTTTTTGCAACTCTAATTCATTGTGAAAGAAGATGAGGAAGCCTTATCTAAGCCAATGCCCTCACTAGGCCACTTTGCAGTTCCATTTTCTTCTACCCCATTCTCTCACAAAATCAATACTTGAATCGCAGTCCAACAAACCTACCCAAAATTACAAAATTTAATCTTTCCTTGGATTTGTCAATGATAAATATTGGAATTTCCAACTGTTTCTCTGCCTCCTTCCATAAAGGGGTGAGATTTGTAGGCAAACGGCCAGCCTCTCCAAGTATCTTCGCCGCCCTGGTGCTTAACCCCTCCGTAGCAATCATCTTCAATACTTCTAGAAAATAAAGATAACAAATAAATTCTAGTTGTAATAGTATTCAAATATTATAACTTAAATTATAGACTCGTGTTCATTTTAATTTTCCTTTGAAATACTTCACTTTGTTTTTCTAGAATATACTACTAATTACTTAGAAATATTTTCCCCTCCTTGGAACCTAATTTCTACAATACAACCTTATGAAATTATAAAACTTATAAAAGTCAATGGGTCACATGTTTATCCCTCTAAATATATAATGCATCTAAGATTTTGAATAGTTAATAAAACATCACCGTAAGTATAGTGAAATTCATTATGCATTATAGTGTAACCCCAATATCATAATACTTATCAATGTAATTCCTATATTTTCAAATAAATAAGAGAATACTAAATTATATGATCAACTTTTTTGAAATATCCTTTGAATTTCTTGTAATTTCTTGTGTTATTCTAGTCATATCAGTTTCCTAAATGTAAAATGGTAATCATGTATTTATAAGTTTTATTTAATTAAATGTAGTAATCTATTGGATCTCATTTTGACAAACCATAAGCAAAATAAGTAGACAAAAACCCTATGGGGAAACAAAACAAATCTTAAAAATGCCCACACTAAGAGTGACTAGAGTTTGTAATGAAATTACTCTAGTGAAAAAACTATACAATTATAGATTTGGTAAATGATTTAGTAAAAGAGGGAAACGAGGGTAAGAGATAAATCTAAGGAGAGAAAAAATAAGATGAATGGACTAGGAAATAAATGGGTGGAAAATAATGATAATTTGGATCACATCAAAAGCTAAGAAATATGAGAAACACATGCCAATAAGTGCTTAATATCAACTAATAAGTAAACAAATATAGTGGAAGAATAAAAAATTAAAAATCCTATAACATAAATGTTTGTACAATATAAATATACAAATGTTGGACTATGCATGTAATTTCTCCCTAGCATTTTTAGAAAGATAAGTTTAGCTTTATCATGAAAATTAGTTTTAATTAGATGTTATATTTTTAGGAAATAGATAAAGATAAGTAAAAATAATACTGTTATTTTGTAAGCATGCACAACATGAGTAGATTTTAGAGGAATGTAGTTATATTTTTTGGAAGCTCTATTTAGAGTTGTTTCTAGCTAAGTTTAGGAGAATATCCTCCTTTATAATTGCAAGAGCAATCATAATTATAAAATGGTGAATGTATATGTAGAACATATGCAAGAGGATGTAGATAGAGTGTTGTACATGCACAAATATGGATAGAAAATGTTGAATCTCTGACACATGCAAATGAATAAATTAATTTATGCACAATAGTGCTGATTTAATTGAATACTCAATTTTAACGAATTTTTTTATTATGTGTTTTCTTATTCATTGTTTAATACTATTAATTTCTACAAATTGGTATTAGAGCTTTGTTTTTAGTAGGTTTATAAGATTACATGACCAACTATGGATTCTAAATCCAGTGTATCTTTATTAGGTTTGTAGACACATTAGTTTAATGGAAATAATTACGAGTATTGGTCATTAACAATGAAGGAACTGTAAAAATTCTAGGATGTATGGGAGATTGAAAAGAACTGGGTACATAGAGACCATAGATGTAGAAATGTATACTGCACTCTCATAGATAGAGAAATATACTTCGAAGGAATTAAGGAAGAAAGAAAGAAAGTATCTTTTCTATATTCATGAAGCCATGTGTGAAAACATCCTTCCTAGAGTGTTCATAATTAGTTAAGTAAATTATTCATGGGAAATTCTCAAGTTGTGTATCAAGGTAAGGAGAATAAAACAAATTCCAAGCTAATATTACTTAGAAGATATTTTGTAAATATATAAATGAAAGATTAATATTCTGTAGAATCATTCTTCACTTTTGTAGTTAGTTTTAGTAAATAAATTTAAATCCCATGGAGAAACTATTGAAGACAAGGATTATTTAATTTTTTTTAGGATTTTACCTATGAAATTTGATAATTTAGTAGTTGCTATTGTAGAAACTAAGAATCCGAGTAAGTTTTCAATTAATGAGTTACATGTATCACTAATAAATCATGAATAGAGGTTGAATAGATCACATATAGCTCTAGCTCAAGTTTTTACATGTCAGACATCAAGAATTCATGGAAGAGGAAAATGAAAGTTGTTGCTTAGAGGAAAAGGAAGAAGTTCATCTAGAGGATGCAAAACAAATTCATCAAACTCAAGTGGAAGAGGAAAGAGTCAAGAAAAAAATCATAATTATTTTTCTAGTCAGAGACATGATAAGTCTCATGTGCATTGTCACTATAGTAAGAACTATGGGCACTATGCTTATGATTGCAGGAAAAAGCAATATCGTTTGAATAGGCAGAATCAAAATCATGTTGGAATATCCACTTCAAGATCCTTGTTTATTACATGGACAAGGATTTATGAATCAATACTTTCTTTATCACCTATTTAATGCAATCTATCACAAGAGAGTCCATGTGACGTATGGTATTTGGATTCTGACGGTTATAATCACATGTCATGTAGCTTAGATTTATTTTCCAATTTTGACGACTCAATCAAGAGCGATGTTACTCTTGGGGATAATAATCTAGTATCTATAAAAGGAAAAGGGATCAGTAAGCATTATAATTCAAAAGGGGGATAAAAACATTATGCAAGATGTTTACTATGTATTAGGTTTTGAAGCATAATCTAATGAGTATTTAACAATTGGTAAAAAGAAGATACAAAATATTATATTAAAGATAATGAATGTGTTATTACGGAAAAATATCATAGCAATAAGTTAATTGAAAAAGAAAAGATGAACAACAATGAAATGTTTCCATTGATATTACAACTAGAAATAGGATAAATTTATATTTTTTTGTAGCCAAAGCAACAACTCAGTTTGCAGCTAATTCCATGCACTAAGGCTAACTACATCCTACACTAATCTAAATGATCCATGCACTCAATAAATTGCGTACTCTACTAAGCTAAAGGTGTCTTGCATTGATTCTTGTGATAATGCAAGTGATTCTTTTTCATAGTCCTACACGAATCCAAATGACTCCTGCACTAATGTAAATGAGTCCTATGCTCAAATAGTTCAGTCCCTCATCTAATTCATATGCTAATATATTTGAGTCCTGTTCTCAAGGATTTTAATAAAAAAATTAAGTCATTTATGAAGGATGAATCATGCCTTTAGCATCTTAGTTTTGAACATTTTAAAATTTGGAGGTTTGAATTTTATCACATAGGAAAAAATATCGTAAAAGGCTTTCCCTTGATTAAAAAACCTGAAAGAGAATGTGAAGGATATATTTTTGCAAAGCAACATAGAGCTTCTTTCCCAATTGGAAAAAATAGTAAGAGAAATTGGAACACTGGAAAAATTTTCTCTCATATTTTTGAGGACCTATCCAAAAACTTCTATTGGACTCTGTTAATATTTTATGACATCTATTGATATTTATACATAGAGGACATGGGCATATTGTTTGAGACAAAAATCAAATGCATTTAATATATTTCAGCAGGGCCTTAGTGGTGAAGCCAAAGTTGATACTACATCAAATTTCTTATGATAGACAAAAGAGGTGAGTATCTTTCCAATGCATTTGTAACTTTCTACAAATAGCATGTAATGAAGAAGCACTTTATAAACATGTATACACCATGGCAGAAATGAGTGGTAGAGAGGAAAAATAGAACCATTATGGAAATGGCGATAAGTGTGTTGAAGGCTAATCATATTTCCTAATGAGTATTGGGAAGAAAACATAGTAATTTTTGTTTACATTTTGAACTAGTTTGTCCAAGAAAAAACTGTTAGAAACATTGTTCCTCAACAATCATGGTCTAACAAGAAACAAACTATTTCTCATTTTACAATTTTTGGTTGTGTGGCATATGCACATGTGTCTGATGAGCCTTAGGAGGAAATTATACAACAAAGTATAAAGTTCTTATTCATAGATTATTTAAAGAATATAAAATAATACATTTTGTTTAATCCAATTACTAGAAAGGTAGTGATAAGTAGAAATTATAAGTTTGTTAAAAATGAAGCATGCAATTAAATTATAGAGAGAATAGTTAGTATAGCAGTAGTTATTCTTCATCATGATACGGCGGATGAAACTATAGTGAGTATAGAGAATATCATAATGTTTCCAAGATATTAGAGGACCTGATGGAGGCAGAGGAGTGGAAGACAAAGGATTTAAATATAAAGGAGTGGAAGAATGGAAGAGAAATAAGAAGAGAGGAAAACAATAGAGGATGGCTTGCAACATTCATGGGCTTCTAGGGTTTTCAAAAGATAGTCCCAGGAACCTCTGTAAGAGTTGGAAGCTGATTGGGAGAATGATAGGACATGTTTGAAGGTTCCAGGCACAGTGGTGGATAGAGCCTATGGTAGGATCAAATTTTATTTAATGGGGTATTTTTCCAGAATGTGACCAAATATGAATTAAGTAAGAAGATGGATTATGAGGACATGGAGGATTTTGTGGCAAGTTAACACCTTTTCCTTATCTTGAGAGAGTTTCCTCTTCCTCTTCTCTCTTGAAGATGATCTGGTTCATCTTCTGCAAGGTGGGCCATGGTTCTTTGGGAGAACTATTCTTTCCATTTTTTAGATGGAAGCAAGGCTAAAAAAAATCACATCCCATCAGCATGCTTTGTTTGTGTGAGGCTAATTGGCATGCCTCTAGATTTTGGGAGATGGATGTGCAGGTAGGAATCGCCAAAGCTTTTGGGTATTTAATTTCTCTCAACTTGACTACTACTATCAAATCTCGCTTTATTACAAGAACAATGTTGTGTGAATTTATCTAAAGGATATTCCCCACTATAGGTCATAAAAATTTGTGACTTGGGATGGAATTTGGAAAATAAATGTTAGTGTTTGAGGATTGGTCAATCTTTTGTGGAAAATTTTCAGAGAACAGGCCACGAAGATTTTGGATGCAAAGAAAAAAATAGTGATGTAGAATAATGATGCAAAGAATAACAATATGAAGTTTCTAGTGCTGGGTATGGAATCCCTCATGTAAAAAAAATGAGGCTCTTGATGAAGTAACACAGAATGACGAGGGATGTGTCATGGAACTATGTCTTACAGATGGTGAGTTATCGACTAGTTAATGCCACCTAGAACATAATACAGATGATACAATGGAACCAATTTTTAAAAATGATGACTTGGATCTCATCAATGTGAGAGTCTCAATGGTTACTAAGATGGTTACAATCCTGATTAAATCAATTTCATAATTTCTACATCTATATCGGTTCTGACTTAAATGACACAAAAAATATGTCAACTCATGCAGAGAATATCTGGATGAAGATGGAGTGGGGGAAAAAGTATGTATTTATTGGGAACAACCATAGAAAAATAATATTCCACTAGAAAACATGACATTAATAATGGAAATGGAAAATATACCCAAGACATTTATCTAGTGGAACCAAACTTTAATGAGTTTAGTTTTATGCAAACCTAATAAGGACATGGGAGGAAGTGTGATAGAAGTAGAACACACTACGAGGCATGATAATAATTTTAAAGTAATATTCTAATAGTCAAAAAAATGATTTGGTTGAGGCAGTGAAGAGAGCAGATCCCCTTGCTATACTGGGGAGTTATGGTAATATCTATGGTCTTTACTCTTGGTAAAGTAGAGATTTCAGCTAGTAAAGGAGAGGAAGAAGGGTAGACGATTGTTAGAAAGAAAATATCATGCTCTTTCTATCACCCTCTGAGAGTGACTAGGAGTTATGATACTAAAGAAAAAACATAGGATTCTCTTGTCCTTTGTTCAAGTATTGGTTTCTTAGTTGTTTTAGTTTGGTTTTCAGCCATATCTTGAATGGATATTTCAAATGTTTGTAATTTGGTATTATGTTGATCCTTGAAATCTTAAACTTCTTGTATGGATGATAGATCCTTATCTCTAACATGTTTCGAACCTTGGCATAATCACCTTTTTCACCTAGTATCAAAAAACGAAAGGTATGCTAGTTTTTTCAAATCTTGGCCATGCATCACAAGTTGTAACATAAGCTATACCTCTATCTACAACTAGGAGGTCTTAAAAATCTTAGTCATTTTCATCCATGCAAGAGGCACCACAAATAATACTAGAATAAGCTTCTTCACCACATAATAGTCCATCATCTGATAGCCCGTTATAGTGGAAATCAAAGAGGCTTAATGAGATTTAAATGTTGATACCACAAACTTTTTTTTAATTTTTGTGTTTTTTTTCTCAAGTTGAAGATCTAATATACTTTAAAGAGGCTATAAAAAATGAATTTGGGGCTCAATATTTTTATGATGACATAGACGCTATAGAGAAAAATCAGGACATGGGAGTGGGTGAATCTTCCAATAGGAAAGGACATGATATGAGTAAATTTGGTCTACAAGACGAAGTATACTGCTGATAGTAAACTACATAAACATAAAATAAGGCTAGTTGCAATAAGTTTTACACAACCGTTATGGAGTTGATTACAATGAAATGTTTTGCACCAGTAGCATGCTTGGAAAAGGTAGAAATGGTTTTAGAAATTCCAGTCTCAAAATAAATGGCCTATTTATCGTATGGATGTAAAATCATCATTTTAAATTTTTTCCTTGAAGAGGAAGTTTATGTGAATCAACCAGAAGGTTATGAGATTTAAAGGGGTCAAGAAGTAAAGGTATACAGGTTGACAAAAGCTCTCTATGTTCTTAATCAAGCACCTGAAACATGGTACAAAAAAATTGATTCTTATTTGATTTAGAATGGTTTAAGTAGATGCAATATTGAGCCTTTTAGCATACGTTGGATAACTATTTCTTAGGTGTCTATCCTATCTTTTTATCTCTTCTTTTGTTATTCCATCATTCTCTTCCTCTGTTGTGGATCCTCTCCATTCATTTAGGGAGTCCAGTACAAATTAATTTCCTATAAATACTATACGTGAGCTTTGTGTTAATGTGAATAATAAGAGATATACAATCTCTTCTACTTCTCCTTCATTTTGTGTCTCTCAGTTTGGTATCAGAGCGACTGAGGCCTCTGACCTGTGTGCGTTTGGACAGGAGTGCATCGTGATAGTTCAGATTTGTGTAGGTCGGAATGTTCAATGTCAAGTGAACAGCGGAAAATTTCATAGCTAGCTTCATTGTCAAGGAGCACGGCCACATCCGTGTGTTCCAGGAAGTGGATGCGTGGAAATCACACTGTTGTATGGCTCAACGACAAATGTGGAGACCTGTGGTGAAGGATATACAGTGAAACCTAGCTTGGATTTTTTTTTCCATAATCCACAGAAAGGCGTTCCAACAGAAGCGAACCCCAGTCCAGATCCAGTTCCTCCACCGACAACATTGAAGACAAGGAGAAACTGTTTTCTTTTTATGGTGCATTGGACAGGAGAAAAACGTGGAAGTTCACGTGGAGACTGCCTGAGCGTGCTGAAGATTGCTGCTGCTGGACGTGGAGACTGCCTGAGCATGCTGAAGATTGCTGCTGCCTGGACGTGGAGACTGCATGATCATGTTGAAGACTGCTGCTACTACTGGATGTGGAAATAATCTAAGGATCAAACACAAGCTAGATGTGGAGACTTACTCAGCCACCTGCTGAAGGAAGGTAGCACGTTGATGTGAATCAAGCTGCAAGAGGTTGAAATACCTCACAAAAACACACATAAAAAACTTTTTAAATAAAACCAGGAGTTTCACAATAGCTTACTTCTCATTCTGGAATTCACACTGATCTATTACATCAATTACCATTCTCCTTTTATTTCAAGACTACTCTAAAACCCTAAAATGCCAAAAAAACCCTATAATGCAAAACAACTCGGATTGACCCCAAAATTTGCGTGCCAAATATGCATTCATAAATTAGGGCTCACGTGAAATTTTGACTTATTCTGACAAGCACAACAAAAGTTATTAAAGTTTTAAGACCTAGTCAAAAGCGGAAAAAACATTCGGAGCCAATTTTAGGCCACTAGATGACGGAATCCGAGCCCGAAAACGTGCCAAAATGAGCACAACCTTGCAAGTAAGGTTTTCCCCAGCATAGTACTAATCTATATCTACCACCCTGTATAATTTCAGGACGATCCAACGGTCGGATCAAAAGTTATGGCCTCTGCAAGTTATGCTCCCGCATCATTCTCCCCTGGTTGAAAAGAATTCAGCTCCTGCGAATTCTGTTGACGAACCTCATCTAATTTTGCATTGCCAATTTTCCCCAACTCCCACTCAAGAATCCAAGTGTTTTCTTCTTGCTGCAAACCTTCCCACTGTACCAAATATCTGTTGTAGCTCCCATGTCTAGTAGTGATTGTCTTTTGGTCCAAGACACGCATTACCCTTTCCTTTTTCTTCTTCAGCATCTATTGCTTCCAGTTTATTTCTTCCTCCTCTGCAACATTTTCATCATGACCTGGAAACTTATATAAATCAGAAACATTAAAAACTGGTGAGATAGCAAAGTTTTCAGGTAGCTCCACCTTGTAGGCATTATCACTCATTTTCTTTAGAATCCTACATGGCCCAATCTTCTTATACTTTAGTTTTATTATTTGTGCCCCTTTGAAAACCTCTCCTTTCTGAGATGAACCATCACCATATCTCCGTCTTCAAAAAGCATTTACTCTCCTACTTAGTATATGCAACTACTTTATATTTTACATTAATCATCTTTCAACTTCTCCCCCACTTCTTCCTGCAATTATAGCATGTGTTCTCCAAATTCTTCTACATCATCATTAGTTTTATCTTCACCTAGGCAGAAACCTTCAAATCTAGGACCTCCCTTGGGGTTCCTACCATAGACAATCTTGAAAGGAGACCTCCTCTGTCGACCTATTTACCAAGCTATTATATGCTAAACTCGGCATGTGGTAAAGTCTAAATCCCATTGTTTCATGGCTTTTCTCCAACTATGCATTGTAGAAGATTTCCCAAGCTCATGCTTGTTCACTACTTTAGTTTATCCATTAGTCTGAGGGTGATATACACTATTGAATTGTAGTTGTGTCCTCTATTTTCCTGTCCATAGAGTCTTCAAAAACTGACTCAAAAACTTTGTGTTCCAATCTGAAGTGATCATTCCTAGAACTCCATGAAACCTAACCACTTCTGAAAAAAACAAATCTACAACTCTAGAAGCATCATTAGTTGTCCTACAAGCAATGAAATGTTTCATTTTAGAGAATCCATCTACCACAACATAGATAGAATCATTTCCACTCGCTGTGTGTTAGGAAGTCCTAGCACAAAATCCATAATGAAATCAACACATTGCCCTGTAGGGATAAGTAAAGGCATATACAAGCCCAGTATTATGTGCATGACCCTTAGCCATTTGGCACACACTACATCTTGATACGATCCTATTTATGTTTCTCTTTACCTTCCGCCAATAGTACTTACCTACCACTAAGAGATAGTATGTCTTACTTATACCAAAGTGTCCAACCAAACCTCCACTATGCAATTCTCTTGTAATATTTTCTCTTATTGAACCAACATGGATGCCCAATCAATTCCCCCTTGAATAAATGATTTATCTGTTTAATCATATATTACACTTTGTAATTACTTATTTTTTACTACTATGTATTGTTGGGTTACATTTTAGTTTGTTTTTATTCTTATAAAAGTTTCATACCATATTCGGGGACCAAAACTTTAGGTAAATGCAAAATCTATCATACAATATGAGGCTTACAATGCCTACAAATGATTAGGACTTATATAATATAAAGATTTGTCAGAAGGGCATAAACGCCTATTCTAAGAGGTGCATATAATAAACTCTGATTCTAGATTATGGGACTTATGCTTTAAAACAATTTAGTAAGTATTCTTGTATAAAAATTACCCATTTTCATATTCCTACTATTTCAAGATTTCTTTAGTATTTTTGATAGTCTCAATTGACTTAAAAAATGGTCAATGTTAGAGTATCATGAATATCCTTCGGTATAAGTAATGTACCTCCACTCCTTGAATTTACTATGTTCCAAGTAGCATATAATTCCTGAAGACATAAAACATAGTAAACTATGATTCCTCAACTGTTACTCATAGATTTCAATTTTCACTGAATATATACCACTTCTCTTTCCTTCATTTCTACTTATACATATTTTTCAGCTATTATACCAACATGTGAGGTATCATTATCAACCTCAGAAGAATTGTAACAAAATATGGCCAGCACCAAAATTCATTGTTTACCTTGTACTTTCAACTTCTACTATTGAAAACTATCTATACATCAACGTATGGTACATGATATCAAACTTTTCCCTTTTGTACAATCTATATGGACATAGGATGGAGAGTGTTCATACAATACTTAATGAAATTCCTGATGAACTTGTGGTAAAAAGTCAGTGCCAACCCATGAAAACTTATGTGATTCAAAATAACTCTTGGAATAGGATTAAATTCAAAAATTGCCTATAACGATTATCCTCATCCATATTCAAACCATGTTTTGGTACTTGATGGGATAAATCCCATATTATGTTAAGACCTTGTTTTAAAAATGACTTACATTTTTAAAAATTTGTGTTATAAAATCATGGCTTTGACGTAATGTGTCTACAACAATTTCTTTAGATGAAATAAATCATCTTCTCACATCTTATTGAATATCAAAATATCATCAAAATAGACATATAATTCAAATGTACTTACCATTGTATTCTGCAGAGTACTCTGTTCATCAACATTCTCATGAATTTACATTTATTCCACTTCCAGATTGCCCAAATGGAATCATAATCCATTTTTCGTATAATCCTAATATATGATATGTTCCTATAAAATTCCATTTTTCCACTCATGCTCCTTCACGTGATTTGAAAAGAATCTCCAAGCAACATTCATTACATAGAAAACATCTTAGCCCTGATGTATTTAGGCTCCTGCTAGCACATCCATCTTATCCTTCAAATGCATGTGAATTGGAAACTCTTGATACTTAGAATGTGATCTGGAATTAGAATGGCTTTACTAAATACACAGTATATCTACTCTATAAGTCTCAAAATTATTATTGAACGACAATAACGCTGGAATTGCACATGGACTCATGCTTTTTTTTTGTAACCTCTCTTATCTAATAGATCTGTCACTAATGTTACTGTTGCACTCTTCATATATATATTGAAATCAAATCCGATAAGCTGCCTATTTTTTGTAGGGCCGATCCTTGAAACAAATCAATAGGGTGGTGAATATCTTACACATAAAAGGTAACAACACTCAAGAATCCCCTCGTTTGTGGTATGACAATGGCTTTGTAAACACAAAAGTATCACTTTCTACTACAAGAGATGTATTAAAGCCTATATGTATCCAGCTTCTTAGACATGAATGCATTTAGACTACAGTCCAGCTTCTTCCAAATAGGGAACAAACATGTGAAGAAAGTGTAGCCAATCTAAGAGATCATTGTAACATCCTCCAAGTAATCCCTTCTATTCGATAATAAGACCACCTTAATCACCATAATTATAAATAAGGGAAATGGATGTTTATCTGCTTAATTACGTGTAACATTTCTGGATGACAGTACTTGCCAAGGCCTTCCAAGTCCTTATATGACATGCATCCATTGGGGATAACATCACACCACACCTCATCCCTATTGGTATTGTTAAATTGAAGTATGTTTTAATATGGCAACTTCGTTGTGTGGTTCGGGTAGTGTCATTGTTATAATTATATCGTGACTATGTAAATATGTTTTTGAGATGTAGTATTTTGGAAAAAATCTCTTAGGGTTATAAGCTTCAGGTTGAATGGTATTGTCAACCACTACATGTTGTGGCTCATACTTTTACATATTATTATTATTAGATAAAAATGGGGGCATACCTGTTGCACTCCATGGAGTTGAAAAGTAAGGCTTGATGCAAAATGGTATTGATGTTCGAAGCCATGAATAACGTGGTGGTTGAACACTGTAACAGGCATGGTTCTTTCAAAAGATAATAATTGTTTGGGGATTCAATCATAGTCCTCCTGAAAATGAGGGTTTCACCACAATGTGGTACAATGTTTTTAATTATTCCTTCTATCCATCTTTAGTGGACATTAATGCAGATTTAGGGAGGGGAATTTAAATTATCTGGTTGCCATATATCTATTTCTAGGATTAAAAAGAATCCCCGACCCATAATGGCTCTGAGCCCCTCTATCACCACATCTGTACCATCCATATTGGAATTTTGGGAGCTATTCCAGGGAAGTAAATGCGACTATAAGGTCTTCCCCTTTGGGACCCCCTTCTTTGGAGAGATTGGGGGGACCAAAGAACTTTGGCCAGTTATTTTGCATGGCATTTCGAGTATGTAGTTGGAGCTTCACATCATGTAGAGACAAATCTGCCAAATTTCACGACATTGGTGATGGTGGAATAAATTTTTAGATATCACACCTCTTCTATTATAAATGAGGAGGGCATTGTGGAGGTTTTGGTCTGCCTTTAATGGAGAGCTGGAGCTTTAGCACCGATCTAAAATATCGACTAAGGTTTCATACTCAGATCATCTTGGATGGAAAATAAAACAAAAACATTTATCGTATTTTGAAGGCAAGGTTTGTTCCTCAAACTTGCTCCCTTAAGTTCCACCCTGATTGATAACTTGTAAAATTCAGATAGGGTACTCCTCATTATGCTGAGATCCTTTTTCATTAGGTTTTGGAACCTTCGTAAGAGTGTCTGAGCATAATCTATCAAGAATATAACTCCTTGTCTATTTAGCTCTTTTGTTGCATATGTTTTATTCCAGTAATGGGTATTTTATGTGGCTTTTGTTAGCATAGTCCTATGTACTTGTCATTTTGTAGGTGATCCCATTAGATCTATGCATGTACGGCTATCTTATTCCATGCATTCTCTAACCTTCTTATCCTCTGAAAAGGTTCTCCATCTCATTTAGGGGAGTCTTGTTCCATTCGATGTAAACCTAGTAAATCAACTCCTACATGGGTTCTTTGTTCTACAAAATAATCATGAACATTAATCATGATCTCATCATTCTTTCTCCTCTAAGGCCTTGATAAATCTCTCCTCACATGGTCTTGGTCATTCAGAGCGCCATATATCTGACCTGTGTGTAGTGTCTTTTTCCTTCTGGTCATTTTTCCCTTCATTGCTATGTAAAGCACATTGCTCTGCGTGAAGAGGAGATGCGCTGTGCGTGAGGAGAATAGCATCCGACCATGCACATGTCTACTTCTAAGGTGGAAAAAAATCCCCCGTGAGCTCAGCAATTTGTCTCTGGAGATCCTGGAGTATGCCTATTCAACTGAGCAGGACCTCCCTTACGTGGAAAAGAGAAATTTCCAGCAGCCTGCGTGGTGGAAAACAACGGCTTGAATTTTTTTGTCTTTTTGCTGCCGACCTACATTTTTTTTCTTGTTCTGTCACTTGCTTTGACACCTGTGTGGAGGATATCAGAGCGACCTGCATTGTACTATGTGGTGGAGAATTTTTTAAGACCTGTGCTTGGTTTTTTTCAACCTGTATGGAGAAGCTTAAAAGTTGCATGGAAAACTGGTATTAATCCACCTGTTGCGTGGAAGAACTTTACTCTTCTTTGTTGTCGAAATATTCAAACAATTTCTACATGGAATATATGTTTTTTCTTTAGTGATGCTTGCATGGAAAACTGCACGTGAGTAGAATAAAAGTGCATAGAAATCAAAAGCATGTCTAGAATTGTTTTTGTGTTTCACCTGTGCTAAAGACAAGAATTTTGTTGATACGCGGTGATTGGAGATTTCAATGTGCCTAGAGGAAAATCAGAATAAAATACTTCTGCGTGGAAATTGTGACCACATTTGTGTGGATGAAAGAATAATTTCTCGACTACTACGTGGAGAGGAGAGAGGATGCGTGATGTGGATAGAGAATCTTAAGCCTGCGTAGAGAAGAGATAGATCTTCAACCTACATGGTAAGTCCAAAAGCTATGTATAACGATAAGAAGAAACTTAGTTGCTACCTGAAGGGTATATTTTGTGCGCAGAGACCTTCAACCTGTGTAGTGCTGTCGAGGTAGTTTTGAGTCTACAACAGCTTTCTTCAACACTACGTCGAATGTCGAGTGTAGACAACTCCATTGAGAGCGTCAATAACACGGTCGACCACAGCTGAAAGCCACAATATCAACTCGCTAGCCAGAGAACATTGTGGAGAAGCTCTTGAGAGCTTTGGGTTCTACTTTGCTTTGCTGAACGAGCTTCGAAATTCCAGAAATCTTGCATTCGACAAACTAGTTCGAGAAGGACTCCTTGAATACTTTCTTTTCGATGTCAGCTACCAAGCAAAGTGAGTACAGAGAAGAATTAGAAGCTGGATACGACGCCGATTGTGATGACGAAGAAGAACACCCTACAAAGCGTCGCCGTCTCACAACACGTGAATATCGCGAGCATCTACGAGCCAGTAATTCTTGTCAGTGAGTCCAAATTGTAATAACTTTTCAAATAAATAAATAATATTTTTTATTACGATGTCTACTCTGAAGTTACTTTTGTCTGATGCTGAGTTTCTCAAAGGGTCCTAATTTTGTGGCCTGGAAGACAAAAATGAAGACAATCCTTCAGTTTGAAGGATTATGGGGAATTGTCACAGGGTCTGTGCCTGCTCCCATAGCCCCCGATGAACTAATAAAATATGACATGGCTAGTGCTAAAGCCTTGATGCTGATAATGCTCAGTATCAGTGATGATGTGCAACCACATGTTCGGAATGCGGAGAAACCCAAAGAGGCCTGGGACAAGTTGGCAACTATTTACGAAGCCAAAAATCAGACAAAGATTCTTCATCTTCAGTCGAAGCTGCACACC
This sequence comes from Taxus chinensis, assembly GCA_019776745.2. Taxonomy (NCBI): domain Eukaryota; kingdom Viridiplantae; phylum Streptophyta; class Pinopsida; order Cupressales; family Taxaceae; genus Taxus; species Taxus chinensis. The sequence continues at coordinate 1,023,163 of JAHRHJ020000788.1, forward strand.
CTCTCTATGGGGTCTGACGAGAAAGTGGAGGAATTCTTGCGTCGCGTGGCTGAGCTGAGATCGGAGTTATTAGCGCTCGGTGAAATGGTGGATGATAAAATTCTCGTCCCAATCACCTTGAGAGCACTCCCTTCTCAATTTCGAGTGTTTGTTACAACACTGAATGTGTCTAAACAAATAGTGACATTCGAAGAGCTTGTGAATTTGCTGCAGCAGGAAGAGGCTATCACTTCATCGCATGAGGAGTCTCAGGACAAAGCCTTGTTCTTGAAAGCCTAATTGTGGCCAGAAGAATCGGAAAGGTCCCCCAGAGAAGCCAAATCCAGAACAACCAACCCAAACAGAAAGATCAAAAGTCAAAGAGATGGTGTCACATTTGCAGAACCAATACTCATGACACTGATCACTGCTGGCACAACAGCTTGAAACAAGGGCCTTCAAGCCATACAAGCACATCCGGGCATGCGAAGATTTTCAAAAGTCCAAACGACGTCCCTGCTGGAGAAAGCAAAAAGGACATCTTACAGCCCAACAAGAAGATGATGACTCTGATGAGGAGACATCAGAAGGAGCCCATTGTAGTAAGAATCTTGTACTCGTCTCTCAAACTTCTCAGCCCATGAAGAAAGTCTGGTTGATAGACTCTGGTGCAAGCAAGCATATGTCAGGTGACAAGAAGTTGTTTGATTCACTACACGAAGAGCCAACTGGAGATCGAGTTCGGATAGCAGATGACAAAGAGTACATTGCAGAAGGAATAGGGAATGTGACCATTCCTCTGGGGCCACGAAAATGTACACTTACAAAGGTACTATATGTTCCTGGCTTGACTAGCAACCTTTTGTCAGTTACTCAGCTCTTGAATCATCACCTTAAGGTTGAATTTCTTGTTCAAAATGGCATTAAATCATGCTTAATCTCCTGACAAGGTATGGTTCTTGCTAAAGATTTTGTAAAAGATAAGTTATTTGCTTTAGATACTATTTCATCTTCTGCAGTAGCTTTATCTGCTTCAACAATAGAATCAACTGCCTTATGGCATTTTAGATATGGACACTTGTCAGTCAGTTCATTGCACCAGATGAGTTCAAAAGCAATGGTCCGTGGACTACCCAAATTGTCCAGTTCCTTGCCTATTTGCCCTGGCTGTCTTACAGGAAAACAACACAGAGATCCGTTTCAAGCGAGCACCTTCCATGCCAAGAAGTGTCTGGAGGTAGTTCATACCGATCTGAACGGCCCATTGCCTGCTTCGTTTTCAGGATACAAATACTTCCAGTTGTTCGTGGATGACCACTCTCACAAGATGTGGGTATATTTCCTAAAGCAGAAAAGTGAGGCTCTTCAACACTTTCAGAACTTCTATCATCGTGTTGTCAAAGAGTCTGGACAACCACTTCTTCTACTCTGCTCAGATCGAGGGGGGGGAATTCACATCAAAGAAGTTCTTGGCCTTCCTAAACAATCAAGGCATTAAGCAACACCTGATTGCTCCCTACACACCCCCAGCAAAATGGCATTGTTGAGCGTCGCAATCACACAGTGATGGAGATGGCTCGCTGCATGCTATCAACTGCAAAGCTAGGAGAACGCTATTGGGTTGAAGCAGTACAAACGGTTGTATATCTTCTCAACAGGGCACCAACAAAGATTCTATTAAACAAGACGCCAGAAGAGGTATGGAGTGGTAAAAAACCATCAATTTCTCATTTGCGAGTATTTGGTTGCACAACATACATGCATGTCCCAGCTCAGAAGAGAAAGAAGGTAGAGCCAAAAACACTCTTGTGTATCCTTCTTGGCTACAGTACTACCTCGAAGGCGTATCGTCTCATGGATCCTGAGACAAAGAAAATATACGAGAGTCGGGATGTGGTTTGTGATGAGTCATCCTTTGACTCAATAGTATCAATAGAAGATCCACTTCCAAACACATCTTACCGATTAGTCTCTGAATCAGATGATGAGCTGGAGGAGACTACTCAGAGAAAAGAAATGCTACCAGGAGAACTATTTGTTGACCTTGGAGAACTGCAAAATGTGACTCCACATCAATCCTCATGGCAACGACACAGTTCTTCTCAAAAGCAGTCAAGTTCTCGTCCGAAGTGGGTACAAAGCACTATCAAGGACTCAAATTTGCAACAACTCCCAGATACATCATCTGGAGTCAAAACAAGGAGTCAAACAAGAAATGAGGTAAACTTTGCACTCATGAGTTCACTGATGAATAGCTCCAAGCTAGATAATGTTCGTGAAGCACTCAGTCAAACTTAGTGGAAGGAAGCTATGGAAACAGAATATGACTCGCTCATGAAAAATCAGACATGGGAACTTGTCGATCTACCTACAGGAAAGAAACCCATAGGCTATGCAAATGGGTCTTCAAGACAAAATATAAGGCAGATGGATCCATCGACAAACATAAAGCATGACTTGTAGCCAAAGGATATGCTCAGAAAGAAGGCATCGACTATGAAGAAACCTTTGCACCCACTGCAAAGATGAAGACCATCAGAGTAGTTTGCGCACTTGCAGCATAGAAAGGATGGAGACTTCAATAGATGGATGTCAAGAGTGCTTTCCTAAATGGTGATCTAAAATAAGAAGTATACATGACCCAACCTGAAGGATTTGTTGATGAAAATCAGCCTAAAAAGGTATGTCATCTCATCAAATCTCTTTACAGACTGAAACAAGCTCCCAGGGCATGGTATATCAAGATCAATGATCACCTTTTGCAGCATGGGTTCACTCGTAGCCCCTCAGATTCAAATTTGTATATAAAGAAGGTAGGAAAAGAAATTATCATTCTGGTTGTTTATGTAGATGATCTTGTGATCACTGGTAGTTCAGAAGATCAGGTTGATATTGTAAAGAATGATCTCAAAAGAACCTTCGACATGACAGATTTGGGGCTACTACATTACTGTCTTGGCTTGGAAATATGGCAAAAGGAGCATCACATCTTTGTCTCCCAGACAAAGTATGCCAAGACACTCCTGGAAAAGTATAGAATGTCTGACTGTAAACCTATATCCACTCCCATGGAAAAAGGCTTGCAACTTTCAAGATTCCAGGACTCACCTCAAGTAGATGCTACTCTCTACAGGTAATTTGTTGGAGGGCTCATCTATTTGACATACACCAGACCAGATCTCTGCTATGCTGTCAGCTATCTTTCCAGGTTCATGCAGGAGCCAAAGAAATGTCACTGGAATGCAGCAAAGCATGTTTTGAGATATGTCCGAGGAACAACTAATTATGGTCTGGAATATAAAAAGAATGATCAATTCTTCCTACAGGGATATGTCGACTCAGACCATGCTAGATCTGTTGATGAGAGGAAGTCAACTACAGGATACATATTTCATCTCGGATCTAGACCTATCTCGTGGATAAGCAAGAAGCAGAATGTTGTTTCTATCTCATCCACAGAGGCAGAATATCATGCCGCACGAGGAGCTGTGTGTGAAGTGATATGGATACGTCGCATTATGGATGACCTGGGAATTCCTGAAAAATAGTCACCTATTCTCTATTGCGACAATCAGAGTGTGTTGAAGCTCGTGCAGAATCTAGTCTTTCATGAATGAACAAAGCATATTGAAATTGACTTCCATTTCATTCGAGAGCACGTCTTGAACCATCAAATTCAGCTCCAGTACTGTCCTACTGAAGCACAAGTTGCTGACATTCTCACTAAATCCCTTGGAAAAGTGAAATTTGAATCTTTCAGAGGTCACATTTGCAAGAATAATGTAATAAGGGGGGGAATGTTAGCATACGTTGGATAACTGATATTTCTTAGGTGTCTATCCTATCTCTTTATCTCTTCTTCTGTTATTCCATTATTCTCTCCTTCTGTTGTGGATCCTCTCCATTCATTTAGGGAGTCCAGTACAATTTCTTTCCTATAAATACTGTACGTGAGCTTTGTGTTAGATAGAATAATATGAGATATAAAATCTCTTCTATTTCTCCTTCATTCTGTGTCTCTCAGAGCCTACCTTACACATCAACATAAATGAACAAGGTAAGATTCTCATGGGTTTTTTATATATAGATGATTTAACTACAAGAAATACATCTAAAGATTCATTGAAATCAACAATGAAGAAATAATTTGAGATGAGAGATCTAGGTCTCATGCACTATTTATTGGGAATTAAGGTTCAAGAATAAGAAGCTGTAGTTTTTAATTTACAATAAAAGTATGTTAATGATTTTTTGAAGAGCTTTAAAATGTTGAATTGCAATCCATCTCAAACACCAGTTGCACTAGGTTTGAAATTAAGAAAAGTGAAAAATGGAGCATTTGTGAATCCAACAGTGTTCAAAAGTTTAATGGGAAGCATCATGTATTTAATGGCCACAAGGCCTGATATTATGTATGGTGTAAGCTTCATCTCAAGGTTTATGGATTATAAAAAATATTCACATTGGTGGGATGGAAATATGATTTTGAGGTAAGTTTTTAGAACTAAGAATAATGGAATTTTGTGCTCAACTTCATATTCAAGTTCAAACTCATAGGTTATACAAACTGTGAGAGTGCCAAACATATAGATGATAGGAAAAATACATTTCGATATACTTTTCACTTTGGAGCAAGAGTGGTTTTTCATATATCAAAGAATTATCCCATAGTCATAATATCTTTAGCAGAGTCATAGTATGTAACAAGCACAAGAGTAGCATGTCAAGCTCAGTGGATGAGAAAAGTGTTGACAAAGTTGAGACAGAATCAAGAGGACGCTATGCATTTTTTTTTGACAATAACTTAGTATTAACATTGTCTAAAAAACCTTTTTTTCACAAGAGGATTAAGAAAATTGATCACGAGGTATCATTTTATGAGGGAGTTGGTAATCAACAAATAAATTTCTCTTGAATTTTACTAATTTGAAGATAAGTTTTCTCACATTTTTACAAAGGATTTGACAAAGGAAGTTTATAAGTATTTGAGAGGTTGTTTGGGAGTTTATGATCAAGAATATATCATATATAGAAATGTACACTCAGCTCCATAATAATTAAATCTTCAAGGTCAAAATTAAGGGGTAGTGTTGGAATGTGCATGTAATTTCTCTCGTAGCTTATTTGGAAAGCTAAGTTTAGGTTTAACATATGCATAACTTTTTTTTAGATGTTTTATTGTTAGGAAATAAATAAGGACAAATAAAAAATAATAATTATGTTTTCTAAGCATGCACATCATGCATAGAGTTTAGAGGACTGTAGTTCTATTTTTAGAAGATTTGTTTAGATATGTACGTATCTAACTTGAGGAGATGGTTTCTTTTAGATATTGTAATAGAAAGCATAATTGTGAAAAGGTGAATGTAGATGTACAATAGATATAAGAGGATGTAGACAGAGTGTTGTACATACTCATATATGATTTTAAAGATCCTAAGTTTGGACAGAAGTAAATGAATAAATCAATTTATGTCCAATATTTTTTATTTAAGTGAATACTCTGTTTGTACGAATTAGTTTATTTTGTATTTTTATCGTTCACTATTTAGTACTGTTAATTTCAACAAAAAAAACACATGTATGTATGTACTAAATAGACTTGATATATTCATACATATATGTGTATATATAAAAAAACATACAATTTTATTATATATTGATGAATATTCTCTAATGACAATAAGATTTGAGGTATAACAATGTGAGTGTGTTTACTTTTATCCCTATATTAATTTTTTTTTTTTTTTTTTTTGAAAATCAGATGCATAATGAATTTTAAACTAGTTTGTGACCCTTTTCCATTAAACAATATGTAAAAGTTTGTAAAAAAAATAATAACTAAATAAAGTAATAAAAAATAGTAAAGAATAATAATAAAAGGAAAAATAAAAAATAACAAAACAAAGTAAAAGTCCACAAGATATATAAAAGGTTGCTGCCAACAAAGTGCCAAATTACAGACACAGGTTTATTCCTACCAGTACTCACACGTTCCATTTGTTTTTTATTTCCCACTATAAAAATTAGGCACATAAAATATCAAGCAACAAAAAATAAAATAAATAATATTGCAAATAAACAAAGTACTCCTATCTCAAATCAGCACTTCAGTGTATATATATATATATATATATATATATATATGGTCTTCCTTGTTAGAGCTTCAACTGAATACAATATGTTTGTATAAAAACACTTACAAATTTCTCTAATATGTAGATGGCTTTTTTATAAAAATAAAACACTCAACTCGTAAAAATAGAATATCAACTAAAAATAGCACATAATTTTTGCAATAGAAATCTTTTGACTTATTTGCTTTATTAGATTTTTATAAAAATTAGGAATATATCTATATAAAAAATAGTCTATGCATGAAAAACAACTTTCTTTCTACTTTTCTAAAAAATAGAAATTAAAGCATATGAGATAAATTATCTATTTTGAACACCCCCTTAATTTTTACCCTCAAACTTATTTTATTTGAATTTGAGTGTGCACTTTCAGATATGACATATTCCTGATAAAAAAAATCCCAAACAACTTCTCAAATACTCAAAAACTTATTTTCCCAAAGGTTTCATAAAAATACCAGCAAACTGATCTTTGGATCTACAAAATTCATGAAAAAAATTTCCTTATTGTTAAGAAACTCGCTGATAAAGTGATACCTTGATTCTATGTGTTTTCTCCTCTTGTGAAAAACATGATTCTTGGACAATGCTATTGTTGAATTGTTATAATAAAAAATATGTGTAGCATCCTCTTGATTATGCCTCAAATCTTTCAACACTCTTCTCATCCAAACAAATTGACATGTTGCTCCTATTGTTGCTACATAATTTGCTTCTATTGAAGATAGGGATACTACGAGCTCCTTCTTTCATGACCATGAAACCAATATTGTTCCAAAGTTAAAAGCATAGATAGATTTGTTTTTTGTTTCATCTATACTTCTGAAACTATCACTATATGTATAACCTAGGATTTTTACTCATATTATGTTGAATAAAAATTCCATAATTCTTAGTTCTACATACATACCTCAAGATCCTTTTTCCATCTCACCAATGTGAATCTTTTTGAGATTACATGAACCTTGAGATGAGGTGCATACCAAACATAATATCATTCCTTGTGGCTTTTAAATACACGAGACTTCCAACTAGCCTTTTGAACAACATTGGATCTACAAATGATCCATTGTCATCTTTTACTTAACTTAAAAACCTATTACAACAGGGGTTGGATCTAGCTTGCAATTCAAAATGGTAAATCTATTAAAACATCATTGTTATACCTTGCTTATGAAATAAAAACTCCATCTTTTAATTGTTGAACTTCAATGCTTAAAAAATAGTGCATGAGGCCTAGATTTTGCCATCTCAAATTATTTCTTCATAGCTGATTTGAATGAATATGTAGATAGATTTATAGTAATAATTAAATCGAATCATCAGCATATAAAGAAACAATAAAAATTTCACCATGCTCATTTATATTTATTTATAAGGTAGGCTCATTGCTACTCCTTCTGAAACCATTCTTTATCAAATAAAAATCAATCCTTCTATACCGAGCTCTAGGTGATTGCTTGAGACCATAAAGTTATTTTCTCAAAGTCAGCCTGTGTACATTTCCTTCATGACCTTGACCTCATAACCTTCTGGCTGATACACATACACTTATTCTTCAAGAAAACCATTCAAGAAAGTTGATTTTACATCCATATGATAAATAGGTCATTTTTTGAGAAACAATTTCTAAAACCATTCATACCATGTCTAAATGTGATATAGGTGAAGACATCTCATTGTAATCTACTCCATATTTATGTAAAAGACCTCTTGTAACTAGCCCTGCTTTATGTTTTTGTACCTTACTATTAGTAGTATATTTGGTCTTGTATACCCCTTCCACTCCTATCATGTGGAACTTGTGTGTATACGACACAACTGAAGATTCTAAAATTAAAAACATTGTACTTCCTATTAGTCCAAGCTTGTTGAGGAACCATGTTTCAAATAATTTTCATTGGCCACTTGTTTAAAATATAAACAGTCGTTACTACTACTTTTGCCCAACACTCATTTGATGGTTCTAGCAATCTCTATGATGGTTCTACTCTTTATCTCTGCTAAATTGTTCTGTTGTTGTGTATACCTACTAGTAAAATTCTTATGTATATCATGATATTTACAAAAAATTCAAAAAATTATTGGAAACATACTCACCTCTTCTGTCTGTCCTCATAACTTGATGTTGTATCCACTTTTTTATTTTCGACTATGGCCTTGAAATGCTGAAATAATCAAAAGCATTTTATTTGTTCCTCAAAAAAACAACACCCACGTTTTCCTTGTATAGTCATTAATGAATCTCATAAAATATGAGCAACCTCCAATAGAAGTGTTTGCATCTGTCCGCCATAAATATGAGTGGAAAATTTCAAGTGGTGTACTTGTTCTTCTTATTTTTCCAACTCAGAAGGAATCTCTATGTTTCTCCCCCAAAATATAACCTTCAAAAAATCTATATGGTTTTTGAATCAAAGGCAAAAACTTCTATCATAATTTTTGTGTAATAAATTTGAACTACTAAAATTTAAATGAGCATCAAAGAGATGAGATGTCATAGCCACGATTAATTTTTTTCAACTGATTGAAAAGTTGATTCAATCTACTTAGCTCCGGACTGATCTATGGTATGAGCTCCGGATTGGCTGGTCTAATATTTAAAGGAAATTTTGTTCCTTATCATCTTCACTTTAGCAATCAACTTAGTAGTTATAACTTTATCCACGATCACACATTCATTGTCCTCAATATAAAATTTGAATCCCTTTTGTACCAACTGTCCAATGCTCATAAGATTGTTCTTCAAACCTTCAACATAATAAACATCCTGCATAATCCTTACTCCCCTTTTAGTTAGAATGTTCATTGCTCCTTGTCATCCTTTCCTTTTACACCTAAAATATTATTTTTCCCCAATGGTAACCTTTGTCTTTAATGAATCATCCAAATAAGAAAATAAATCTAAGTTACCTGACATGTGATTACTGCAACTAGAATCCAAAATACCACACATCACTAGGAATTTCTCGTGATAGATTACACTCAATAGGTGATTCTTCAGCAGTCTTTTTACATGTAATAAAAATGGAACTTAGAGTAGAGCTTCCAACCCTGATTTATATTTTTTCTATTATGATCATACTAATTTTTTTACAATCATAAGCATAGTGCCCATATCTCTTGCAATAGTGACATTAATAATGCAAATTATCTTGTCTCTGGCCTGAAAAATGATTATGATTGTGCTCTTGAATATTTTCTCTTTCACTTGAGTTTGATGGACTAATGTTGCATCCACTAGATGAACTTCTTCCTCTTCAAAATTTTCCTGATACTTGTGAAGAAAAACATTGATCTATAGCTGCATGTGATCTATTAACCCCTTTGTTCATAATTTATTAGTGATGCATGCAACTCATCAATTGAAAACTAACTTAGATCCTTAGTTTATTCAATATCAACTACCAAAGGATCAAGTTTTGCAAGTAAAATTCTAAGTAACTTTTCAATAATCCTTTTTTCTTCAATAGTCTCACCATGAGATTTAGTTTGATTGACTAAATTGACTACAAAAGTAAAGAATGATTCTATGGAATATGAATTTTTCATTGACTAATTTTTAAAATCTCTTCAAAGTAATCGTAGCTTTGTGGTGTTTTCACTTTCTCTTTACCTTGATATGTAACTTGGAGAGTTTCCCATGCAATTTGTGTTTTATTGGTTGTTGCCACTCTATGTAAGATGCTTTCATGCAAGGCTTCATGAATAAAGAAAAATACTTTTCCACCTTTCTTTATTAATTCCTTTCAAATTTCTTTCTCTACCTATGAGAGTGCGTTATATGCTACTACATTTGTGGGATCTGTGTACCTATCTCTAGGATTTTCCACAAATTCTAGGATTTGAATAGTTTCTTCATGGTTAATGACCAATACTCGTAATTCTTTTTGGAATAAATTGCAATGCCTGCATAGTAGATATAGAACCCATATCTTACTGTCAATTAGAAACATGCTGAAAAAATCCACAATCTGATACTAATTTCTAGAAATTAGGCACATTAAGTATCGAACAACAAAAATAAAATAAATAATCTTGCAAATAAAAACAATATTTCAATCTCAAAACAGCACTTTTGTGTATATATATTTTCTTCCTTGTTAGAATTTCAACTTAATACAATCTCTATGTATAAAAACAATTACAAATGCCTTTAATATGTAGATAATTTTTTTAGTCAAACAATAAAACACTCAACTGTTAAAAATAGAACATGAACTAAAAAAGTAGCGCGTACTTTTATGCAATAAAATATTTTGACTTGTTTTCTTTTATTAACTTTTCTTAAAATTAGAAACATCGATTTAAAAATAATCTATGCATGAAAAGATACATGCTTTTTACATTTCCCAAAAATAACAGTTAAAGCATTGGGAGAAATTATCTATTTACAACACCCGTTGGCCTAGAAATTGCACGGAGCCCAGCCTAATACAATTATAACAAAACATAATTTTTTGAACTGAGCCGATTAACTACTTCTCAAGTCACCTCTCACCTCAGCTGTTTGCAGGTTACAAATCTTTATCTTTCATTCTTTTCCAATTTGCAGTGAACTGTTGTGTTTGAAATGCCCAGTTTACCTGTAATATTTATCTTCCTTATTCCCTCAAAGAAGATATGTCACAGTTATCACTATAAGTGGAAGGGTCAACTAATTATCCAGCGGGCTCCTTCACAGATTGTGAAAGCCTTACGTAAATGTTAGAGTTGTGTTCATTTTAGGTGTTTAAATTAGAACAAGTTTCAAGGGGAAAAAGTGTGATGATGACAGGAGCACACCCAGAAGAAAGCAATTCAGCAGCGCTCGATAACCCTCGCTGCATTTACCCTCTTCCCTCTCATCTAACTGTTAAAATTTATTAGAAGAACCTAGCCTCCATACTTGACTGCATTTTGTGGCTTTTGTTTGATCTAGTATAAGTTAGGATGTAATTGTCCATCTTTTTTTGGATTTAGTTCTAACGTCTAAAAACTCTGTAATTCCTAACAAAGTGTGTGGAAATTCAGTTTTTGTAATAAAACAGGTCACATTCAGTCAGATAATCAAAGTATGAAGCAACCAACACCTTTTTGGGAACATTGGCTTCAATACGGCTTAGCTCTGGAACCTCCAGACTTAGTTCTAGAACTCCATCACACAGCTAAGGAACTCTATCGCTTAGTTCTGGAACCTTCAAACTTAGTTCCGGAACTCCAACACTTAGTTCTAGAACTCCTGTGCTTAGCTCTGGAACTTTCACAGTTAGTTCTAGAATAGTTCCCTTTGGTTCCAAAACTTCTCTAAAGTTTCAGAATCAATGGGGATCTATTTATTTTGATAAAATCTAATCTTAGAGCAATTAATGAGCCTTCCAATCAGGAGCAGATCAAAAGATTGTTGATTCTTCATACTCCAGATCCAGAAATAACTTATGTAGGATCAGACAGTTGTATGTCCAACAAGGTTTCTAAATTCCACATCTATTTTGGAAACTATTCGGTTCCACTTGAATCGGTAGACATCTATGGTTGTAAATGCATCTTTGGATGATGAAATATACATAAAGACCTGTAGATAGATTTAAATATATATATATATAGATATGATATAGATATAGAGAGATACAATGAAGTTTTGTAAGACAAAACATTTCAGTAATAACATAGCCACTTCATTTTGAGAGAATCATACTTCGTCAAATCCTGATTCAAGGTGGAGCAAGGGCCCACTCCTCTAAGAAACAAGATCCTTGTTTTATTGGTATTTATATTTCTAAGCAATTTGTGTAAATCTGTTAAGTATTAATTCTATAAATGCTTTTGATTCTTTAGTTGAATTCTGTTATGTACTTGTCACTGCAGGTGTTATAGACTAGACTCTTATTTCCTTGCAAGCATTTTCACAACATTTTCAAACGTGTGTTTATTTCCAAGAAAGTGTGTTTACTTCTGTAACGTGTGTTTATTTCCAGCAATTTATTTCATTCTGCAATGTGTGTTTATTTCCAACAATTTATTTCTGCAGAGTGTTTATTTCCAGCAAGTTTCTTTATAGTATATAATAAAGCTTTGGCCTTGAAATCTTAAAGACACTGCAAAAATCCCCCAGAAAATAAAATAACAAATACCTACAGTCAATTACTAGATCACTAGGATTCTTCTTGTTGCATATAGCTTCAGACACACCCCTGGTTTGAATATGACATCAACTAAGAGTTGATTAAATGAAGGGAATAATGACACCCATCATTTTTGGCACCATTTTCGGGGACCCACTAGTTAGAATTGTCTAATTAGGTGTCAACAAGAGAAACAATCATACATCTAGTAATTGAAAAATCTTCCCTACGTTATCATAAAATTTATGAGTAGACCAAGAGACTCAAAGGGTAGATTTCTCCCAAAAATATCTCAACAAGAATTATCAGCATCCTCTAGTTCAAATAAGGAAGTTGACCAAGAATTGGAAGCACCATTGTCCCCTGTTAGACAAGAAGCAGAACTGCCACCTTTGGAATTCTTGGATCAGTCACCAGAAGGAAGTGGAAACTTTTAGAAGAAGGATTATCTCCCAAGACCCGTTTAGAGAAAGTTTTGATTCTCAATTGAGTAGTCAACCTCCTACTCCTGACTTCTCACCTTCCCAAAGTAGATCACATACCACATTGATTGGGAGAAAAGTCTAGAAAGTACTGCAGAAATGGCACGAGAAGCTGAAAGAGAACCTGATAGGACCTTTACTTATCCAATTCAGTTGGATGATGATGATACACCTATGAAGAATATTTCACCTGCACATTTACCCACATTTAGAGGGATGTCATCTGAAGATCCTGACCAATTTCTGTTTGAATTTAAAGTACTGTGTCAGACTTATGATTACAAAATAGATAATCAAAAGCTCAAGTTGTTTCCATCTACTCTAAAGGATGCAACAATGAGGTGGTTTATGGGATTAACATCCAATTCTATTACCACTTGGGCACAAATGGAAACTTCCTTCCTAGACAAATATCAAGACTACTGTAGAGGGAGAAACAAGAAGGAAGAATTTTTCAAAATCAAGCAGGAAGAGGATGAGAATATGGAAGATTATTTGGACAGATTCCTCTTTGTAAGTAAAAGGTGTGGATTTGTACTTCAAGAAGAGTTAAGAAAAACCATTTTTCTTAAAGGTCTGGATGATGAATCTAGGGAAGCCCTTAATTTAATAGGAGGTGGAAACATTGATCAATTGAGAATGAATGATATTAAAGACATTTGTAGAAGCTATTCAAGAACAAGGGGTGGACCTAGGAAAGGAAAAATAGTGAAAAGTTTGAATCCAGATATGAACAAACTGATGGATGAACTAGAAAACTTTAAAATAGACATTTTAGTTCAATTAACCTCCACCATGGATGGATTGCAAGCTAAAGAAAATGCTAAAACTGAACCATTAGCTATGTATTGTCCTAGATGTAGGAAAAAGCATGCAATAAGAGATTGTCCTCTGGATAAAATAGAAATGTGTCTTATCTGTGAATCTAGGGACCATGAGATTAATGCTTGTTCTCTTCTTCCATTCATAAAAAATCAGCTTAAACAAACCAACACTCCATCCACACAGAAGAAGTAAACTTTGTCCAGAGACAACCTAGCCAGGGGAAGTTCATGCCAAGGTCAGTTCCTAATCCTTGGATGATGCCATGGGTAGCTCAGACAGTACCAAAAATTGGGGACAACCACCTTGGGCCCCTCAACCAACATGGAATCCCCAGGATTGGGCAGGACAAGCTTGGTATGCTCAAGGACACCAACAACCATGGTCTGGTCAAGGTAACCTGTATGCTTGGTCACAACCTAGGTGGAGCCCTAATAACTATGCTCAAGGGAAGACATATCCCAATCAGAATCAACAAGCCATAATGGGTTCCCCAGCACAAAATTCACAGACTGAAAATGTGGTTCAAACACAAATACCAGCACAACCAGTGGCTAATCCCAGAAACAAACAAACAACTCCTGTCTATGGGACAGAACAAGAAAAACCAGTTGATCTTAATGCCATGGATTGTAAGGATATTCAAACTAGATCTAGAAAAATAATTAGCAGTCCACCTATTATAATTACTGAAATGACAGAAGAAACTGAAACCCCTAGTTTGGTTGTTCCTAAGAAGGATGAAAAAGAAAAAGATAAGGAGCCAGATAACAACTCTACTGAAACTCCATTTCCAGAGAGATTTAAAGAAGTTATAGAGACCAAGGAATCTGAGTTGGTGCAGGAGTTGAGGAAATTAAATATTGAAATACCATTGTTGCAAGCAATCAAGGACATTCCTGAGTTAAACAAGTTAATCAAAATGCTATGTTTAAAAAGACCTGGAAGGAAGAAGCAGTACCCTAGGACTATTAAGGTAGATGGGAAACTTGCTGATTTATTAGCAGGAAAACTCTTACTTCCCAAATATGGAGATCCTGGAAGCCCTGTTATTTCTATCTCTATAGGGAATAAAGATATACATAATGTTTTGGTTGATTTGGGAGCATCTATAAATTTGATGGCAGTGGACACTTTGGAAACATTACCATTAACAAGTACACAACCTACTAGCACCATATAGAAGATGGAAGATCAGTTAGTAGCAAAACAAGAAAGAGTTATTGAAGATGTGGCAATTATGGTGGAGTCATGTGAATATCCAATGGACTTCCTTAAATTACAGCTACAAGGTAAAACACTTGGTTATCCCATTATTTTGGGTAGACCATGGTTAGCTACAGTTGCTTCCTTAATTGATTGCAGATCAGGTGATATGACTATCTCAAATGGTAAGAATTCTAAGAAAATTTCCTTATATCCTTCTGCATGACCTTTTATTGATAATCAAGAACAATTATGGGTTGATGATCCTGATACTAATAAGAAAAACTTGTCTTCTTTGGCTATGATAATGTTGCAGGATCACGTACGGGAGGTGGAAGATATGATTAATTAACCATTGAATGAACACCAATTATCCTTGGAGAAATCGGGGAATCTAGGGGATAGTTCTGGAACCTATGGACTTAGTTCTGGAACCATCAGATTTAGTTCTAGAACATTCACACTTAGTTCTGGAACATTCACTTATCTCTGGAACCACAACAATTCCCTGCGAATGCAAATAATTTCACTCCAGAGGAATGAGATTTCTCTTGGGGAGGGGAAAGAAATAGCCATAGAATTAGTAGCTTCAGTCTCAAAGATATCAGGAAATGGTGAGGAATTTTTAGAAAGTAGTAGTGACGAGGAGTTTGACCGACAACAAGATAAGTATCATAACTCTACCTACTGTCCTTTTTCCAGTATTCTTTCTCAAGGGAATTTTGGAGATATTGCTACATATCATATGTTATTACCACATTCATGTCCACTAAACACCCTAATGGAACCCTTTCAACAAATCAGTTCATCACACACTGGAACCAAACATGTTGAGATTCAACCAGGTAAAATTTTGAACATTAATAGCTGGTTGAAGAATGATGAAGAAGCTAAATTGTTTGATGTTCTGAAAGATCATACTAGAGATTTTTCTTGGGACTATAAAGACATGAAAGGAATCCATCCAAGTATTTTCACCCATCACATCTATACTGAAAACATTAAACCAGTTAGACAACCTCAGAGAAGGATTAATCCAGCCTTAAGGGACATAGTCAAGCAAGAAATTGAAAAACTATTACAAGTAGGTTTTATCTACCCTATCTCAGATAGTCAGTGGGTGTCTCCTCTTGTAATTGTGCCTAAAAAGAATGGAAAATGGAGAATTTGTGTTGATTATAGGGAACTGAACAAAGCCACACTTAGAGATTATTTTCCCTTACCATTCATAGATCAAGTTTTAGACAACCTTGCAGGTAAACAATACTTTTCCTTCCTGGATGGCTTTAGTGGATATAATCAAATCAGAGTTGCTGCTGAGGATCAGGAAAAAACTACCTTTACTTGTCCATGGGGTACCTTTTCCTACAGGGTATTTCCATTTGGACTATGTAATGCTCCAACAACCTTCCAAAGAGTTGTATTAGCAATTTTTGCAGACCTAACGAATGATTGTGTAGAGGTATACATGGATGACTTTACTGTGCATGGAGACACATTTGATGATGCTTTGAAGAATTTGGACAGAGTATTAACAAGATGTGAGCAACACCATTTGTCTCTTAGTCATGAGAAATGTTTGATGATGGTTGATGAGGGGATTGTATTAGGACACCACATTTCAAAAAGAGGAATTCAAGTTGACCAAAACAAAATCAGGATTATTTCAGACTTACCTGTTCCTCAAACCCCCACATATATCAAGTCATTCTTAGGGCATGCTGGATACTATAGGCATTTTATCAAGGATTTTGGTAAAATTTCTGCCCCCATGTTTAGTTTACTTACCAAGGATTGTGAATTTTTTGGGATGAAAAGTGTCAACATGCTTTTGAAGAAATTAAAGAAAAATTAATCACTGCCCCAATATTGAGAGGACCTAATTGGGAGAAACCTTTTCACATCCAAACAGATGCCTCAAATAACTCAATTGGTGCAGTTTTGGGACAGAAAGATGAAGAAGGGAAAATGTATGCTATTTACTACCTTAGTAAAAATCTTACTCCCACTGAAAGAAATTACACCACCACTGAAAAATAATTTCTTGTTGTGATTTATGCAATTAATAAGTTCAGACATTATATTACAGGGTACAAAATATTTGTACATACAGATCACTCAACAATTAGATACTTAATGAACAAACCAGTGGTTGGAGGTAGGATAATTAGATGGTTATTACTTTTACAAGAATTTGATATTACCATTGTGGATAATCCAGGAAAATCTAATGTGGTAGCTGATTTCTTGTCAAGATTAACCACTACAGGGGAGCAAGATCCAGTTAAGGACAACTTTCCAGATGAACAATTATTTGCTATTTCAGCTGATACACCATGGTTTGCTGATATGGAAAATTATCTTGCAACAGGGAAGTTTCCTCCTTCTTTTACTAAGAAACAAATGAAGAAGTTAATCAAAACCAGTGCACAATTTAAATGGTTAAATGGAATGTTATTTAAATGTGGTCCTGATTTGGTTTTACGCAGGTGTGTGAGAGAAGATGAAATCTTTGACATACTCAGGGCATGTCATGATGAACCAAGTGGAGGACACTTTTCAGTGAAAAGAACAACTCACAAAATACTTGGCACTGGCTATTATTGGCCATCTCTGTATAAAGATGTGAAGAAATATATCAAGCAGTGTGATCCTTGTCAAAGGATGGGACAACCAACCTTTACCAATGAAATGCCTCTACAACCTCAAGTAGTGATTGAACCATTTGAAAGGTGGGGGATGGATTTTTTTGGTCCCTTTAGTCCTCCTTCACAAGGAAAGGAGCACATTCTTGTGTGTACTGATTATGTGACAAAGTGGGTAGAGGTGCAGGCTTTAACAAATGCTACTGAAGAAGCAGTTGTTGATTTCCTTTGGCACAAAATTATGATGAAGTTTGGTGCACCAAGGAGTATAGTTTCAGATCAAGGGCCACAGTTCATGTCTAATATGATCCAGGCCTTCACAATGTACTATCAGATCAATCATAGGAAGTCATCTCCCTATCACCCACAATCAAATGGACAAGCAGAAGTAACAAATAGGGAATTGGAAAATATTCTTACCAAAATAGTTAAGGCAAGTAGAAGAGATTGGGTGAAGAGACTACCTAAGGCTGTCTGTGCTTATAATACAACTTGGAAGACTACAACATGGTTCTCACCATATGAGTTAGTCTATGGGAAAAATCCCTTGTTACCTATTGAATTTGAACTACAAACATTGAGAACAACAACTAAATTGGGTATTGAATTGGATGCAACACAAAAGGAAAGAATTTTACAACTCAATGAATTGGATGAGCTGAGATTGGAAGCACTTCATCAGACAGAGATAATCCAAGACCAAAGGAAGTAGTGGCATGATACACATATCAAGGAAAGGAAATTCAAGGTAGGAGATTGGGCATTACTGTTTGATTCCAAGTACCAGCAATTCAAAGGCAAGTTGAGAACCAGATGGTTAGGACCCTATCAGATTGAGAAGATATTTGACAATGGACACTTTTGGTCAATGGACACAGGTTAAAACTTTATAGGAAGCCTCCTACTAGGGATGAATTCTTGAAGCAGATTGAAGCAGACAAAGAATTTGATCATATGGAAGAACCCAGTTCTTCCAAAATGATCAAATAATCAGATGCATGAATCCAAAATAAAGGGAAGAGAATGAAAACCAGAAAATGGCATTCTCTTCCCAAAAAAAAAAAAAAAAAAAAAAAAAAAAATAAAAAGGGAAGGAATGAAAACAAGTAAATGGTGTTCTCTTCCCCAAAAAAATCTCTCAGAGACCAATTGAAAACTAGAAATGCAGTTGGTCTCCTCAATAAATGGCTAATTCAAAATAAAAGGAATTTCTTTGGAATTCCAGTTTTCTTTTCTAACCATTTTTCTCTTTTTCATTTTTTTTAGGAATGATGAGTCATTAAGGTGGAGCTGGATTACATCAACAAGGATGGTAATTATATCTTGATCTTATTGAAATATTTAAATTAAAGTTGGCATGTGTGATTAGACTTGACTTGAAAAAGGTGGTATTATGAGTCATTTATTGTACATTATGATTAAAAAAAGTAATCATGAGGGTGATGTCGAATGAACAAGTAAAATTGGTGGCATATTAATAATGAGCTATCATTTGGGTGGAATAAATGAAGTTGAGAAGTAGTTACAGAAAAATTCAAGGAAGAAACAATAGAATTATATTTGAATTCCGCAGCTAAACCCAATAGTTTCGTAGCCAAACCCAATAGTTCCGTAGCTAAATCTAGTAGTTCTGCAGCTAGTTCTGACAGAGTAAGAATTTGAAGAAGGAATAATTTGAATCATCCTCTTTTCCATGGGGATTAAAAAGAATTCAGAGCCAGAGGATGATACACAACTTCTTGCAGATGGAGAAGTGGTAGCCATTTTTGGACAAGCAGGGTGGCTGGAGTTCCTGAAAAATTTCTCGAGGTAAATGAATTGGTAAGGGAATTTGTTGTAAATTTAGAAGAATCCAGAACTAGAGTTAAAAGCATTGTAATTCCTTTTACTGTCAATACAATGAGTAATGTATCGGGGGTACCAATTGTACATGTTCCAAATCCTGTAAAGGGGACCCTAAAAGAACTAGTGGAAACCTTGATACAAGAGGGGGAATCTGAACCCCAATATATTTATAACACTAAGAAAATCATAAAGGGGGTCAGAAGAGCCAGCTTTCCCAAACCCTTTGACAGGGTAGCATTTTGGGTAGTTAAGTACCTAACTTGTGATGGCCAATTTGGGACTGTGGGAAGAGAGGTCCTTAAGATGCTAATATATCTTAGGTATGGGGCTGCAAAACCAGAATATATAGTAAACCTTCTAGGGTTCCTTTTTGAATCCATCCAGAAAATGGCTCAGAGGTATTCTTGGGGAGTTGGGACAATTAGACATCATGGATTAGTCCATCTGGTCTGTCAGCACCATTTTCTTTCAAAGAAAAATGGAGAAGAAGCATGGGAAAAGTTCCTTAACAAATTCAAACAAAGCCCTGATATTATCAGGAGGGGAATACCAACCCCTTTCTCCCCTAAAAATAATTTGGAAATTGATCCTCCTAAAGAGAAAAAGAAGGAAATAGGTGGAGTTAATGTGCCAAAGAGGAGGAGATCTGAAAGAATGATCAAAGCTGCAAAACCTACGGTGCCTTCAAAAGAAACTCCTTCCTCTACAGCAATACCAGAAGAACTAATATCTATCTCTGACAGTAACAATTCACCTAAGTTGGACTGTGAAGTAAAATCCAGAAGATGCTCTAGGAGGAAACCCACTTCAGAACATTTTGAAGCTCCTCAAAGAAGAAGAGTTCATAAGAGGTCTAGAGAAACTCTAAAGGAAATTGAAGAACATGATGGTTTGGAGAAAGAAGTTGCTGATATTCTTGGCAGCATGGCAATGTCTCCTCCTTGACCAAATCAAACTGAGGTAGAGAAAGAAGATGAAAGATTTGAAGAACAAGATTTTCAGGAGATGGGTGAATCAACAACACTGTCACATGAAGAAGAGGAATTGGCATTATGGAGATTGAAAGGAAAATCCCCTTTGGTAGAAGAACAATGTCCATTCCTTGAGGAACTCTCAGAAAAGGAGGAAAAACAACACTTAAAATAGACTATGTTCTTGTCTAGAGCAGAACTTATCATCAGGGAGAAAGATGAGGAATTAAATTTCCTCAAACTCAAATTGGAACAGAGGGAAATGCTCATTGAGCAACTAAAAACTCAGCTCACAGATAGGACTGAAGAATTGACATTGGTCAAACAGGAGATGATGGAAAAATAAAAAGAATGTCAATTGGCTAGTAAACAGAGTGCTATGTCAAAGATATCTTCAAAGAATCAAGTTGTACAAACTGAACTGACTTACTGGCCACTTAAGCAGTTGTGGGATGATACCTGCAGGAAGCTTAATGAATTCAAAACATCAAATGAGGAACTAAGAAGTAAGATGGAAGAGGAGAAGAAGGAAAGGAAAGAGTGGGAAGAGCAATTTTACAAAATGGAAGAAGACAAATTTAAATGTCTGGTAAAGATACAAATGGTTTGCATAATGAGTGAAAGATTACTCACATGCAGGAGACCTTCTCCTGCATACAGTGTCTTTCTGGAAGAACAATTTATTCACTGGAAGCTATCAAGGATTACATGTGGCCTTCCACATGAAATAAAGGATGAATCAGAGTTCATGACAACATATTCCTCAGCCAATGCAGAGTAGAAAAATCTCCTCTGTGAATTCTATCTTTGCAACTTTATGCTGGAAAAGAATACATGCTTCATGATCAATCTGTATGTAGGGGAAAGCCAGCTAAATGCATTTGTTTCTGTACTTCAAAATCAGGTAGCTTGGAAAAAGAGGGATACTGAATATTTATTGAAGGCTCGTTCATCAGGCAACATTATGAGAACTCATTATGGGAAGCCATCTACCTTTGCAAAACATTTTAGAACTCATGCCTTTGATAGTCAGATTTAAGAAACATTATATTTCCATCCTACAAAAATTATTAATGCCTTCACCTCTTATGAGGAGAATTTTTTTGAAGATATTTATGATGGATGCTTGAAAAGATGGGAGTTTCTCACAGTAGCATTAAGAAGAAGAGAAGTGATATCTCCCATGAACTTAATATGGAGTCTGGAAAGAGCTAGAGTTTTGTGTACACTAATCCCTCAGGTCAATGAAAAACACAGGGGCATGTGGATGGGAATGAGAACAAGGCCTCCTCTCCTTCTCACTCCCATGTCTCCATGGAAAAACAGAGAACCTCAGGATCCCACTGAGTTTGAGAATTGGCAGAGAAAGATAAAAGAAGGATCAGGATACAACACTTCTGATATGAATCACTGGGATATTCAGTTCCAACCATTTGATCTCAGTGATCAATTAGAATGTAGAATTCATAATCCTAATTTTGAATAATAGAGTTTGTAAGAGGACTTACAAGCAAGTAAGTGTGGGAGAGATGATGAGGCTAAAATATGCTTCATCAATGAACAATAAATGCTCTCATTTTACGTCCTTTTAGCCAAGTTTGACTTCATTTTTTAACTTTTGTTTGATCTAGAGATAAGTTAGGATGTAATTGTCCATATTTTTCTTGATTTAGTTCTAACATCTAAAAACTCTGTAATTCCTAACAAAGTGTGTGGAAATTTAGTTTTTGTGAATAAAATAGGTCACATTCAGACAGATAATCAAAGTATGAAGCAACTAACACTTTTTTGGAACATTGGCTTCAATACGGTGTAGCTCCAGGCTTAGTTATGAAACTCCATCACACAGCTAAGGAACTCTATCGCTTAGTTCTGGAACCTTCAGACTTAGTTCTAGAACTCCAACACTTAGTTCTGGAACTCCTGCGCTTAGCTCCAGAACTTTCACAGTTAGTTCTGGAATAGTTCCCTTTGGTTCCAGAACTTCTCCAAAGTTCCAGAATCAATGGGGATCTATTTATTTTGACAAAATCTGATCTTAGAGAAATTAATGGGCCTTCCAATCAGGAGCAGATCACAAGATTGTTGATTCTTCATACTCCAGATCCAGAAATAACTTATGTAGGATCAGATAGTTGTATGTCCAGCAAGGTTTCTAAATTCCACATCTATTTTGGGCACTATTCGGTTCCACTTGAATTGGTAGACAACTATGGTTGTAAATACATCTTTGGATGATGAAATATATATAAAAACCTGTAGATAGATTAATATATATACAGATAGAGAGATATGATATAGAGATATAGTGAAGTTTTGTAAGACAGAACATTTCAGTAATAAGATAGCCATTTTGTTTTGAGAGAATCATAATTTGTCTAATCTTGATTCAAGGTGGAGCAAGGGCCCACTCCTCCAAGAAACAGGATCCTTGTTTTATTGGTATTTATATTTCTAATCAATTCATGTAAATTTGTTAAGTATTAATTCTGTAAATGCTTTTGATTCTTCAGTTGAATTCTGTTATGTACTTGTCACTGCAGGTGTTATAGACTAGACTCTTATTTCCTTGCAAGAATTTTCACAACATTTTCAACTGTGTGTTTATTTCCAAGAAAGTGTGTTTACTTCTGTAACGTGTGTTTATTTCCAGTAATTTATTTCATTCTGCAATGTGTGTTTATTTCCAACAATTTATTTCTGCAGAGAGTGTTTATTTCCAACAAGTTTCTTATAGTTTGTCTTCAATAAGGCTTTGACTAGGAAATCTTCAAGACACTACAAAAATCCCCCAGAAAATAAAATAAATACCTACAGTCAATTACTAGATCACTAGGATTCTTCTTGTTGCATATAGCTTCAGACACACCCTTGGTTTGAATATGACATCAACTAAGAAGTTGATTAAATGAAGGGATGATATACCTATCATAGTGGCTGATACGCTGGAAGTGCTCTCACTGTCGGCCCCTGTGCCCACTGAAGTACTCTTGGGGAATATTATATAATGGCCAATGGTGTCCTTGTTTGTATGTACATCAAAAATATCTCATAAATCCATGCCATTAATAAAATAATGTGACATATGGTCTTCTGTGCTCTTTGTCAGACCCTGCTTAAGTTGTGCACTAGCTGCACCCATATAGTCGTCCCCTAAATAAATAATATACCCTGTTAAACCTCAATTCTACAGGTGGATTCTAGATATAATGGAATGGTCATGAATTCCTTGTGGCACAATATACATGCCATGATAATTTCCATGACCACCTTCCAGATAACCAGAATCTCTGCCTAAAAAAAGTGATGCGTTGAGTGCTGAGCATCCCCTCATCATATGTATCACTACCTATGGCCCATATGGTCAAGGCCCATCCTCTCAAATAATATTTGAGGTAAGATCAAAATACACATGAGACCCTCCATTCAGAAATCTTAATATCTTGTGCAACATCCTGAAGTGTCATTAAGTCATCTTAACTATCTTGCTAATACCCACCACCAATGGAGGAACCTTTGAGCATACTCGATGCATCAGGACAACAGATGAGGCAGTGTATCTGTCAGATTTGGAGGACTATTTTGATGAAGAAGAACCGGTTGAGTTCCTACCATTCTCTCTTTCAGCATCCACGTTCCAAACACCTGAGCCTACTGTCATGAAGGAGAGAACCCATTTGCAGCAGCCTGCATCTTATAGCAGCTCTTTGGAACCAAGATTGGAAGATTTTAATCTTTCATGTCCTTCATTGGAGGAAGAGAAAGGGCAAAAAGGTTCTACCTTTGCTTCTGCACCATCCATTCAAAAGGGTTTACAAGAGAACTCCATTCTTGGAGTTGAAAATCAGGGCAATGGGTATACTCAAAGGACCATACCTTGCCCAATCAGGTATTTGGCTTCATTGGAACCAAAGGAGAAGTCACAACCAGTCATGCTTGCTCCTAAGCATGAGGATGAGCTACAAAGAACCAAGGATCAGCTGTCATACCTCTCCAATCCAAATGCAGAACAACTAAAAGAGGTATTGAATTTGCCTTCACCTGATACCTTGATGATTTGGGTGGAAGACCAGCTTCTTGTTGATTTTCCATTCATCCAATCAGCCATGTTCAATGCCAAATCAGTTGCATGGCTGCCAATTTTGAAGAAAGGAAGCTATTTTGCACAACCAGTTGCAGGGTTTGTTTAGCTTACCTTTGCTTCTAGTTAGAAGAGAGTAGGTAGGTTTGCTTTCAGTAAAAGAAGTGCTTGTGCACACTCTGCATTTTCTATTTGGAGCATGTATGATTTTCAGTTTTGTAAATAGTTTTGGTGCTGCTGGTTTTGCTCTTGCACAAATGTTTTAGGTGGCATTTTGGTGAGAACAACTCTAAGTTCAATGGGTTTCAAGTGGCTTAGAGGGAAGTTTTCAAGATATCAGGTTGGTTTCAAGTTATTTCTTATGACTCCATACCCAATGGATTGCTAAAAGGCAACTGGTAACTTCATCCAGCAGGCAGATGACCCCTCTGAGCTACCAAAATTGTTATCCAAAATGTGCCCCCTGCTCATTTTGTGGCTAACTCCTCTCATTCTTCCCTCTCTTGTGCCTCAGTCACAAAATTTTGCTTTTCAGGCACTCAAAACCTTCTAGAAATGGCACCATTGGATAGAGCTCTTTCTCAGCTTTCCAGAAAGGTAAAGTTTTCCTCCTAACTCCATGTATTTTTGAAGTTATGGCTCGGCGGAGTTTTTTGGAAAAAATTTCCCATGAAAGGCCCGCGGCCAATGAGATGCCGCCACATGGCACCTAGAGTGGCGGAGCGTGGGGAAATTTTGAAATTTTTTCCAAATGACCAAAAAGGTGCAAAAATTCGAATTTTTTCCCACCGACCCGATTTGGCCCTGTTTTGCCCTAAAACTTCAAATCGCCATATCTTTCGATCCAGAGCTCGGTTTTTCACGTTCTTTATATCAATGGAAAGCTGGTGAAATTATCTACAATATTCCAAGGTTATTTTTTCATTTTGGTGGATTTTGGAGAGATAAAATCAAGAAACACCTCTGGCACGTGGTCATGGATAGAAATGACGTTTCAACCACCGTTTTTAATGAAGAATGGCTCGCATTCTCTCCCAGCATGGTTAAAAATGTCAGGGAATGGGTCTGTCAAGGCACCCATGCTGTTTTGATAGAATTTTGGTCAATGGTTGAACCCCTTGCATGTTTTCCTACGTTTCTCTCTCCTGGGGTCGTGGTTTGCACTGTAAAAGCCAGAATGAGTTCATTTTGCAAAGGGAGACACTTTTTCAGCTCTGCAACTTCCTTTTTCTTCCTCCTTGGTAGAATTTGTGAAGAAATTTTACCTTTCCATGTAATGCAACACCTTTTCTTGCCTCTGGATCACTATAATGTACTGTATTGGATCTGAGATGTTGATATATGTTCTGTGATTAAAATCCCTCAATCCTTTCATATATCTATCATTGCTTTCTTGATCTTTCATTACATTTTGAGCATTTGTGCATGTTTTTGTTGTGTTTCCTTATGGATTGTGTATTTCATGAAGCATCAGGTGTCTACAGCTCCTTTGGTGCATCACCTATTAGCATTAGTTCTTTCTTTTTTTTGCATTTTCTATCTCTGTCTCTTTGGAATTTAGAGTAGATTTAGGAGTTTAAACCTCTGCAATTGTGCAAGTGAAATAGCTGATCAGAGGAGTTGAGGAACCAACCTCTAATCTGGAGATTCCTCTTCCATTTTTTCAAGTCCCACACTTGGGAAGAGGATTCAATGTTGTGCAATCACACTGGATGCTTAGAATGATCAAATTAGAAGCCTGATCAACATCCAGGGGTGCTGCTGATTTACAACAACAATCCTCTACAAGGTTCACTGTAGTAGGATCTGAGGACATCATATATTTCCTCATCATCTATTCATCTTTTCATGACATGATCTTATCCTGTATGCAAATATAAATATGGCTATCCAAGAAAAATGTACACTCTTTTAGATTATATCTTTTCAATTTCTATCTGTAGAGCCTATAAAGTAGTGTATTTCTTCTCAGAGTATAAGTAGTGTGGAGGTGTTTTACCTGAAACCAAATAGTTGGCTATATTTGCATATCAAGGTGTTTTGGTAGAAATATAAAATAAGTGCTCATCTGGAAAAGATTCATCAACTACCTATTTTCATCATTAGTCTCTATTATTGAAAGGAAATCTACTACCACATTGTCCTTTCCAGGCTTATCCAATATTGTGACATCAAAATCTTGTAGAAAGGGAAAGCATATGATGATTATGCTACTTACTACTAGTTTATTTATCAAATATTTGATTGCAACATGGTCACTATGAATGAAAACTAGATCATCCTGTGATGTAGTTCCTGAATTTATTGATAACATAAATAACTGCCAAGAACTCCTTCTCTATTACTGTGTAGTTGAGTTCAACATGCAACAAGTTATTGCTAACATAATAAATTACATAATTCAAAACTCTATCCTTTTTTCATAAGACAACTCCAATGGCATGGTCTTATGCATCAATGTGGATGTGGAAAGGAAGGTTTCAATTGGTTCCTCTTAATATAGGAGTCGCAAGTAGTTAACATAGTTTCTTCAAAGTTTGGAATGTTGAAGTCTCACATTAGAATTTCAGTTCACTCAATGACAACATCCTTTCCTAATAATACAAATAATGGTGTTGTAATCTTGTATAAATATTTTGTAATAATTAGCATGGCCTAGGAAGCTCCTAACATCCTTTTGTTTATTTGGTTTTGGAAGGTTAATTATAACATATACCTTTTCTAGATCAACCTGAATTCCATTAGAAGAAAGATAGTGTCCCAAGACTATACCTTTAAACATCATCATGTAGAATTTTTCATTACTCAAGGACAGATTGTGCTCTTTGTATATCTTCAAAAATTTGTCTAGATTTTTTTATAGCTTCTTCAAAATTTCGTCTTCCATGTATAGTGAAACCATCCATGTAAACCTCCATCCAATCATTCGTCATATATGAAAAGATTCTCAAGACTTCCCTCTGGAATGTAGCAGGTACATTACACAAGACAAATGGAAGAATTGGATAAGTAAATGTTCCCCATGGGTATGTGAAGGTCATTCTATCCTGGTCCTCTAGTGTGATCTGAATTTTTTATAGCCACTATATTCATGAAGAAAGAAGAAATACTAATTTCCAGTCACAGTATCAAGTACTTGATCAATGAAAGGAAGTGGAAAATGACATTTCTTTATTAATGCATTCAACTCTCTACAATCTATGCAAATCCTTTGTTTTCCTTTATTCTTTAGCAAAATGACTAGGGGTGACACCCATTGAATGTCTAATATAGGATATATAAATCCAACATCCAATAACTTCTTCAATTCTCCTCTTATAATCTCTCTCACCGTTGGGTTCATTCTTCTTTGTGGTTGCTTGATTGGCTTACAACTTTCCTTGATATAAATCTTATGAGTGTAAATATTAGGATGAATTCCATGCATGTCACCATAATACCATGCAAATTTTGTTTTATGTTTTTTAGAGAAAATCAATCAAAAATTTCTCTTGTTGTCTATCCAACAACTTGTTTATATTGATTGATTTTCCCAGTGTTATCTCCACTTGTTTGGAGAGATCAATATTGAATATAAATTGCTACTAACATAATTCAGTATGCAGTCATGGGGAAGTATTTGATGAAGAATACAATTATTACTTGGAATGTTCATGGTGATTTTCTACAATAGAACTTGGTTCAATGGAAAACTTCTTAAACACCTTAATCTGTCATCCACTTCTTTGTTCCTTTCATAATTATTCTACAAGACATTTGAGAGAACAACCTCTTCTTCTCATCCTTCAATTGTACAAGACTTATCTGACATCATGATATGTTATAAAAATTTATGATATTATTCTGGTTCTTTTACCCAAATGGTTTGATCTTCATCATTCAATGGTTGGGAAAGAGGCTAGAGCATCCATTTTTTAGTACCAATTCCATTATAAATAGTCATATTGTCAGACATGTAACATATGAATGCATCACAAGTGGAAAACCATGGAATTTCTAGAATAATAATATATCCTCCTAAAATTGGTTTTGGTTGAAGGAAAATAAAGTTATCAAGGTATTCCCAAGAGTCTACCACCACAACTATGTCCTCAAGTACTCTTTCAGGTCTCATTGTTGATCTATCTACAAGGTGTAAGACTGCAGTTGTTGGCCTTAGTCCTTCTAATTTCAAATCATCCATAATTTTCTTGGTCATGACGTTAATGGATTCCCCAAAGTCAATCAAAGTATTCTTTATTTTTGTGCCATTTATTGTAATGTTTACCAAAGGACTTCCTGGATCTATATATTTCGGTAAAAATAAATTCCCAAGCATGAATCAACCAATTGTCCAATAAATTTTACAGTGGATGGATCATTCCTTCTTCTACCTGATTTTTTAATGCATAGATACTTAACCAACTTGTTGTAGATGGGCACATCCTTGATGGCTTGAATAAATGGAATTTTGACACAAATATCCCTCAACTGATTGATAAAAATAGAATCAGATTTTGATTTGAGTTCATTCTTATTTTCTTGTAATGTATCTGGAAATGTTGGTTCATTATCTTGCACTTTACCCTTGATGGAACTTTGTTCAAGTTTCTACAGATCAGCTTGCATCGTGTTTTCGATCTGTGGCATATGAGCCTGCAGCAACTGCGGTTCATCTACAATTTTTGTAATGGTGGGTTTACTTGGTGGAGGAAGTGTTCTTCTTAAGAGAAGATGGATGTTATTAACATCAAATAAATATGTAGGGTATTGATTTTGGTTCATTTTGGAATAGGATGAATAAGTAGCTTTATTGTTGGGGTTAGGTGTTGGTTGAGCGAGTAGTTGAGTTACTTTTGGCTGAGAGCCATGTTATGGATTTGGCATCGCATCTTGTTGTTGTGGATAAGGAGGTTACTGATGAGATTTTTGATAATTAGGAGGTGGGTTATTCCATTGCTTCCCTCCTCTCTAAGGCTTATGTTATGGTTAAGGTGGTTGTTACCATTGTTGATGACCTGAAGATTAAGTTTGTCATTATTTTTGGTATTGACTAGGGTATGGAACCCAAACTTGTTGTAGATTAGCCCAAGGTGGGGGTTACATATATGAATTACTAGCCCAATTATGAAATGATGGCATAGAGTCTTGTGGCATACTTCCTTGTCTTGACGGCCATGAATTTATTTGAGAAACATAGAAAATTTGTCCATCCTCTATTTCTATCATTTAAATTCTGGTTCAACTTCCCTTTCTTGTGCAACACTGGCCAATCCTCTGCATCTACAGTCAAATTTCTTTATTTTGCATACACATAAAAAATATATAAGCGTTGCCTTTACATCTTCTCTTTTCTTTTTGGCATGCAGAGCATCTAGTTGAGTGGTCATTTCATTGACAATCTCTTACTTGGATATGTTCCTAATTCCTTTGGTAGCTGATCCACCCCTTTTTTATATTTCTTATCCCTGTCTCCTTACAAATTAAGATAAAATTAGGATCTGAACCTCTGCAATTGTGTAAATAATAGATCTGATCAGAGGAGTTTGAGGAACCAACCTTCTAATCTAGATATTCCTCTCTCATCTTGTAAGTCCCACACTTGGAGAGAGGTTTCAGAGGGTTGTGTTTTCTAAGGTCTCCATCTCAACCAAACAGAACTCTCATCATGACTCCTCCAAGTGGAAAGACTTTGATTAAGTCTACTGTAGTGTTTTAAGTATCCTAAATTAGAATGGCACAAAACAACCTCTATGTAATTTTTCTCAGGTAGCAGCCCACTTGGCCCTAGAATGCACAACATCCAACCTCCCATTTCATGTCATGATCTAACATATCATTAGCCTTCACTGGAGAAAATCCAGACTAACATCCAGAAGATCATGTAAAAGATATTAGATGAACCTTTGTGCAATTCATGAAATCAATGAGATACGAACTGGCTGTCCAGTTACTGGCACCTTCATGCATAGGGTATAGCTATTCCTAATACTCTCCTTGGCGGCCTATCTACCGCTGCAGTATACCATGTACATATCTACCGATATCAGCCAACTATAGTCTACTTCATGTAGGGTATTTCCTCTTGTTATAAGATGTAATATTCTAAGGGTGGTATTTCTTGTAGTGTGTAGCAGCCTTCACAAGTATCAACAGAACTCCTAATGAGCCTCTATATCCGAACCCACACTTCCTGTCCCTTGTGAACTCAGTGCACTTGGGACCCTATAGGTATTCTCAGTGTAAGTTTGATGCCAACAGCAGAAGTTGGTTTATCATGTTGTATCTCATCATCCCTAAAATTCTGAGCAAAACCCTATGTTGATTCAGTCCATGTGAGGCATACTGACCCTCTCTCTGGCTTATAGCATTGCCATGCTAAGGCTGGAAATTATTTTAATCCTATGGGGATCGAGGTTTCTTGCCCCTGAGGTTTGGACCCATGCCACAGTTTCCAATTTGGTGGAGACTTCTCTCAACTACCATATAATATCACGTCTAATGTATGGCTCCTTCTCCTACTCCTAGAAATCAGATGTCAAATTAGGTCTTACCCCCTCATTTTCCTTAGTGCAACACATGACCTTCTCCATGAAGTCTTATGGAGCAATTGCAAAACCTAGACAATGCAGTATGGTTACCACTCAAAAGGCAATAATATCTAGGTTTTAGACCCACAAATTCATGCTCTCCTTGGCAATCAGCCTAACAAGCAGCCATTTACCAACCACAAAGACCTACCCATAATCCAGCTACAACTATGAGTCAATGATGTAGGGGATTTCATATTTTTATAAGTTGTACCATATTATTATGGCCCTTGTATTTTTTTGTCATATCTGCCTGTAGGGTCATTGGTACTAAGTACAAAACAACATTGCTCATCCAGTATGACTGGTGTTTTCCATGCAATGAGCCTCATAACCATTCCATGTCCCTTGCGAACTTAGTTGCCCTAGAATCTATAGGTCTTATCTTGTAATTTTGATGTAACTACTGTGTGTGGTTTAGCCTGAGGGTTGTCAAGGATCATCCATGAACTCTAGAAGTCACCTAACAATTATGAACTATTGTCCCTCTCTCAATCATGCCGCAAATGACACCACATTGGTAAATTGGCAAGCAGAGGATGTTACTGGCACGAACCAGGTAGTTTCTCGAGGTGTTGCAGCCAACACAGAGGTTTGAAAGGAGGAATTTGGGTGAAGAGGTGGCCACTAGCCCTCAACTAACTATTCTACACACCTTCCATGTGTTGCTCAAATCCTTATCCATGTCTTAGGTCCAATTACCGTTATTCTCAAGGGCAGCCAATGTATACAGCTTCTAGGCTAACTCAAATACTAGTTGTTGAGGGTCCACATGCAAGGATAATGCATATGTATCACTCCTCCAAGGGATCTAACAAAGAGATCCTTCATCACCCATTCAGTATCATTGATCAGATGAAGAAGACAAACGTCAAATTTATCATAATGTGGGAATCCCTAGTCTATCCCTATTGCCAAGGATATCTGCTGCAATTTTCCCATGAAGGACTGGCTACTACTTGTCAAGTCGACAACTTCAGATGCATGACAAACTTGTTGCTTATATTAGGAGATTCTACCAGCCTGAGGGAAATCCATGGAGGACTCCCGTATCATCTCTTAGTAAATGTTTATGGCTAAAAATCCTTTCTATTTTTCATCACATGATTGGGTATCAGTTAGTGAACACATTGCATGATCAGAGCTGACCATCCATTCCTCAACCTAAAGTATCTTAGTGGAATATCTAAACAAATAGCTGATCAGCTAGGGCTCCAGTCTCAATACAATATCCATAAGGGTGAGTGCAGCTAGATGGGATCCAACAATAGATACCTAGTTGGAGTCTCTTATGATATTTGACTCTCCTACCTGTTATTGCATGCCTGGGGAAGGATGGGGAACTCATAGTCCTCTCTACAAGATGTATCTAGTCATAGACCTTCCACCTCTCTATGGGAACTATGCTTGTCAAGAGACTTCACAACCAATCATTGGGGGATATTTGTGTGCTGATTGAGTCACTTCCTATGCTGTTCCTCTACTCTCTCTGAAACCCAGGCTACTCTCAGAGTCAGTCACCAACCTCCTACATGGCCTTCCATATGTGTGCTCCTAATACTACTTTATGTTTCTTGGGTGAGGTCAGATGGTCCATTCTGTTCAGAATTTGGCTCTAGATGGTTCCACCCAAGCACTGACGACCCTGACACCAAGGTCTGATGATAGCAGTCCCAGATATAACTATAGAAAAAGTGGGTAGAACAAGATAAATTCATATTGATCCTTATCAAGAAGTGGACTAATCTGAGACTCCTAGGGGTTATAACCTGCATGCTACGATACCAAGTGTAATCAGCCTAAAATTAGCAACACAAAAAAAACCCATGTCAACCACAAGGATTGTGGAACAATTTTTTTTTTGAAGAAATATGATGAGAACATATTTTAATTTTATGTTATCAAATTCATTAGACATCATTTCATCATGTGGAGGCGTGATATGATTACACCTCTTGTGGGTAAAGTCACTATTACGCAGCTTTATATGATGTGATTATCAGTTTGCATTAGAGAATCCAATAACACATGCCGAATATGAAGCCTTGGTGCAAGGGATGCATTAGGTAATCAAGAAGAAAGTAAAGAACTTGTAAGTCTTTGGGGATAGTGAATTGATTGTAAATCAGGTCAAGGAACAACATGCTACCAAGAATGATCTACTCAAGTGCTACAAGAACAGGGTGTGGGACCTCATGGAAGATTTTGAGGATTTTGGCATCAAATCCATTCCTAGGGAAGAGAATCAAGTTGCTGACAGGCTTCCAGTAGTAGGGGCAGCCTTTGACATTGTGGAAAGCATTCAACAAGACAAGGTATAGCCAAACATACACGTGATTGTGAGGCCTTCAGTGTCAGATAACAATGTTAGTTGGCAAGTGTTTGAAAATGACCAGCAAATCATCCATTTCTTGCAAGAAGAAGCTGAGTTCTCAGCCAAGAATCAAGAAAGATTGGAACACCCGTATGGTGACCAAGTGGTTACAAGTAGAAACTAACAAGCTTCCCAAAGTGTACTTATTCACTTTGGAGTCATTTTTAATCCAATGATCAGTTTAGGACGAAGAAAGAAATATTCAGGTCAAGAGAGAGGATTCAGTATTCATCTTGGTGGAAGAGAACAAACCATTGCAATTGGAAAGATGACAAATGAACAAGAAAGGTATGAGTTCATGCAGCTGTGTCAAAGTTCCCTTGATGTGTTTGCTTTGAGCTATGAAGACTGAAAGGGTTCCAATCCCAACTTAGTAGCATACCATTGAATTGGATTCAAATACTAGCCTGTCATGTAGAAAAAAGACAGTCAATCCACATATGCGCCTCGTTATTAGGGAAAGATTGAAACAAGCGGATTTTGAGTCAAGGATCAGATTACCAATCAAGGCATTCTAGGGGGGTTGCCAACTTGGTTCATTCAGAAAGAAGAGTGGAGGATCAGATTTTGTGTTGACTTCAGAGACTTGAATAGAGCATCTCTCAAGGACCATTACCACTCCCTCCATGGAGAAAATCTTACAAGTTGTGGTGGCTCCGAGAGGTTTCACTAATGATGGCACTCCAGGCTACAATCAGATGTATGGTGAAGGAAGCAGAAGAACTAGTTTAAGACAACCTTCACAACCAACTGGGAACTTATGCATACGAAAAATGCCTTTGCAGTGGTCCAACACTAGTGCTACCTTCCAAAGAGCAATGGACATGGAGTTCAAAGGTTTGATTAACAACATGGTGCTGATATACCTTGATGATATCACTGTTTTTTCCAAAAATTTAGCATACCACCTCTCTCGTTTGAGAAGGTACATCCAAACATCCACGTGATATGGGTCTTCGTGTCGTGCTAACAATGTAAGTTCGGCCAAGTGTTTGAAGAAGACCAGCAAATCATCCATTCTTACAAGAAGAAGTTGAGTTCTCAGCTAAAAGCAAGACAAAATTGGAAAAAAAGTATGGAGGGTGCCAAGTGGTAAGTGAGAGAACTAACAAGCGACCTAAAGGGATTATCCACTTTGGAGTCCCTTTTTAATCCCAATGATCAGTTTAGGAAGGAGAAGAAACATTCAGGTCAAGAGAGAGGATTTAGTATCCATCTTTGGTGGAAGAGAACAAAACCCATTACAAATGGAAAGATGGAAATAATCTTCCTCCAAACCCCTGCAACAAGAAAGGTAATGAGTTCATGAGGGGGGTGCTTGTGGTCAAGGAGTTCCCTGATGTGTTTGCTTGGAGCTATGAGACTTGAAAGGTTTCAATCCCAACTTTAGCCTAAGCTACCATTGAATTGGATCCAATACTCTAAGCTGTCAGGCAGAAACAAAGACCAGTCAATCCACATATGGAGCCTATCATGAGGAAAGAATTGAACAAGTGATTGGTCAAGTCCATATTCCCATATCAAAGCATCTGTGGGTTGCCAATTGGTTACCAGTCAAAAAGAAGAGTCGGAGAGATCAGATTATGTGTTGACTTTAGAGGACTTCGAATAGAGCTCTCCAAGGACCATTACCACTCCCTTCAATGGAGCCAATATTGAAAGTTGTGGCTGGGTGGAGTATGAGAGGTTTTCACGATGATGGCTACTTAGGCCTACAATCGTATGGTGAAGGAAGAAGACCAGTCAAGACAGCCCTTCAAAACCAATGGGGAAACTTATGCATACATAAAATTACCATTGGGCTGATCCAACCTAGTGTTACCTTCCAAAGATCAATGGACATGGCGTTTTTCAAAGGTTTGATTATAACATGGTGCTGATATACCTTGATGATATCACTATTTTTTCCAAAATTAGTAGACCACCTATATATGAGACAAGTCTTCCGAGGTGCATGAGATTTGGAGGTTTTGTCTTGGAATCCTAAGAGTGGATACTTTCTTACACATGAAGGAAAGCTCCTGGGCCATATTATCTCCAAGGGGTTCAGTAATTGATCCAGAGAGGGTGAAGCCATAAGAGCACTACCAGTGCCAAGCCACAGAAATCCTTAGAGTTTCTTGGGGGGATAAACTTTGTTCGGAGGTTGTCCTATATTTGCAAGCCCTTCATTCTTCAAAACCTATCACCAATGTTAAAGAAAATCATGGTTTCAAGGTGGACAGCTGAATGCAAGAAGAGCGTTGAAGCAATCAAGAGCCATCTCTCTTA